>OW964834.1:25544360-26037811 GCA_943142095.1 Ophonus ardosiacus | reverse complement strand
AGTTACTTATATTTATAAATAAAAAATATATATTTAAATATTAACATTATATTACAGTTGGTATAACTTTTGGGCTTTGTAAAGCATGAGAATCTGTGAGAAATAATTTCTCACATTTTAACCCACGACTGTGGGAAATGAATGAGCATAGGAAATGTACAATTTTCTGTAGTAGTCGTAGGAAAAAGCATTTCTTGCTATCAGAACAGGAGAGTAGGTTATTATTGAAAATGTTCATTTTATATCTGACTTGACAAATGTTTGTAGGGTGAATTTGGTGTTTGTAAGGCAATCAGTTTTCATATATATATTTGAATAACATAGTCCTTAAAAAAAAAATGTAAATCGAGAAGATTTGATTTATATAGATGCCTGCTATTCCTTTGGCCCGCATTTAAATCATCAAACAAATATTACAAGTGGTAATTATTTAAGCTATACATTTAACAAAGTTCCTATGTATAATTCAAATCTTCTCTTTGTAAAACAGATTAACAGAATAAAATTAATAAATTAAAAGTAAGCTAATGTTATTTAAAAAATATATATTTGACTTTGCTTCACATTCTTACACAAATTTTTATATCTGTTACAGTCATTTTATCAAATCGTGGTTAACTCCTATAGTTTACGAGCCATGAGATAGCCTTTAGATTATTAGTCGGTGAACTATTCTTTGCCCTTTGCGTTATTATTATAAATTACACATTATTAAAGTCACAGGCCGATCAAGGGTATATTGCGCCCTAAGCTGAACCAAAAGTGTGCGCCCCCCCCCCCCCCAACTTATTTGTCTTTTTTAACATAAATATGAAATGAAAAATACTCCCTCAGTTTCAGACTTGCGGAGATATTTTTTAAAATGCAACTTTTTTTGAGATTTTTGCTATTTTATGAAATTTCATCGAATAATTTAAAAAATAATGCAGAAAATTTTGCGCCCCACAAATTTTGGCGCCCAAAGCGCTAGCTTCTTTTTCTTACTGGTTAATCCGCCCCTGATTAAAGTAAACTAAGCGTTTAATGTTAATTACGTATTAAAAATTAATATTATTATAATAACTATAATTTAATACATCATGTTTAGTTACAAATTCATTATGTTTTCATTATCAATATTGGTTAAAACACTTCAAATTTTACTGTAAACGTTATTGTAGCTACTAATTAGTTTCAATAATTGCCAGTTGCACCAACGTAACTTAATTTTAAGCGTTCCTTAAATTGACAATATTGCATCGAAATGAAATGCCAAATGAATTATGCATTGCTGTCAAAATTTCGAATTGCATTTTTTTTATTTAAAGGTCGCTTAAAATTTTAGCCTTGTCGCTGTTGGTGCAACTGGTCATAAATAACAGAGACTCTATACCTTGGAAGTATATTTACTATTTGATCCCATCTGCTTGAAAACTTGCCCACAAGTAAATTTCAGTCTAAATCAACTGAGTACAATAATAATTCTTATCCTTGTGTGAATACAGTATCATGAAAACTTTTAGTTACACTTACATTAGAAAACACGTACCTACACTTTACCACAATTGGCAAAAATTGTTTCACAGTTTAAAAATATACACAATATTGTTTATGTTCTTGTATTTCCAATTAGTTTTAGACAAGATATACCTGTCCACAAAGTTTACAAAACTATTAAAATTTGAAATCAAGGCTTCACACAAAAATTGTTATATATCATTCATTTCTTTCGTAAAACTTTCTGCCTTCTTCCAGATCACGAAGAGTTGCAACTGATGGTTTAGAGAAATACTTTGGTTGATTGGGGAATGATGGAGGAAACCTTTCGGAGATATGTCAGTTTTATTTGACGAATATTACCTTGACTATATTTCAATAATAATAATATCACTTTCCTCAAAATAATAATAATGATTATGGAATGAAAGTTTACAGTCGAATGTCACTCCGAGATCCTTGTAAATATAACAACGGGTTAACTCACTATTTTGAATTTTGTAATTAAAAACAACTGGTGAAGCTTTCCTGGTAAAACTCATTATATTACATTTGTTTATATTTAAAAAGAGATTATTATTAGAACACCACTGTGATAATGTTTGGAGATCATGTTGAAGTAACATGCAGTCATTAATTGATAAAATGGAGTAAAAAATCTTAAGATCGTCGGCAAATAAAAGTTTCTGGCAATTTAATATGTCAGGTAAGTCATTAATAAATAGAAGAAATAAAAGAGGGCCTAGATTTGAGCCTTGGGGAACCCCAGAAGCAGAAGTTTAAGTGTTAGAGTTAAAACCAAGGATTTGTACAAAAAGTTGACGTTGAGAAAGATAAGAAGAAAGCAGAGAAATGAGTAAGGAAGAGAAGGAAAATGATTTTAGTTTATTTATTAAAATACCATGATCTATCTTGTCGAATGCTTTTGAGAAATCGGTATAAACGTAGTCTACTTGTCCTTTATTATCGAGCGCTGAAGAAATGAAATGAGTGAAATATGTTAAATTAGAAGCAGTAGATCTTTTCTCCATGAAACCGTGCTGTAATTTTGAAATTGTATTTTTAATACTTGGGTATATTTTGGAATAAATAATCATTTCAAAAACTTTGCTGAAGTTCGACAAGATATCAATAGGCCTGTAGTTTTCGATGCCGGAAGAGTTTAAAAAAGATGCAAAAGCATTGGTGATATCACCTGGAGTGTTTAACTCGCGATTATCAAAGTACATAAGATTTGGAATGGTTGATGTGTTTCTCTTACTGTGTATGAAAGTCCAAAATTTTTTAGGGTCATTCTTAATTGATAATTCACATTTACGGATATAGTCGGAATAAGCTTTTTTGGTATCTAACTTAAGTTTATTTCTAAGATGCTCTAATGTATTTGAGTATTCCGTATTATCAGTAAATCTGTTACAAAGTTTTCTTAGTTTATCTTTTAATTTTATATTTTGGATAATATCCTTTGTAAACCAAGGGGGGAACTGAGATTTGAATGGCCGTTTGGTAGGGACACATTCGTTAAAAATTAAATAAAGTTTATTATAAAAAAAGTCACAAGCGCTATTGACATCATGAAATTGTTTGAGAGTCGACCAATCAAACTGGCCAATCATATCATAAAGTTTATTATAATCTGCTTTCTTGAAATTGTATTGGAAACTATTTACAGTAATGTTATTTTTGGCTGAACCTACATTCTTAATATCAATTAAAATGTTTAAAGAAGGGTGATGATCATATCAGTTTGCAATAGACAATTACGAGAATGAGTTACAGAACAACATACATTCGATATAACAAGATCGAGCAATTTATTATATTTGTTTAATACATTATTAAATTGTTTACAATTATGAAAATCCAATAAATTATTTAAGAGTGTAATCTTGGGTGCGTTTGGATTGGACGTAAGTTCGGGGAGATTGAAATCTCCAAACAACACAAAATTGTTGTCATGTAAAAAAGGTAGTGTTTCAAAAAAATCGAAAATTATATTGTAGTTAGCTGTGGTAGTGCTTGGTGGAATGTAGCAAACAAAAATATAAAGAGGTTTGTTATATAATATTAATTTAACACATAAAATATCTACATTAGAAGGTAATATAGAAGAGTAATCACTTAAATCAATTTTAGAGGATGTGTGACTATTGTTGACTAAAAGAAGCACCCCACCACCACGTGTTAATTTACAGGAATCAAATTTACGGTCACAGCGATAAACATCGTACATGTCGCTACATTTTTCACTATCGTTAACAGTATTATTTAGCCAAGATTCAGATAGGGCAATAAGATCGTAATATTCAGAGTGAGTAGCTGTATATATATCATGTATCTTATTATTTAAACTTTGCACATTCTGATAATAACAGTTCAGTTGCATATTCAATGATTTGCCACGATTACTGGACCGTAATTGCTATTTACCAAGAATGCTGGTTTTAAATTTCTTGAAAGTGTCGATGTAAACAGGGCACTTATTGTCCCAGACATTATGAGTGGTAGTATAATTAGTTTTATTTGAGACATTAGATCTGATACAGTTTATGCATTTAGGTTCAGAAGATTTACAATCTTTAATTGAGTGGTCACCAGCACAATTAGGGCAAGATACGTTATTTTTGCATTGTTTGGAATGATGATTGAATCCGCAACAATAAACAATTTTTCAGACTGCATAATTTTATTGTAGGTTTCAATGTCGACTTGAATTAAGGCTTGGTAAATATTCTTGTTTTTTTTTTTTTTTTTAAAGGTAAAAAGTCAAGTAATTCACACTGAGAATTCTCTGAGAAACATGTTTTGTTTTGTCTTTGTAAATAATTTAAGAATTGTTCCTTGTTTAAATTGTCTGTAATACCTACTATTCTTATGCGTGGGTGTAGAACGGGAAGTTGTTTTACATCGTATTTATCAGACAGTTTGTTATTAACAAGATTTTTCAATTTATCTGGATCATCGTTGTTACACGTAATTATTATGGCACCATTGTTCACTGTTTTCACATTAGTAATGGAAATGTCAGAAGTAACAGGGTCAACACTTTTCAGAATTTCTGATTTGGTCTTAGTGGATGATTGGGCACTGTCTTTGGGCTTTATTAACACTGGGGGGTCAGAGCGTTGCACTATATTGGCAAAGGTAGGACAATTTGTGGTCGATGCTGGTCCAGTAGATGTTGATGGAGGTATTTGTTTAATGATGGCAGTTATTTGAGTCTCGACAGAATTTATAAGTTCATTTTTTACGAAAGTTATGGTATCAGTAATGAATGACGTTAACTCAGTTTTTAAATTGGCAAAGAAATTGTTAACCGAATTGAATTCAGTTGACATACTTGAAATTTTAGATTGAAGTTCAGATATAATGGACTTGACATTGAGAACTTCAGATTTATTGACAACTTCACAATTTAATTTGCATGTGGGGCACCAGAAGAAAAGGAATCTAGATTTTTCTAAGAGATTGAATGCGTCTTCACTTACATTGATGCAAGATATATGATACCACTTCTGACAAACGCCATCACAGCCCACTAGGGGATCACGTTTTTTAAGACGACACTTGCCACAATCATATGACATGATGATTGGTTATAAATGATTGTTATTAAGTAAAATTCACCATTAAAAGAAGTAGTTTTAGAGTCACTGGTTAAAATCAAAGATGAAATTGGCACTGCAGACAGCTCGAAGACGCAGGTATCGTCCGATTAAACAATAGAGATGTAGCACTGATGAACACTACTAGCTTATTTATTTGGATGGTTGTAAGTCATTGACACTTTAAGCCGACTTAAACACGTAAAATTAATTATTTGATGCTCAGCGACAAATGATCGATAACTGATACACTTAAATTAAGAATTAAAACTCAAAGAGAACAAATGACGAACAGTAAACTATTGAAAAATGTTCCCGTTACAATAACGATTTGAATGGTAACACAAACTTTAATTAATTATAGGTATAAACCACATTTATAAACACAAATGCGAGCCGCAAAAACAAATGCTATCTATACACTTTAAATAATATACGACTATGCATAAAGTTGTCAGAATCAGGTCGTGTTTGGTATCAAATGACAAATATCATCAAGGGCTGCCGTGCAGAGGTGTCAAATATTTGATAGGACGATCGGCTTCTTTTTTTTGCATAAAATTGTCAGAACATGTCGTTTTTTGTGTCAAATTATAGTATCGTCGAGGGCTGCCATGCAGAAATGTTAAAATTTTGACAGTTCGATCGGCTTTTGTTTTTTTTTGCATAAAAAAGTCAGAACCATGTCGAGTTTGGTATCAAATGAGAGGTATCGTAAAGGGATGCCATGCAGATGTGTCAAAAATTTGACAGGTTGATCGGCTTTTGTTTTATGCATAAAATTGTCAGAACCATGTCGTGTTTGGTTTCAAATGAGACGTATCGTCGAGGGCTACTATATATATATATATATATATATATATATATATATATATATATATATATATATATATCAAAAATTTTACAGGTCATTCGGCTTTTGTTTTTTGCGTAAAATTGTCGGAACTATGTCGAGTTTGGTATCAGCTGACAGATATCGCCAAGGGCAGAAATGTTAAAAATTTACAGTTCGATCGGTTTTTGTTTTCTGCTTAAAGTTGTCAAAACCATGTCGTGTTTGGTATCAAATGAGAGGTATCGTCAAGGGCTATCATGCAGAAGTTTAAAAAATTTGACAGCTCGTACCTTTTTTATTTTATGCATAAATATAAGTCGTTTGTGTATCCGAAAAGACTGTTAGCGTTAGCAGTTTGGGTTTAAATTATGCCTAGACGGATTTTCGCTAGTCCGTATAGTAAAAGACTTAAATCACTATCTATATTTTCTTTAATCAAGAGCTTCGCCTACACTTTAAGTAAGGCTACAGCCTAAACGGTGTGAGGGATTTTCGTGAAATTTTTTTCAAGTTGTAGAGAACACTTCAGGTCCCTGGTCATTGGTAATTTTTCTATAGGATGAGAGGTAACGTTACGGGCTGCCATGCAGAAGTGTTAAAAATATGACAGGTCGATGGGCTTCTGTTTTGTTGAAATCCTGTATTTGGTATCAAATGACAGGTATCGTAAGGCTTGCAATGCAGAAGTGTCAAAATTTTGATAGGCAAAAATGTCAAAATTTTGAAAGCTCGCTAGGCTTTTGTTTTTTGCATAAAGTTGTGTGAACCATGTCGAATTCGATATCAAATGATAGGTAACATTAAGAGCAGCCATGCAGAAGTCTCAAAAATTTGACGTGTCGATCAGCTTCTATATTTTGCATAAAATTGTCAGAAACATGTCGTGTTTGATATGAGAGGTATCGTCAAGAGCTACAATACAAAAATGTCAAAATTTTGACAGCTCAATATCGGCCCTTTTTACATGAAAATATTAAAATCATGTCGAAAGTGGTATCAAATGATAGGTATCGTTAAGGGCTGCCATGCAGCAGTGTCAAAATTTTGATAGGTCAATCGGCTTCTGTTTTTTGCATAACATTTTCAGAACCATGTCGAATTTGGTATCAAATGAAAGGTATTGTTAAGGGCTGCCATGCAGAAGTGTCAAAAATATGACAGGTCGATCGTCTTCTGTTTTTTGATTAATTGTAAGTCATTTGAGTGTATAAGAAGAATGATAGCGTTAGCATTTTGGGTTAAAATTGTGCCTAGGCGAAATTGACGTACGCAAAACTATTGTAATAAATTATTGGCGGAGCCCTAGGGAAGCTCGGCGTAGCCAAGCTTTCGCTAGTCTTTTATACTAAACAGGTACATTCACTATCTTTATATATTTGAATTCATCAGGACGATCGCGAAAATTTTGCTCACCTGTAGAGACTAAACAGTAAGAGCGTTTTTAATGAAAATTTTTCTAGGATATAGAGAATAACTTAACTTGATTTCCTGGTAAAAGGTCATTTTTCTGTACGGTGCATAGTTTTTGTATAATGCATTTTTAAAGGTGCAATTTTGGTTTTATGAAACAAAATATCTGAGTCCTCCATGAAAATTTTAAGACGAAGAACGTTTCTTTGACGTGCCAATCAGAACATTTAAGAGGAATTATTCATGAAATGAGGACTATTTGAAAGAAGTTAAATTTATAAACATAAATTACGACAATGGGCGGTTATTCCACAGTGGTTAAAAAGGCCTGAAGCATTATATTTAAAAATCATAATTTTTTAAGGATCATGTCCGTGATTTGTGTGAATTTCGAAAGTGTTGCCAAATTTCCCATAAGTAATATAGAATTTGACAGCTCGATCAGCTTTTGTTATTTGCGTAAGACTGTCAGAACCATATCGTGTTTGGTATCAAATGAGAGGTACCATCAAGGGCTGCTATGCAGAAATGTTAAATATTTGCCAGCTTGAACGGTCTTTGTTTTTTGCTTAAAGTTGTCAAAACCATGTTATGTTTGGTATCAAATGAAAGGTATCGTCAAGGGCTGTCATGCAAAAATGTTTAAAATTTGACAGCTCGATCGACTTTTGTTTTTTTCTTATAGTTGTCAAAACCATGTCGTGTTTGGTAGCAAATAAGAGGTATTATCAAGGGCTGTCATACAGAAATGTTAAAAATTTGACAGCTCGATCGGCTTTTGTTTTTTGCTTAAAGTTGTCAGAACCATGTCGTGTTTGGTATCAAATGAGAGGTATCGTCGAGGGCTGCTATGCAGAAATGGCAAAACTTTACAGCTCGTTCATCTTTTGTTTTTTGCTTAAAGTTGTTAGAACCATGTCGTGTTTGGTATCAAATGAGAGGTATCGTCGAGGATTGCGAGGCAGAAATGTCTGAAATGAGACGATCGGCTTTTGTTTTCCGTATAAATATAAATCGTTTGTGTATGCGTGAAGACTGATGGCGTTAGCATTGCGAGTTTAAATTGTACCTAGACAGATTGGACGTACGTAAAACGATTCTAAAACACTATCGATGGAGCCTAATTTTCGCTATCTTTTATATATATATATATATATATATATATATATATATATATATATATATATATATTTCTTTAATCATCATGACGATATGGGAAATCTTGCTCACCTGTACAGACAAACGGTGCGAGTGATTTTAATGAAAATTTTTCTGGGATGTAGAGAATAATTCAACTTGATTTCCTGGTAATAGGTCATTTTTCTGTACGGTGCATATATTTTGTGTAAAAAAATTTTAAAGGTGCAATTTTGGCTTTTTAAAACAATTTGAAATCAAAAATTTAGTATTCTTTGAAAAATATAAGACGAAGAACGTTTCTTTGACATGTCAATCAGAACATTTAAATGGAATTATTTATAAAATAAGGACATTTTGAAAAAAGTTAAATTCATAAACATACATTATGGCAATGGGCGGTTATTCCATAGTAGTTTAAAAGGCCTAAAACATTATATTTAAAAATTATAATTTTTGAAGGTTCATGTCCGTGATTCATGTGTATTTTCAAAGTGTTGCCACACATCCCATAAGTAACTAAGTAAAAAACAAATATTCCAATGTCAAGAATTTGACAGCTCGATCGGCTTTTGTTTTTTGCTTAAAGTTGTCAGAAACATGTCGTGTTTGGTATCAAATGAAAGGTAATGTCAATGGCTGTCATGCAGAAATGTCAAAAATTTGACAGCTCGATCGGCTTTGGTTTTTTGCTTAAAGTTGTCAGAACCATGTCGTGTTTGGTATCAAATGAGAGGTATCGTGGGGGCCTGCCATGCAGAAATATTAAAAATTTGACAGCTCGATCGGCTTTTATTTTTTGCTTAAAATTGTCAGAACCATGTCGTGTTTGGTATCAAATGAAATGTAACGTCAAGGGCTGTCATGCAGAAATGTCTAAAATTTGACAGCTCGATCGGCTTTTGTTTTTTTCTTAAAGTTGTCAGAATCATGTCGTGCTTGGTATCAAATGAGAGGGTTCGTCAAGGGCTGCCATGCGGAAATGTCGAAAATTTGACAGCTCGATCGGCTTTTGGGTGGGCAAGTTGCGTAGGCAGTTTGAGTGGGCAGGTTGCATGAGCATTTTGGGTGGGCAGGTTGCGTGGGCAGTTTGAGTGGGCAGGTTGCGTGGGCATTTTGGGTGGGCAGATTGCGTGGGCAATTTGGGTGGGTAGGTTGCGTGGGCATTTTGGGTGGGCAGGTTGCGTGGGTCGTTTGGGTGGGCATATTGCGTGGGCAGGTTGCGTGAGTAGTTGGAGTGGGCAGGTTGCGTGGGCTGTTTAGGTGGGCGGAAAAAAAATATTTTGAAAGACTCTTAGCGGTAGCACTTTGCATTTAAATTGTTCCTAGACGGATTGGACATACGTAAAACTATTATAAACCACTATCGGCGGAGCCCTAGGGAATACTCGGCGTAGCCGAGTTTTCGCTAGCCTTTTATATTAAATAGATAAATTCATTATCTATATATATTTCAATATTTCTCTATATATGTATATAATATGAATTCATTACGAGGATCGCAAAAATTTGGTTCACCTGTACAGCCTAACGGTGCGACCAATTTTAATGAAAATTGCATCCTGTAGAGAATAACTCAACTTGATTTCCTGGTAATAGGTCATTTTTCTGTACGTTGTATAGTTTTTATGTAAAACATTTTTAAGGGTGAAAATTAGGTTTTTTGACACAAAATTTCTGAGTACTCTCTGAAAATTTTAAGACGAAGAACGTTTCTTTGATGTGTCAATCAGAACATTTAAATGGAATTATTTATGATATGAGGACAAATTGAAAAAATTTAAATTCATAAACCCAAATTATGACAATGGGCGGTTATTCCACAGTGGTTAGAAAAGCCTAAAACATTGTATTTAAAAATTATAGTTCTTGAAGGTTCATGTTCGATATTCATGTGCACTTCCAAAGTTTTGCTAAATATCCCATAAGTAACTAAGTAAAAAAAATATTCCAATGTAAAATATTTGACAGCTCTATCAGTTTTTGTTTTTTGCTTAAAGTTGTCATAACCATATCGTGTTTGGTATCACATGAGAGGTATCGTGGAAGGCTGGCATGCAGAAATGTCAAAAATTTTAAAGCTCGATCGGCTTTTGTTTTTTGTTTAAAGTTGTTAGAACCATGTCGTATGTGATATCAAATGAGAGGTATCATCGAGGGCTGCTATGCAGAAATGTCAAAATTTTGACAGCTCGATCGACAATTGTTTTTTACCTAATGTTGTCAGAACCATGCCGTCTTTGGTATCAAAGAGAGGTATCGTCGAAGGCTACCATGCAGAATTATCAAAATTTTGACAGCTCGATCCGTTTTCGTTTTTTTTTAATGTTGTCAAAACCATGTCGTGTTTGGTATAAAATAAAAGGTATCGTCGAGGGCTGCCATGAAGAAATGTCAAAAATTTGACATCTCGATCGGCTTTTGTTTTTTATGCATAAAGTTGTCAGAACCATGCCGTGTGTGGTATCAAATGAAAGGTATCTTCAAGGGCTAATATCAAAATTTTGACAGCTCGGTCGGCAATTGTTTCTTGCTTAAAGTTCTCAGAACCATGTCGTGTTAATCACAAATGACAGGTACCGTCAAGGGCTGTCATGCAGATATGTCAGAAATTTGACAGCTCGATCGCCTTTTGTTTTTTTCTTAAGATGTCAGAACCATGTCATGTTCCGTATCAAATGAGAGGTATCGTCAAGGGCTGCCAAGCAGACATGTCAAAAATTTGACAGCTCGATCGGCTTTTGTTTTTTGCTTAAGTCGTCAGAACCATGTCGTGTTTGGTATCAAATGAGAGGTATCGCAAAGGACTGTCAAGCAGACATGTCAAAAATATTGACAGCTCGATCGGGTTTTGTTTTTTGTTTAAAGTTGACAGAAATATGTCGTGTTTGGTTTCAAATGAGAGGTATCGTCAAGGGTTGCGAGGCAGAAATGTCAGAAAGAAGACAGCTTAATCGGCTTTTGTTTTTCGCATAAACATAAATCGTTTGAGTATGCGTGAAGACTAATGGCGTTAGCATTGTGGGTTTAAATTGTATCTAGACGAATTGGACATATGTAAAACTTTTATAAAACACTTATAGTCCAGTCATTAGGTAGATTTACCTTGCAAAAGGTCGGGTATTTTTGATTTTTGAATATATTACATATTTAGGGGTCATAAAAAAAATGCAACTTTTCCCCCTCGGGGGCCTTCGGGAAGCACCGCCAACTTCAGAAAAAAGGCGCAAAAAACGATTTTTTCTAAATATCTCTTCACCCCTTTGCATTAGGGCAAAATAGTTATGTTTCAATTTGTTGACACTAAAATTTTCTACAACTTTCATCTAATATATTTTTTTTCTATAACCAATAGATAGCGAGCTACAGAGCTTCAAACAAAGCTAATTTTTGAAAATTGCTCTAATGCTTCATTTAGATCATATTTTATTATATTTTTTTAATTATTTTTTTCAAATTACTTCTTATTATTCATTAATTATTAGTATTTAACTACTATACATACAAATTAGTCATTGTTTATTGTTTTATTTTCATTCTAAAGATGTTTTGTAGTCCAGGAAATTTATGATTTTACCTCAAAGTAATTACAAGAAAAGCTTTTAAACGGAATCCTATCCAGAAAATACGCTGAATAACATATAAAAAATTTCCGGAAATCGGAGCACGGGAACCTCCCGCCAATTGGGAAAAATGGCGGCATATTTATGTTTTTGGGCATTTGCTCAAAACAATTATGAAAGATATTGAAATTACTTAAAAAACAAACAATATTACATATTTAATACATAGTCTAATAGATTTCACTATTTATAACAGTTTACATTCGTAGTGGCATCGAAAGAAGTAAATTATTGATGCCTTTTTTATAATAATTGTCAATGTTTTCCTGCAATTTTTTATTTTTTCATCCACCACTCTGATCTTATTAAAGATACGATAACGCGGTTTGAAAATTTAAATTCAGCATGAAATTCTCTTTAACATAAAGTATTACACATTTTTTCCGATGAGCAATTTGCGAGTTACTAACAAATTAAACTCACATGAAATTCCTTTAAAATTTTACGGGGGTAGACTGCAGTTTCAAGTTATAATGGCCATAAGTCATGTAGTAATGAAACCCGAAATTACGAATTGTTGACCCTCAACTATGTTTCTTGAGACTTAAAAATCGTATTGAGTTGCCCTGTAACAATATTTTCAGTCAGAAAACACTCATTCAGAATGTAAACTAATTGACATGTCCTAGTAGCTGCCACATAGCGCCGCTAATAGATTCTGCGGGTCTCAGTATATATTCAGTAAGAATAGTGAATACTACTTCAACATGCCGATCATAGCACTACTACTCTAGCCACACTACGTTACTGCCGGGTAATTAAATTTCAAATATTATATAATAACTAAAAAACGACAACTATTCTGGATTTATATAAGTACTTGTTCTCATTTATATTTTTTCTTTTTAAACAACGAAGCTCGTTTTACACGACCTTAATTTATAGTGAAAAAATTGGGGAAAGGTGATTCAGGACAATGAATTGTGCTGAAGAAGAATTTATTATTTTGTTTGTTGGTCTAGAATTTTCCCCGAAACTATATATTAGACTTCGGACGTTTTTATTAGTTTACAAATACTTGCAGTTCTTAATTGCAAAGAATTATTATTGCCTTGCTTTTAAAACAGAAATAAAAATGTAATTAAATAAATTATACTAAGTTCAATATTCCATTGTAGATAAAATAATACTTTAACAGCAAGGGTAGATAAAGAACTTTAATTTTATTTAAATAAAAACACATTATACATTTTGGCGATTCATATTATATATAACTTCAATTGTACAAACTATATTATATAACTTATATTCAAACAAATTCTATAACTACCACGCTAGTGAGATTTTTAAATCGTTCTTAAATAATTTAATTTATAATCGGTTTTTCTAATTTACTCTTTAAAATCTGCTATAGAAAAAAAAATAGAATTTTACACACGACGATAAAATTAAATTATCGACTCGCGAAAAATAATTCACCCGCGAAATCGCTCGTGAATTAAACTTTCCTCTTGTCGATAAAATACAATTTTATTGTCCTGTATAAAAAATAACTATTTCTACATTCTATCGATCCTATTTATTTTAGATAAATTATAATAATAATAATAATAATAATAATAATAATAATGTTATCCAGTTTTATTAAAAAAGTAAAAGTAAAATTTAATAGTTATTTAATACCACATGATCTATAATTTAGCATAAACAATTTTTTTCCATGCCCCATTAATCTTCCAGGAAAATATCTTACTTTGATTTTTAAACGGAACATTCTGTATATCTCACGGAATAACTTATTCCGAATAAGGTTCTAAATCAATTTCTATTTACAATGATGTATAGCAAATAGGGATTTATTTTTAATTTATGTGTAATAAAGCAAATAATAAAATGGTAATAATCGCCTGTGATATTCAGTGTATATCTGTATAAATCTGTCATAGATCTGATAACAGTGGTTCATTAGTGGAAAAAAGTATTGAAATTCTTATTTAATTACGAGAAATTAACATAGTTTACAAAAAACGTGAAAATGTTGGTCTGCTTTGCTCTTTTCCTAAATGAAGGTACAAACAATAGAATATTACTTCTGACTTTTTTACGTGCTTTATTAGATATAATTTAAAGGCAAACACCTACTTGTTATACATCAATGTAAAGAGAAATAGACTTAGAACCTTATTCCGTGAAAATATATAGGTGTACCATATAAAAAATCTGTTGCGGCTTTCCGTCAATTCGATGTATTTTGTACAAATCCCATACCAAAAGTTCATTGGAAAAGATTCTATATATCCTATAAAATTGTAACACAAGCACATATTATTTTTTACAAATTCCATACCTAAAGTTCCTTTGAAAAGATTCTATAAAACCAATAAAATTATAACTCGAACATACACTACGTAAATTGCACTTGACACTTCCTTCCTTTTACTTCAGCTTTTCCCGATTTTATTAGGGGTCGCTGTTTCTTATTCTTCTATTCCACTCATTCCTGTCAACGCATCTTCCTTCCTCCTCTTTCTAGTTTTCAGCGAAAAAGTCCTTCCATCTTCTCTTTGGCCTTCCTCGTACTCCCGGTATTAATTCTTTCTCTCTCTCTCTCTCTCTCTCTATATATATATATATAGGGTGTCCCATTTAAGGTACGAATGCATTGGTATCTCGAGAACCGTACGAGCTACGAGGTTGGTTAAATTAGACAAAAGTTGCCCCATTAGCAGGCTATTTTAATGGTGTTTTGTTATTTGCGAAAAAATGCATAGGCCACTAGATACAGGTGAAAATGTTAATTTCGCGATTTTCTTTTTTTGCTTACAACTTTGTTATATGAAATAATACGAGATTTTGGTTTGCACTTTCTTAAGGCACTTTTGTATGGTGAATTTGCAGAAGTACTCAATTTTTTTTTTTATATCTAACCATTTACGAGTTACTGATAGCAACTTTTATTTTTCATATGGAGGTCATATTAAGCTATGGCATTTTTAAATAGAAATTTTTTTAGCTTTACAATGATATAAAACAATAATAATTTATTTTTATAATTAACAGAAATAATAATAAAAATTATTATTTATACTAAAATTAAATTGAAAAAAGTAAATCGAAGACTGCTGTGGAAACAACAAAAAAGTGCAACAATTAAATTTCTGAATTTTACTTGATAATAGTAGATTATTACGAGTAATAAAAATGAATTTTTCTCGTTGGGAAAAATATGATATGTTGAGTTGTCACATTTGTTGTCAAAGTTCGTTTATTACTCGTAATAATCTACTATTGTCAAGTAAAATTCAGAAATTCAATTGTTGCACTTTTTCGTTGTTCGTTGTTTCCATAGCAGCTTTCGATTTACTTCTTTTAATTTAATTTTAGTATAAATAACAATTTTTGTTAATTTTTCTGTTAATTATAAAAATAAATTATTATTGTTTTATATCATTGTAAAGCTAAAAAAAATCTCTATTTAAAAATGCCATACCTTAATATGACCTCCATATGAAAAATAAAAGTTGCTCTGGAGAAGGTAGTGTTGTTTGTAATATTTTTAATATAACCAAATGAGATTTTTTAGAATAAGAATATTGTTCCTCGTTTTCGCAGCCCACTGGACGTTTTGATTGTCACAACACGCACCACACCATCACTGCCTGGATACGTTTGCAATACCCGTCCTAGGGCACACTTAAAGGTGGCAGATTGTCTTCGACGAGGGCCACTAATTCTCCTACGTTTATGTTTGGTTGTTCTGTCTGGTATCCTTTGGGACGCATCTGCAGCTGACTAAAGTATTCCTTCTGCCATCTGGACCAGAAATGCTGCTGGAGCTGTTATATACGCTGCCATCAGGACAGCCGGCTGAATTTTACACAAGTTAAATCGTCTTCGATAGGCGCCGTCAACGGCGATCCGATCAAAAAGTGACCTGGGGTCAGTGGCTCTAAATCATTGGGATCGAATGATAAGGGAGTGATGGGTCTTGAATTAAGGCAAGCTTCAATGCAAGTTAATAATGTATAAAATTTTTCATATGTCAATGAAGCATCCCCGAGAACCCGGTGTAGATGATGCTTAAAACTTCTTACCACCCTTTCCCATAAACCGCCAAAATGTGGCGATTTAGGTGGAATAAAGTGAAACCTTGTATTTTTTGAAGCTAATGACTCTAATAAACTATTTTTAAATTTTTCGGAACGAAATAGCTCGCGTTCGGCACCTATAAAATTTGTCCCATTATCTAAGTAAAGTTCTTATACGTTTCCACGTCGGGAAACAAAGCGTTTAAAGGAAGCTAAAAATGACTCTGTTGTTAAATCAGTAACTAGCTCGAGATGTACAGCCTTGGTTGAAAAACAAATAAATAACGCCACATTATGCTTTAACCCTTTTAACGTTTTTAATTTTGCTTTCTTTGATCAAAAACAGGCCTGCACAGTCAACACCTGATATATAAAAAGGACGATTTGGTTGCATTCTATTTTTGGGTAAATTTCCCATTTTTTGATTCAAATATTGTGGATTTGCACGAGAGCATTTAAAACAGGAACGCACTATTTTTCTAACGGTATTTCCAGCTTGGAGCGGCCAATATTGTTGACGCACGGCGGCAAGTGTAGCTTTATATCCTGCGTGTAAATTTTCTTCGTGAGTTTGTCGTATTATTATTTTAGTAATATGATGTTTTTGTGGTAAAAGTACTAGGAATTTGTTATCATAATTGACTGGGGCGTGTCTGATTCGTCCGCCGACGCGAAGCAAACCATTGTCATCGAGAAATGGATCTAATCGCATGAGTTTATTTAATTTAGAAGTTTGATTTAAATTTAAACTAACAATTTCATTAGCAAATTCTCTACCCTGAATGTGTTTAATAATTGTGATCCTGGCCTTGTTTAATTCTTCCGTTGTTAATAAACCCGTTGATTTTTGTTTTGTTTCGCAATTGTTATAAAACCTGAAGCAATAAGCGATAATGCGTTGAAGTTTGTGAAATGAAGAGAACTTAGTAATGACTGGTAATTCTGGCTCTGTTTTTACTAAATTAACATGAATTAATGATTTTCGCTCAATTTCAATGTTTTCGGAATTATTAGGATTGACTAATAGAGGCCATTCATCTGAATTTTTTGCTAACCAACTCGGGTCATGCCACCAAAGACTTGAACCCTAATTGTTCGGTATACATTCCCCCTGAAATAATATCAGCTGGGTTGTCTCCAGAACGTACATGGCGCCATTCCTCTAGAGTAGATATGGACTGAATTTGTGCAACTCGATTTGCAACATACTGCTTCCAATGATTAGTTGGTTCTGCCAGCCAAGAAAGAACAATGGTCGAATCGGTCCAATAATATTTGTTGTGAAATTACCTTTTCTATTAGATTACCTAACAATACGGCTGCATTTAACTCTAAACGGGGTAATGTAACGTTTTTTAAGGGAGCTACACGTGATTTTGCGCATAAGAGAGTACCTGAAGCATTTACGGTAAAATTTACAGTTTTAATGAATATGACTGATCCATATGCCCCGGTGGACGCATCCGCGAAACCATGAATTTCGATTGAGGAAAATGGATATGAATTAATTAACTTTCTCGGTATGCGATAATGATTTAGCTCCTTAATTCGTTTAAAATTTTTTTCCAAAGTTTTATGATCTCTAATGGAAGTGGCTGATCCCAATCGATCTTTACAGACCATATTTGTTGCAATAATATTTTTGCTACTACTATAATTGGATTAATTAGCCCTAGTGGGTCAAATATTTTAGCTACTGTTGAAAATATGGTTCGTTTGGTGATACTTTGTTTATTTTCAATATGATTGAGATCTACTTTATATTTGAGTTCATCATTGCGACAGTTCCAGAAAAATCCTAATACCTTAACTTCGCCGTCGTTATCAAAATTGATTGAATCTGATTCAAAGAAATTGAGAGAGATCTAAATTATTTGAGGCCCATTTGCAAAGCGTAAAACCACCCTCGATAAGAACACTGGCAACCTGTTCACGAATTAAAATGGCTTCTTCTATTGTATTGCTACCTGTCAAGAGATCATCCATATATCTCTTGAAATAATTGAACTTGCTATTGGGTAGTCACTTTGTGCCTCTAACGCGAGTTGATTGAGACAACGAACAGCTAAAAAGGGCGCAGATGTTGTTCCGTATGTAACTGTTTTCAGCCGAAAAGATTCAATTGGTTTATGAGGGTCATCCCGCCATAAAATTCTTTGAAATTCTTGGTCGGCCTCGTCCACCAATATCATACGGTACATCATTTTTATGTCGGCAGAAAGAACAAATTGGTAAGTTCTTGTAAGTTCCTGTTGTAAAGTAGGGCCTGTTAATAGGTTGTCGTTTAAACTCAGCATGTTCGTACTTTTTGCCGACGCGTTGAAAACGACCCTGAGTTTGGGACCGTTTATTGTTTGTTTGAACACAGGGTGGTGCGGCAGATAATAACAACTAGGACTTTCTAACTCACTTCTTGGAACCGACTCCATGTGGCCTAGAACTTGATATTCATGCATGAATTCTATATAGCGTGCTTGTAAATTGGAGTTTTTCAACAATCTTTGTTCAAGAGATTTAAATTGTTTTAGTGCAAGTTCACGAGAATCGCCTAAATTTTTTTTTTCTTTAAAGGGTAACTTGACAACATAATGGCCGTTTGATAATCTAACGGTATTCTCACGGTAATGAATTTCGCATTGTGTTTGTTCTTCTGTCCACATGGATTCACTTTGTACTTCTCCTTGATTAAAAAAATCTGTTATTTGTTTATCCAAATCGCTTGCTGGAGATGATGTTGTTACATTACATAACAGTTTTGGAATTTGATTTTCTAAGTTAACAGATCCCTCTAATATCCAACCGAATTTAGTTTGTTGATAAAATGGCTGATTTGGCTTTAATTGCATTGGACCTCCCTCTAGCAGACGCCAATATAATTGTGCACCAATTAACAAATCAATTTCTTGTGCTATGTTTAAATTTGGATCAGCCAAAGTAATGTTTAGAGGCATTTCGATTAAATTTTTATCAAAACTTATAGATGGAGTTAATCTGGTAATTTGTGGTAAAATGAAACATTCAAAATTTGTTGCAAATTCGCTGGCTTTAGACTTTACTGTAACATTAACGCATTCTGAAATATGATTGTTAAATTGACGCCTGAAATTAAAATGTCAGTTTTTGTGACTGGAAGGCATAATTTTTTTTGTAAAGAAGAAGTAATAATATCGGCTTGACTTGAGTCCTTTATATGCAATAGCATATGATGCCTTTGTTGGCATTCTTTACAAGTGGAATTGAATCTACACTGCTCAGTTTTGTGGTTTGGGCGTAAACAATTATGGCATAAATTTAATTGTTCAACTTGGTTTAACCTATCGGTTATACTTAAATTTAGAAATGAATTACATTGAAAAAGGTTATGAGACTTTTTGCATAATACGCAGCTAATTTTGTATACTGGTAAAGCTGAAAGACTTTGATTGAATTTTTTGTATGAATTAAATTTAGTAAATTTAGGATTATTATTATTTTGATTAGAGGAATATTGATAGCTAATCGGTTTAACGGAAGTTAATGATTCTAAAATCTGATATCGTTTTTCTAAAAATTCCATAAGTTGAGTAAAGGTTGGTAATTCTTTATCTTGTTTGATTTGCCATTTCTTTTTTTGTGTTAAGATCAAGTTTATCTTGAATTATAGGGACGATCACTGCATCCCATGACTCTACTGGCATTTTTAATATTTTTAATGCAGCTATATTATTATTTACCGTGTCTAATAATTGACATAATTCTAAAAGAGAAGCTTTAGTTATGGCAGGCATAGTCCTAATATTTCTCACATGTTCTTGAATAATCAGATGTTCAAAACGTTATTTAAGCAATTCAATAACAACTTCATAATTATCGATTGATACTGAAAGAGACTCTACTGCGCGTAACGCATCATTCTTTAAACAACCTCGCACATAATGAAACTTTTTTTATATTGGAGAGCGAGGTATCGTCATGTACAAGGGCCGTAAATGATTCAAAAAATGAAAACCAATTACTATGTTTACCCGTGAAAGTAGATAACGGCAAGGGTTTTAAAAAATTTGAATTTTCAGAATGGTCAGAATTACCTTGAATTTGAATTATGGCTACTTGTTGTTTTGATGGACCCTGTGAATCTGATGGACCTTGTGATGAAAAATTGTTTTTTACAAGAATTGATTTAATTTTTGCTATGATCTTATAATACTGATTTTCAATCTTTGTACGTTCAGTATTTATTGCCTCATCCAAGGCTGTACTCTCCTCATCTGATTTAACATTAGCATATTGTAAAGTCTCTATTTCCGTTTGGATTGAATTATATGATTTAAAAAGCTCTGTTATATCCGGAACGCGCTGCTCTAATAGGTAAAGATTTTCACCATCTTTATATTCAATTACAGCGGTTTCATGACGGTTAAGGGCCGATTTTACAGTGCGCCGCTGTAATTTTAGATTAATTTCGTCCATTTTAAATAAATTAGCAAGCAAATTTATAAACTATACATCAAAGCTTGTCTTAAAGGGAATTAAAGAAGAATAGAAGGACTTAGAGCCACTAATCTGATGACTCCTGGAAGCAGCTCGGTGGTGATGATGATGAAAGTTGCTTGATGAATGACGATTCTTGACGATGGATGGTACCCAGCTCGATACGCTGTGCAGATGAGTTTAGAGATAATTTTCCTCTGATCGATGAATGTGTAACACCACACGATTTGAATGATTTTAGATTGACTATGATTTAATAATGATGACTTTAATTTAACTACTCTTCTCTTTATGGATTAAAAATCCGGCTCGAAGGACCAAAATGTTTTGGATCTGGAGAAGGTAGTGTTGTTTATAATATTAACAATATAAACAAATGAGATTTTTTAGAATAGGAATATTTATTATCAATTACTTGGGGCGATTCTTATGACTGACTGTCGTCAACTAACTATGGATACAAAAATGTCTTACTTAGAAGGGGAGAGGGGTGGCAACCCCCACTTGGTCCTACAATTCTACTTAAACATACAAAATATGAACAGATTGCGCAACAACATAATTAATGTAGGTAATCCCACATAAATTTAATGTTTTCTTCACTCGTACTGAATTATCGAAATATGTAAGTTTTATCTGAATAATATGCATAAAGGTTCAAAAGCAGAAATTTATTTTAACACTAATAAAAAAGTACTTCAGTTGCACAGCGAACAATATTATATGATAATATTTTATGTCATTAACACCTCCACTCCATCTACAAAAAATAATTTCTAGAGAAGAATTGAATAAACGCCAGCAGATAAATGTGATTAGTTGAACTCATATACGGCAGCAGTAGGTACTTGATACCAGCGCAAGCGTACATTTCTCCGGATTCGCCAGCCCCGCCGCACGGTCGCCAGTCTGGTTGCAGCGCCTGCCGAGGCCGCCAACACGGAATCTAGAGTTTGCGCGACCTGTCATCACACGACATTATTAACGGAAATCCGTCTGGGAATATAAAGCGGAAGTGTATGTTACCAATTGCTACGTGTTTGTTTGGTGTTTAAACTTTTGTGTGGCTTTGTGAAGTATACACACAATCAATATGCATATTCTTATGAAGTTCCTAACAATGTTTATAGGATTTATTATTTAATTCGTGCTTATTGCTATACAGTTCTAAATCAATATATGTATTTATTACTAGTATGAACACACAATAAGGAAAGCATTCTAAATAGAAAAAAATTCTAATTTTACATTAAAAAATTAATTATGTAAATTATCTGAAGTAATATCATAGACCTCCTGATTTTATCGATAAATTTTTATTTTGTACGATATTTTTTTGTTTAGCAACAAACAGGAAAGCAAACTGCATGGTAAATCCCGACTCCGAAGGAGGAGGGGTTTTACCTAATGTCAGTTTGCTTGATTGATTTTGCTTAAAAGCAAAAAAATGAGTGCTTAAAAATAAAAGTTTATCTGAAAAAATCTGAGAGGTCGTGTGGTATTTGGTGAGATAAATTCCAAAGACAACGCAAAATGAAACTTACTTACTTGGTAACGGAAAATTATCGAGGTAACGGGGTTTTATCGGGGTAACGAGGTTTTATCAGTATAATACTGTTCCCATTGGATGAATTTTCAAGCGTTTTGCTAGTTAAAAACTAGTCGTTGGAATTTATCGAATATATAATCTTATACGTAAGTATCATTTAGGTTTTAAATAAAAGAAATGTTTAAAAATTAATTGCTGAAAAAGATACCTGAAACCATAAAATATTTTTACACATAAATATTCATGAATATTTAGAATCGTAATTCATTTGAATAATTTGAATGGTTAATGCTCCAATAAAGTGTAAATATTTATATTGCTTTAATAAATTTTGTTATTCACAATAAATTTAACTTTTACTCATAAGCTTGGGATTCAAAACTTTTCGCGATTGTAGTTATATCATTTTCAAATCATAGAAAATAATTATATAATATTATTAAAATATTAGTATTTTTAATTTTTGTATTCAACAAATTTTTCATATTGTATGAATATTCGAAATTTTTCTTTGATTTTTAAATTACTTTACATTATTAGAAATTAAAAAAAAAAATACCTGAGAGGTATAGTATTTTAAAACTTTTCGGGTAGGAGTAAATCATTGTCAAAATGAATAAACACAAAACCTTTAGCGCATTCAGCATTTCAACAGAAGATGTAGGCTAGCACTTGACAATATTAAACCCGTATGTTCTTTTTTCACAAGCTTTCGGTCAATACGTCCATTGCTCAGTGAGTGCTCATATATCCAGAAAGAACGAAAGCTTTACATATGTCATTTACAGAAAACCTTTACATCTTTGCCTCGACACAAATTTTGCATATGTAGTAATAAATTTGTAAAATCACTTACACACAATGAATTTAATCAGACACAACAAACATAATAGTTACAATAAAAATTATTACAACAAATATTTAATGTATGGGATCCTGTGGTCGCATGCCTGAGTCTTTGGGCGCGAATCTGGGGAACCGGGTTCGATTCCGACTGACGCCAAAAATTTCGGATTTTAATTGGCACAGAGGTGACCCCTGTGGTGCACTCTCCACGCCAGCAATGAGTGCCTGTGAGGTTACGCCTGGTAAGCTCCCATACGGTACAAGTATGTCATCATCATTACCAATATCTGTGATAAAGCAGATTATCACACCCAGAATTGGTTAAATGCCGTAATGATATATTTTTCCTTTAAAACAACCACTGTTTTTTAGGTAAACTAATAATTTCGGAGTAAAATGTTATATATCTACAAAATATGATCAAGAATAAAGGGCTAATTTATCAGTAAAAATAAAGTTATATGTTTTTTAAATTGCACTCTTTTTAAGTTTTTAGTCCATTAGAGATTTTTTCTGATCTCAGCGATGCATCTATATTTGTATATGGTTGTATGGCAATTATTTCAAGAAAAATGGTATTAAAAATTAAAAATAATGTTACTATATTGAAATAGGCTATGCAATACACAAGTCTTTTAGATCTGTTGCCAGGGTTGTAAAGCAATTTTTTTTACATTATTTTTTATTTTATTTTTAATGTCATTTGTCTCGAGATAATTGTTATATAACCCTATACAACATTTACATAGTTGAAATCAGAAAAAAAAAATTTTAATGAACTAAAAATTATGCAGGGTGTCATTTAATATACAGTATGTCCCCGGATTGAGTTTACAAGAGGAAAAAAAGTTTTATTTTTGATTTTACGAAAAAATGACAAGGGAAGAAAAATTTTTGCTTGAATTAAAACGCATGTTCCAGTTATTAAAACTATTAATTAATGTAAGGTTCTTTTATTATAACGTTTTTTCGTATTTTGTCCTCCTAATAATACAGTTATTACATTGAATCTAACATGATTTTAGTTAGCTCTGAAATATTGACAAATGATTATTAATTCTAATTTCAGATAAAAAAGAGTTAATTGAATAAACTACAAGTATTTTGATTTTCGAGGTTTTTGCCTCTCGCTACGAGAGGTATTGGATTCATGCTAAAAATCACATATCGAGATTTAAGTCAATAAGCACGATGTAAGGTCCATATAAACATTTGTACGAAGTAGATATAATTAGATTTGTATGTGTGCAGAAGACATGTTAAATACAACAAAAAACAGTATTTGGGTAAAGTTCTGTAATTTTTTTGTTATAAAACGACGGCTCGATAGCGAAGTGCAATACAATACTTTTATAAAATAAAATGGAAATGGCGAGAGGTCTTGTGCTGGCCACAACAGATTTTTTTTTCTGAATTAGAATTAATAATCATTTGTCAATATTTCAAAGCTAACTAAAATCATGTTAGATTCAATGTAATAAATGTATTAATAGGAGGACAAAATACGAAAAAAACGTTATAATAAAATAACCGTTTTAATAACTGAAACATGCGTTTTAATTCAAGCAAAAATTTTTCTTCCCTTAGCATTTTTTCGAAAAATCAAAAATAAAATTTTTTTGTCTCTTGTAAACTCAATCCGGGGACATACTGTATATATATTTTTGTTTTACTGCCTGAGAACCACCGATTTCATTTGCGGTTTCTTATTATTGATAAATTCGTGCCTTATTCTCGATAATTTTTGGTCATTATTCTGTACAGTCATTAGTTCTCCCAAAATACAAATAATTATTTATTGCAATATTTTTGTATCCTATTTACAATATCTCTTTTTAAGTTCTGTTCAAATTAAAACAATATTAAGCAGGGAAGGAAAATGTAACGATACCCGATGTTAAATAACGTTTCAATTTTTATTTATTTTTTAATAACGTAACCATTACAAAATAACGTTATGTTACCACAATTCTTTATAATGTTATTCATGTTAACAAATTTTACAAGATTTTCGCCGTTGAAAGAATAATATTCTAATTATCTGATACTATATTATCTCCTGTTATAAAATGTATAGTTGTCACTAGTAGTGTAATCCGTTTCAAATTCAAATCTATAACACTTGATTATGTTTCCAGAATAAAATCTATATAAATTTTATTTAATAAATATTAATTTTTACTATTATTTTAAGAAAAATGGTTATTTATAACGTTAGGTAACGAATTATTTTTTATAAAGTTATGAAATAACGTAACGTTTTGTTAGCGATAATCCAATTCTGATTTTAAGTATAATTTTAAAATTATATATGCTGAAATATAGATGACAAATCAGTATTGAATAATGCCGACGGCATCTGTGTGGTGTCATATATACATGGGCATAAACGAAAGGTGATTCCTCTTAATTTGTTTTTATTAAATTTGATAAATTTTCGAAACTTGCATAACGAATTTCAGTATTTACAAATTATTAAAATCTAAATATTTATTAACCTTTAATTCGAAAATTTTAAGTAGGTAATAAATAATTTACTTATTCTGTATATAACTATCGTTATTTCACAGCTTAGGAACTTGATAAATCTGTGCACAATTTCTGCTAATATTTCAAAAGATGTTACTGTGTTTCACGGACAATGTTATTATAAGAAGCCATGTCTTGCAAAGGCAATATAGTGCAGCGTTTTATTTTGTGGACTCTTATAACTGCCTTGATGCAAGGAACATGTTCTGCACCCGAAGTGCAAGGTAAGTGCTTTAATATGCGTCTTTTTTCTTCAGTTACTCCATGTGTAAGTGTGAAACTCACTACGCTTTGATAGCAAATTTTGTATAAGTAAATCAGGATCAAAGGGAGTAAACTTCATCAGGGTACAAAATGGTTTGAACTTTGATGTTTCAACTAATTTCAAACTAAGAACATCAACATAGTTTCTCTTTAGACATATGAGTAATAAATTTTAAATTTTTCTACAAAAATATGCTCTTTTGTGTTTTAATAAAATATTATACCACAATTGAATTTGTTACATAGCTTTACTAACATTTACCTTGTCATTTTTTTGACAAAAGTAATTAACTACGTTCATTGTGAAAGACTGTATCAAAAATTATTTTTAGAAAGCGTTTTACAACCAATTTGAGGACAATTTGTTTCATCTACCCATCAAAATAACATATACAAAATGTTCAAAAAACATCAGAACTGAAGTTAATAATATTAAAAATATTCAGGTAAATTTTCTAGGATAGATTAATCCAATTTCTACTTCATCTTAAGGCAATTCCTTTTTCTTCACATTAATTTCGATGGAATGGTATACTTTTTACTAACCTGTGTAATGTGGTTAACCGAGAGATATTATGTTATGCAGCCCCTATATTTTTGTAAAATACTGTCATTGAAAATGTATTATTAATTTTAATATTTACCTACATTGGTAATGGATGTTAATCCATAAAATTATTTATTTTTTATGCTCTTGAAGTGTAATGCGAACTTTATAATTGTATACTCAGCAAGTGTAACCCACTTTTTACGCTTACTGTGTTGTAACTTGTCTAGCTATGCGGCAATATAATTGAAAAACACTGGACGCTTATGGGCATTTAGAAAAAAAATCATCTTTACTATAATAAAGTTCATGTAAAAAAGTACTATCTACATAGGTTATTTTTTTTTAATTTTAACATTCTCTATATTTAAAACTAATTCATATAAACCGAAATCACGGCAGCGACATTTGTCCATCTGTCATAATTGTAAAAATCCGCCGTTACCGACACAGTCACCGATCGATATACCTGTCAAATACGCGAGGCGAACTCTGCTCAACTGTCAAATATCGACACCTACCTATTATTTATTATAATAATAATAGTGTTTTATTATGTCGACAAGTGTACATAACATGTATATAATACGTCAAAAGTACAAAGATAATGAAAAATTTCATAAAAAATTACAAAAGCCTAAGTGTTCTTTAGTACTGATCCGAAAACGAGAGAAAATAACTTTGGCATAAATTCATTTAATGTATAAAAAGATTTTTGCAGCAAAAATGTTTTTAATAATTTTTTAAATGTACTTTTACTATTTTCTGATCTAATATTTTCAGGAAGTTTATTAAAAATGGTTAGACCTTGCACTGAAATTTTATCTAAAGTTGTATGTTTATTTTTCGGTATATGAAACATTTCTTTTTGTCTTGTATTGCATGAATGCAAATCTGAAATTTTTTGAAAATTACATTTGTTGTTGAAAATAAACGTACATATTTCAAAAATATAAAGAGATATCTGTTAAAATTTTAAATTGTGAAAACAAATTTCTACAGGAGGTCCTACATGAAACACCTGCGATTGTACGTATTATGCGTTTCTGTACGATGAACACATTACTTGAAGAAGATGACATGCCCCACAAACAAATGCCATATCTAAATCTTGATTCTACCTGTTACCTAACGATTAACTGTTGTTTGGTAAGAATGTTACTCAAATACCAAAATTGATGATTAATCGAACTTAGTTTTGAGATAAGATTGTTTGTATGGAATTGACCATTTAAATTTTCATCAAAATTAGAACCTAAAAAATTTCCATTATTAGTTCTATTGATTTCAAATCCATCAATAGAAATATTTAAATCTAATTTTTTCCTGCATTGATTGAAATGAAAACGTAAATCATGAGTCTTATTTAAATTAAAATAATGGTCGTTCTGAGAAAACCATGTCGAGAGTATATTTAAACAATTTCTACATTTTTCCTCTAACAGTTTATCACATTTATCTGAAACAATTATGGAATTGTCATCTGCATACGATGTTAAGTGATATTCATCACCAAAAACCATAAGTAAGTCGTTAACGTATAGAACAAATAGCGTACACGAAATAACAAAACCTTGAGGTACCCCTCTACTGCAGACTATCGTTGAGGAGTTCGTACTTTTTAAAATATTGTTATCTTTACTATTGATTGAAACATACTGTTTCCGATTTTCTAGAAAAGATTTAATCCATTGCAATGGAGACTGGTTGTTCATTTTTATCCATGCACTGAGCAATAACTTGAACCGAGTTTTGAATGGTGTCTAAAGTTGATCTGTTTGGTCTAAAACCAAACTAAACTTTATTAACAATGTTGTTGTGTGTTAGGAAGACGTCAAGTCTTTTTAAGAAAGCATATTCAAAATTTTTTGAAAAAACAGATGTTACACATACTGGTCTGTAATTATTTAATTCAGAGTGATTACCTTTTTTGTGAATGGGTGTAACTTTACCAACTTTTAATTTTTCTGGAAAAACTCCCGATACAAAAGATATATTAATAAAATATAACATTGGTTGGACGATTATATTAAAAATTAATTTTACAAAAAAACTTGGAAAATTGTCTGGTCCACACGAACGTTTATTTTTTATTTTATTTTGTACTAGATTCGCTAACTCATCTTCACAATAAGGTAGCAAAAGAAGCTATTTGACTGCGGTGTCATGGATACTGAATTATTAGAGTTTCTTTGATTGGGTATTTGATTTACAATATTTTTTGGTGCGTCTCGAAAAAAAGAATTAAAATTACTAGCAACTTTCAATGGATCTGTTATTGTTTCGCTGCCTACCTTTATAGAGATATTTGACAATGGTGAGTTATTTTTCGTATTATTGTTCGTGTTATTGTTAATGACCTTCCATATGCCCTTCGAGATGTTATTGGAAAAAAAAATAAATTTTGATAGTATTTTCTTTTTGTGTTGTTCACTAATCGCACGTGTTTCCGTTTCTCCTCTTTGTAGGTATTTTTTAATCTACTATCTGATTTTTGTATCTGAAATAAAGTGAATGATTTATTACTAGAATTTTGAATATCATTAGTATTCCATAGCTTTGTATTATGTTTAATTTTTTTCATTTGTAACGGAAAATGTTTTCCAAAGTAATATGAAAAAGTATTATGAAAATTATCATACGCATCATTCATATTCATATTTGAATACACATTCTCCCAACTTTGATTTGCAATATCGTTAATAAAATTATTAATATTATTTATATTATAATCTCGAGAGTAATTTTCAGTATGGGTTTTATTTTGTAATTTAAAATTTGCCAGTATTGCATTGTGATCTGAAAAGTAGTTATTGTTGACTTCACATGAAATATTTAAATTTGTAAACAGATGGTCAAGTTTGTTATTATTTCTCGTGTTTGAATTTACTATGTTTTTGCAGTTATATTTACTTAGTAAGCTGCAGATTTTGAAATAAATATCCTCATCTCGAATCGGATCAATATTAAAATCACCGCCTATTAAAATATTATGTTCTTTCTTTAAAGTGGAATCTAAAACATTGTTTAAAGAATTTAAAAGATTATTACAGATTTCATAACTAATATAACCTGGTGTTCTGTAAAAGTTTCAAATAATATAAGTGGCATTAGGATGTGGGCACCATTTTATACCACAAATTTCAAAACTTTTTTCAGAACAATATTTTTCAAGATCCAGAGGCTTAACAATTTCATTTTTATGGGCCCAAATACTTACACCACCTCCTTTATTGCTAGTGCGCGAGAAACTAGAAATACATTTTAAATCTGGAAATTTATATACATCTAAAGATTTAACATTACATCCAGTTTCCTGTAGGCATATAAACCTTAATTTATTGTTCTTATTTAAGATATATTCTGAAGAAATTAAATTTAACTTACTGAAAGTTAATATTTGACAATTTAAGTATAAGATATTTAATACATTCTTGTAGCTTGCTACTTTATTACAATTTGTTTCTGTCTTTTCTGAAAAAAAACCTGTTTATATAAACACCTTGTGGCCATCTACTTGCATCAAGAACTTTGTCATAATTTTCAATATTAACAGTTATTTTAAAAGACGAAAAATGGTATGGAAATTTAGAGTTCATTTCTTGACATTTTATCTCTGGAACATCTTCTCTTAAATGTTCAACCACTTCATCCGGCTTAGAACCAGGCTTTATTCTGGAAATAAATACGAAAGCTTTTTTGGAAGCTGCTGAAATATTATTAATATCCTTAGCACTTCCAATTATTGCAGTTCTGGCCTTCCTTTGATTCGAATCATTTTTCACGACTGTCCACTCACTGTCATTTCTGTCATTAGGCAAACTTTTACTTTTTGTGGTGACGACCTTGTGTTCATATTCGCTTGAAGTTGTTTTTCGTTATTAGTTTTATTTTTATTTGGTAATTTTGCAGTTTTATTTTGTTTAGTGGATTTATGTTTTTCGTTTAAATACATAGATGACTCTACAGTGTCAAATTCATTTAATTTAGATTGTAAAAGATTAATAATTTTAGTTTTATCTTTTATAATTTCTTCTTTATCATTTATAATTACATGTATATGGTTTAGGATTTGTTTTAAATATACTATTTCTTTATGTAGTTCTTTAATTGCATGGAATGGATCTTTAGCGTCCACGAACTTGTCATCATCTTTGCAACACTTTGTCACTAAATTATTAACTACTAATCCCTTTTTTTCACAACATGATTTATGGAAAGCATTGTCACAGTTTTCACATTGTATTATGTTGTTTACTGCTGCTTTATTACACACTTTACATGTAATTTTTTAATTTTCACCATTCACTATTTCAGTAACTTGCTTGCCAGAAGACGCCATCTTAACAAAATAAAAGTTGAATTTTATAAGGAAAACATGAGCAGATAAATATATTTTCAATCATAAACAACGTCTATTATTACAAATAAATTTTCGCTAGGAGAAGAACTCTAATGAAGGAAAGTAAAATCATATTTGGAAATTGACAACCTCAGTTTTTTAAACTATCCCTTTTCAGAAGTACAACCTATCTCATAACAAAAAATCTGTTGTGGCCAGCACAAGACCTTCCGTCAATTCCATGTATTTTGTACAAATCCCATACCAAAAGGTCCTTGGAACAGATTCTATATAATATCATGTAAAATCGAACACGAACACATACTATTTTTTACAAATTCCATACCAAAAGTTCATTTAAAAAGGTTCTATAAATCCAATAAAATTATAACATAAACTACACTAAGTAATGTCCTTCCATCTTCTCTTTGGCCTTTCTCTGCGTGTCACTTGCGAGCAACACTATGACATACCAATTTTAGATCCTATACTTTTTTTCCATATTTGGTTTTGCACTTGCAACTGACATCTGTCAATTAAATTTTTTTGAATAATTATGTCAGCTGTTTCCATGATAAATAACAAAGCTGACTAATTTTTGAAAATTAATTTCTTTATAATGCTTTAACTCTACATCTATTGAATATGAAAGAAAATGAATAATCAAACCATATAGAGAAGAGTATTTTCTTTAATAAATATAATAACAAAATGTCAAAAAATAATATTTAACTGCGTTTTTTTAAGAAAAACTGTTAAAAACTTCAAATAAGGGTACTTCCGGTGGATCAATTATAACCAAAATCTAATCAACTCTTCATATGGATGTACAGAAAAGGAATACGAAAGAATTATAATTTTTAGAATTATAGTATTGGAGTTATCGTCGGAGAAAAAATTGTCACACACGGACACACATACACACACACGCACACACACACACACACACGGACACACACACGGACACACACACATACATACAGACATCATCTTAAAAATAGTAAATTCGTATTGTAGGGACCCTAAAACGTGCTTATTCATTAAAAACTCACTACCGAATTTTTTGACCAAAGACAATACCTTCCTTACCTAAAGGTGACGGAAGGTAAAAAGTGATTTATATTATCGTCAGCCAAAAAGTTTGATACAATTCTCGAACGTGAAGTATTTTATAGCGCTCCAGCTAATAAGGCACTCGCCTTAAACAAAGCTATCGCGCTGTAAAATACAACTTACACGCACTCGAATGTAAATAACTATTTCAGTTTAATTATGTTTGCAGTAAAAAAACAATTCAATAAATATTTTTCATATATTAAATACAAACTTACAAAGATGACTAAATTCATAAATACATACTATTATAACAAAGGCTGGAATTTACTTTATGGAATGTAAAAGTCATATGAACCCAATATATTTTTGGAAAGAGTAGACTTGGTATCGGCCCCAGAGCACGGAGCACAAATTAATTAATATACTAATCTGTGCCCAGAGTGTGTTAAAATTGTACATCCAACATAACTCGATTTTGTGTAGCATAAAATTCCAGACCTGCTTCATCCTTGTTAAAACCACGCTTAATGTAGTTCATACCGTCTCTTAAAAGTTAGGGATATTATATTAAGCGTCGATGGGAGCCACCACGGAGCGAAGCAGAGTGATTGGCTTTCGGCGGGTTCCGAGTGTAGGGGTTGCGGTTAATATTTTGAAATATTTCTTTTAGGCTTTGCCAAGCAAGTTAGGGTACCTTTGAATGCAAAAAAGAATATATATATATATATATATATATATATATATATATATATATATATATATATAATAGGCGTTTTGCATAGATGTGACATTAAAATTTTTAATTAATAAAAATTTTCATCCTCGCTTTTCAAAACTGATACTACTCGACTAAGCTTGACGAGTTGTCCAAAAATATATTCGGTTTCTATGAGTTTCACATCCCATAAAGTAAATATGTAACTGACATTTGAAATAAATAATTGAAAAACATTTTTTACTTTCACAATACTTGACTTTTAATTTTTATGTAATCGTAATTCCAAACTGATTTATATTGCAGAGAAATGTTTACTTTTTTGGTTCCGATAAGAGCTATGAAATATGAGTATGCTGCTGCAAAATATACCTATTTTAATTTAATGATATTTATGACCATATCATACTGACTCAACAAAGAAAAAATATCAGTTGATATACATAGAATACAATGCAATATTAAACAATTATTCTCTGAAGCAGAAAAAAGAAATTCCTGCGTATTAACGGAAATATTTTTTAAAAAATGAGCTCCCGATTTCTAAATAACTAGTAATGGGTTGTCAAGTAATACAGAAATGAGCAGGTGTATCTACCATAAATTTTAAAGCTATATGGAACATACCACACAATGTAACTGCTTATTTTAATGCATAGCATACCAGTCAAATACTAATATAAGTCAATAAAAGAAAATCCGCGTTTACTTGTCATCAATTCATTTATCATTTTACATTGTCTATCAAGAAATATGCATTTAAATGGAACCGCCATACTATAATAGAATTTATATCGTTCTTCGATAATTACAGTAAATTTTAGATAATCTTAAAATTTACAAATATAATCTTAAAATTAAGAGTTCTTGCCAATTATTTACTACTTCTGTCCGAATACACTTAATTTATGACATATAATTGAAAATGAAAAAAATGATAATAAATAATCGAGATATTGTTTTTTTGGGATGATATCCTTTGTATTCTTGCATACATTTATATTCTTGTGTTTAAATGTACTATTTGAATTGAAAAATAGATAGCTTGTTTTATATACAAAAAATTAAACATTTTAGAGCACACTCCCTGTACAAATATTATCTTTAATAAATTATGTAGTGTCATTAAAAATGACTTTAAATGTAGCAAACATTTTTTTATTATCTCAATTAAAAAATTGCTTCCCAGCAATATTCGGAATAGGTACTCACAAAGTCTAAAATTTAATATGGTTTTCAGTATTTTGTTTTAAAGATTACTAGAAATCGTAAAAATTTAATATTTGTACAAACAGAAAATTTATTTTTCTACAGTCCGTATATAAAGCAGGCATGAGCGACAAAGTAGAAAAAACACTCGCTGTCCGAAATTCTAATTATAAAATGTTGAAAAATGGCACTTGTCTATATTATTAACGGGAACGTTTATTCAGAAACTAATGGCGCTTTAGTTACTTACACATTTACCAACTCCCCAAGTCAATCTGATATGACTGCTCTGTCGGTATATTACATAACCAAACTAAATGCCGTACTGCTGTGTAAATGAATACAGAAACAAAATAGGGCATTCATTTACAAAAACGAAAATAAAACATGCTTAGATTAGATTGAAGGAATAGCTTGAGAATGGAAAATAAGGTTAAATTAAAATTAAAAAATATAATCATTATTTATTGAATAGTAATAAAAAATATTTATTTACACACACACTCAACATGGCAAAGCCCCAATTACTGAGTAGTAAATACAGGAAAAAACAATTACAAATGCGACAATAGCATAAACATGACAAAAGTAATAATTATTTTAATATACGTTCTAAATAAACAACGAGTTAATAAAATAATAGCGAATGTAAGATTAACACTATTTCAGCTTTGAAAACTTTCAATGAATCATTAAATAAATCAACTTCATTTATGCTGGAAGATAGTTCGTTATACATACTGCAAATACGTCTAAAAGGGCTACCTACTTCATAATTAGCTTTAGCAGCAGGAACACTGAACAAATGTTTTTGTCTTGAGTTTGGGTATCTAGTTACTCTAATGTTAATAATTTGCAACGGGGGTAATAGCATTGACCATGTTATTAAATAATTTATATAAAATATACAAGAATTAAATTTCCTTCGATCCTCAAGCGACATTAAATTGAATTCATTTAGAGCTAAATGATATCTGTAAGTTAAAGGTTCATGACTTATAAATTTATACCAACAGTAATGGAAAAATTTACTTTGAACATAATCAATAGCTCTAATTGAGTTCTTGTATAGTGGTTTCGAAACTAAATAACAGTACTCTAGTTTACATCGAACATAACAATTAAATAAGGAATTGAGAGTCGAAAATTTATGAAAATTTTTGGCGTTACGCAAGACAAATCCCAGAGTTCTATATGATGTCTTGGTAATGCAGTTTATGTGTCGGTTAAATTGACATTTGGGATCCAAAATTATTCCCAAATCCTTAATTTCATTAACTCTGACTAGAGCAACATTATTCATTTGATAATTGAAAATAATGATCTTTCTCTTTATGGTGTAGGTCATTATCTTGCACTTATTAACATTGAAAAATAAATGATTAGAAATAGACCAAGTCAACAGATTTTCAATTTCTTTTTGAAGTTTTAAACAGTCATCAATAGTGTTTACTATTATAAATATTTTTATGTCATCAGTGTACAGTAAGTAATTAGAGTATTTAATACAGTCGGCAATATCAATGATGAATAAAGTGAAGAGAAGTGGGCCGAGAATTGATCCTTGTGGAATTTCAAAAGTGGCAGTTAATGGTAGAGAAGTGAAGTTATTGTAATGTACATGAAGTTGTCTATTAGAGAGATATAAAGCAATAAGTGAGGCAAAATTAGTTGAAAAATTAAAAGTATGAATAAGTTTGTAGACACGAACTTTATGATTGACTTTATCAAAAGCTTTACAGAAATCAGTATATAAAACATTAAGTTGACTATTTTCACGGAAAGAATTTAATGCAAAATTTGTGAATGTACACAAATTAGTGGATGTAGACTTCCCAGCAATGAATCCACGTTGATGGATAGAGATACGAGATTGAACTGACCTATAAATATGAATGTATAGAATCTTTTCAAATACCTTAGAAATATTTGAGATAATAGCAATAGGGCGGTAATTCGAGATTACATTTTTGTCATTTTTGTTTATGATCAAATTTAAAAACGGGAGTAATGTAGGTTTTTGTTTAGAGCAGTAGGGAAGGTATTTGTTTTCAGAGACAGATTGAAAAGTATGCATAAAGGTTTAGCAAATATTTCGCGGCATCCTTTCAACACATATGAGGGAAGATTATCAGGACCAGGATTCCGGGACATTTTTAATTTGGAGTTGAATTCAATAATTTCGGTTTCAATAATATTGTTGATGGAAATAGAATCACAATGATTACTGAAAAAAAGGATGATTAGTGCTCACTTGTTCAGGATCAGTGTCATCATAATCAGAAGAAAAATAATCTGCAAACGCCTGAACTATAGTAGTAATGTAAGTACAAAGTGTACATTTTATTATATTTTTGTTGTTTTTTATTGTTTATTGTACGTATTTCGAGCGCAAGTGGACATTGTCAATTTCGAGAAAATGCCGCGCGACGCAGGAGCGTGATAACAACCTTTAGTAGTAATATTTCATTAGCCACAGGTTGCCGAGCAACATGTGATTAAAAATTTGAAGCACGCTAAATTGGCAAAACCTTTGTGAATATTTTACTATCATGGCAAATATCTCATATAATATTGTAATCCTACTTCATAAATAAAAGTTCTTTTAACGGATTATCAGATTCTATCGTAGATAAATTATTGTGCGATACACATACGTAAAGCTTCTTTAGTCACTAGTGGGATTTAAAACCATCGCTGCACTCATGTTTTAATTCTGACCCATCCTGACTAGACTACCTGCACATACGGGTACCGTACGTACATATTGTAATGGAAGAATTAACTACATACAATTATGGCTAATTAAATATATATACATGTGCCCTGATATTTATTAAAATCCACTAAGTACATAATTTCATAAATAATGAAGGATGTTTACCAAATTTGAAATGGATAAATTATTGTCATGCAATTAATAACAAAACGTACATACATACCTATAATTATAACCCAGAAACATATGTATTTTTTTATGCATTTAATAATATTGAATTTTATAATGACATGTAAGTATTGCATTAATTTTTCTTCCAATGTTTTACTTATTAATTTAATTAGTTAGCACTTCGTGTTCGCTTTCTTTTTTCGTCTCATACCTTAATGCATTAAAATCACTAATAGTGAAAAATGAAATAAAATTTTATTCATTTTTAACCATCAAAAAGTGTATAGCCTTATATAATTATTATAAAAATGAATAGTAGAGTTCATTACTTATCGAATATGACATGATTAACGTATAAATAATGTACATCAACGTCATATTATTCGTTTAATTGTTGCTATAGTTGGCAACATTATTTGAAAAATATTTGTATCGTGTTTGAAACATTTTTGTGCGTTGTAAAGACGTGTTTATAATAAAATAATGATAAACGCAACGCAACGACGGAACGTGACCGTTAACGCGAACACAAAATCTGTGAATATGCCAAAGGTAGCACTACTTCTAATCAATCTAAAGAATTCGGTGTATTACTTTGAAATTCGACTCACTTTTATTTATTGCCTTTATATGGCATGGGGTCTCGTGGCTGCGTGCCTGATTGGGCGCGAACCTGGGGAGACCGAGTTCGATCCCGATAGACACCGAATATTTCTAATTTTAAATGGCACGAAATGACCCCTGTGGTGCACTCTTCACAGCAGCTATGGGTGCCCGTGAGGTAACGCCTGGTAAGCGCTCACACGGTAAAATATATCGTCATCTTTACCGATGTCTACTTTTGTTGTAGATACTGGCACTTCCAGAAATGGGTAATATGCCGTGATATATTTTTTTATTTTATATATATGGCATACATAAGTATGAATAAGGTTAGTATTATAAAACTAGCGAAAACTCGGCTACGCCTAGTATTCCCTAGGGCTCCGCCGATAGTGTTTTATAAAAGTTTTACTTCCGTCTAGGCGCAGTTTAAATCCAAAATGCTACCGTTAACAGTCTTCCGGATACTCAAACGACTTATCTTTATGCAAAAAACAAAATCCGATCGAGCTGTCAAATTTTTGACATTTCTACATGGCAGCCCTTGACGATACTTCTCATTTAATACCAAACACGACATGGTTCTGACAACTTTAAGCACAAAACAAAAACCAATCAAACTGTCAAATTTTTGACATTTTTACATGGTAGCCTTCGACGATACCACTCATTTGATACCAAACATGACATGGTTCTAAAAACTTTAAGCTAAAAACAAAAGCCGATCTAGCTGTCAAATTTTTGGCATTTCTGCATAGCAGCCCTGGACGATACCTCTCATTTGATACCAAACACGACATGGTTCTGTCAACTTTAAGCAAAAAACAAAAGCCGATCGAGCTATCAAATTTATGCCATGCATAGCAGCCCTCAACGACACCTCTCATTTGATACCAAGCAAGAGATAGTTCTCACAACTTAAAAAAAAAACAAAAGGAGACCGAACTATCAAATGTTCAACATTTCTGCATGGCAGCCCTTAACGATACCTGTCATATGATACCAAACACGACATGGTTCTGACAACTTTAAGCAAAAACAAAAGCCGATCAAGCTGTCAAATTTTTGACATTTCTTCATGACAGCCCTTGACGTTACTTTTCATTAGATTCCAACAACGACATGGTTCTGACGACTTTAAGCAAAAAACAAAAACCGATCAAGCTGTCAAATTTTTGACATATCCGCATGACAGCCCTTGACGTTACCTTTACATGTTAACAATTACCGATCGAGCAGTCAAATTTTTGACATTTCTGCATGGCAGCCCTCGACAATACCTTTCATTTGATACCAAAAGCCAACGCACACAAATCTATATATCAATGCTAATTCACACCACTATCCTTCACAGAAATTTGGTACAATCAAATGTCTAATAAGAAGAGCTACAGATATATGCCATCCAGATAAATTAAAAGAAGAGATGAATGAAATTAAAAATATTTTTATGAAGAATGGATTTTCTGTGTCTTCAATTGAAAAATGTCTTAAAGCAAAAAGACCATCGAACAATGAAAAAGAAAGGAACGCATTATATGCATCGCTTCCTTATGTAAAAAACGTAACGGACAAGATTGGTAGAATTCTTTGTAAGAAAAACATGAAGATTTCGTTTTCACCATATGTTAAACTTCGTCATATGTTGAAACAAGTGAAAGACATCATTCCTCTTCAATCATTAGGGATTTACAGAATTCCATGTGTCTGCGGGAGAGTTTACATCGGCCAGACTGGTAGAACTGTCTCTACAAGATTGAGCGAACATCATCGATCGATCAGATTGAACCAGCCTGAGAAATCGTCCGTTGCAGAACATGCCGTGGAAGAATTCCACCAAATTAAATTTGAAGGTACGAAAATTATTGCAAGACCTACTCGACTTAACAACAGATTAATTAGAGAAGCCATTGAGATTTATAAAACAAGAAATATCAATCTCAATCATTGTGACGGATTAGAACTTAGTCGCGCATGGCTTCCAATATTAAATATGTTGTAATTTGTAATGTGTATACAATTTTTCTAGACTTTTTCCAACATCTGTTAATAAAGAGTACGGCTGCAGTATTTCGCTACCGATAAAGCGTCTCTGAGTTATACAGATCACTTCTCTGCCAGTTTTTGGGACGGTTTTTCCTCTGGCAAAAGGAGAGTTTTTCCTGAGAAGATGTATGTTCGCCGTCCAAGTTATTTCCGGGCATGCATATATTGTCTTGAAAATTGTATACATAAAAAAGGTAACATTTACGAACTTTTCTTGTTACCTTGGTTACTTGTTGTTTTTGTTATTTTACATATTTATGTCAATTTTTGCCCCTGTAGAATGCACCAGTTTATGGTGCCGAAACGTTGCGTTTTAATAATAAATAAATAAATAAATACAGAACTTAAACTAAAAAAAAGGTAGTATTATTCGTTTTATAGGTATAAGTATTATTCCAATTATCAATAATTTTTATTATAAAATCTAATAATTGAACTGATCCGTTTATGAACTTAAATATATATATTATCAAAATGTAAGAGGAATTAAATCTAAACTTAATAACATCTACAATGAATTCTCAAGCAATAACTATGACATTGTTGTACTAACCGAAACATGGCTAAACAATACAGTACAAAGTTCTGAATTCTGTGACTTAAATAAATATCTAATATATATACGTGACAGTCATTGTGCTAAAAAAACAGAAGGTGACGGAGTTGTAATACTTGTATTTAAAAAACTTAAATCTAAACCAGAACTTTCTTGGTTTTCTACTGCGGAAAATATTTGAGTTACAATTCACAGCTCACAAACCAAATTCCACATCAATCTGTTGTGTCTACATTGCACCTTCCTCAAATCTAGACATTTATATAGACCACTTCAACTAAATTTGTGAAATTAATAGAAGTCATCCAGAAAGTGAATTTCTAATTGTTGGTGATTATAATCTCCCTCATATGGACTGGTCTCAGAAATTAAAATATTTTGGGCCTGTAAATAACAGAAGAAATGATTTATATTTCGAATTCTTCAATACCATAAATTTATGTAATTTAAAGCAATTTAGATTTGGTGTTAAGTTCTAATGATTGTAAAGTTAATCTGAGTCATTCCCTTATAAGTACAAAGGATCAGTATCACCCGCTGAAATATATTTTATGAAAAATATGTCTTGCTGTCAAGTCAACTGAACATTAATTTCTATAGAGTTACCTTTGTGTTTCTTGACAGTTTTTGTTATATTTTGATGAATTATGAAATGTCATTAATAGGTTTTGTATATTATCTGTTTGAATAAAATAAATTGTGAATATTGTTATAATTAAATAAATAATAATGGGGTGCCGTGGCCTCGTGCCTGAGTGTCTGTTCGCGAACCTGGGGGTACCGGGTTCGATCCCGACCGACGCCAAATATTTCGAATTTTAAATGGCACAAAAGTGACCTTTGTGGTGCACTCTCCACGCCAGAAATAAGTGCCTGTGAGGTGACGCTTGGTAAGCGCCCGCACGGTACGAATATGTCATCATCATTACCGATATTTGCGATAAAGCAGATTGGCACACCCAGAAATGGGTAATATGCCGTGATGATATATTTATTTATTTATTAAATAAATCTTAGACATTCTGAATTCTGCTTCTACTTCTAACAAAAGGTTATGGGCCCAGGTCCCTGTTAGGTGAATTCATTATATATCTTTGAATTTGAGTTGTAGTAATTGTGACAGAATATTCGCTGAAAGAAAATGGAAAATATCAAATTTTAAAAACTTGGTGCCAACAATTATTTGAATTGGGCATTTCGCATAAAACTTTTAATGCAAGCAAAGGAAGTATGGTCTGCAATTGAACCTGGTGTGTCAGACGTGTGTTCAACTGAAGAAAAATAAATAGACCGAAAAGCGATGAGTTTAATATGTAACACTATAGAAGATAATCAGTTAACATATATGCGTGATGCAACAACAGCAAAAAATGCCTGGGAGTCATTGAAAAAGGCACATACAACTATTGGCTTGGTCCACATCATTCATTTGAAACGCGAATTGTATGCTTCTCGATTGAAACCTGAAGAATCAATGAATTGTTATTTCGAACGAATGTCAGCGATAGCTTTAAAACTTGATGCTGCAGGATATGGTCTACCAGATGAAGAATTCGCTCATATTTTACTGACCGGTCTGCCTGATGATTATGATACCTTAGTGGTGGACATTGAAGCTTCGGGTTCAGTTACTGTTTTAAAAGTAAAAACATTTCTCATTAATGAAGAATCTCGAAGAACAAAAAGAAAGACATCAAATTGCGGCAAAAATGACACATCGTAATTATTTATTACAGCAAATAAAGCAAGTAATGAAAACGAGAAAAGAATGCATTTACCAAAATGTCATTTTTGTGGTAAATTACGACACACTGCTAGAAACTGTTTCAAGAAGAAAGATATGTATCAGCAAGGTAATAACGAAACAAGATCTTCGTCAAAATTTGCATTTGGTGTGAAAATATGTGAAGACCATGAAGAAAAATGTCTAAATGTCAGTACTTCATCAAGATCTTCAAAATGGTGTTTGGACAATGGAGCCGCGGATCATATGACTTCAAATAAAGACTTTTTAAACAATATACAACCTATACAATTATTTTCTGTCAAGGTAGCAAATATAAGTGTTCATGCGAAAGGCAATGCGAACCTTTATACAAAATTTGACGATGTCACTCAAGAAATAGAATTAAAGGATACTTTGGTATTACCTGAATTAGATGGTAATCTACTGTCTGTTAATGGAATTGTTGAGAAAGGATATATTGTTAAGTTTAATAGTAGAAATGCCAAAGCAATTGATGATAAAAATAAAGTAATTCTAAAAGCATATCGTGAAAATGGCCTTTACATTGTTGACCTGAAAGAAAAAGATATTTTGAACATAGATCCAAAGGTAAATCTGGCTACAAAGAAAGAAAACTTTTATACTTGGCAAGAGAGATTTGGACATTTGAATTTTGACAGTTTAAAACAATTAAAAGATAAATGTATGGTAAATGGAATATCATTTGATGAGAAATCTGTACCAAATTATGTTTGTTCTACATGCATTTCTGGAAAACAAACTAGAACAAAATTTCCAAAGAAATCATTATCCAGATCAAGTGAACCCCTGCAATTAGTACACAGTGATTTATGCGGACCAATATCGCCTATCTCACTTGGTGGAAATGCATATTTTGTTACTTTCATAGATGACTATAGTCGCTTTATAAATGTTTATTTCATGAAAAAGAAGTCTGAAGTTTTAGAATGTTTTAAAGATTATAAGAAAAGAGTTGAATTAGAATTAAATAAAAAAATTAAATGCTTAAGAACAGATAACGGAACAGAATATATAAATAATAATTTCAATAATTTCTTGAAGGAACATGGAATAAAACGACAATTAACTGTAAGTTATTCTCCTCAACAAAATGGCGTAGCTGAAAGGGCTAACAGAACACTCCCTAAAACGATGTTTCTTAGAGATAATATTCCTGCATTTTTATGGAGTTCTACAAAACCAAATGTAATTTATTTTAAAACATTTGGATGCAAATGCTGGTCTCTTATTAAAGAACCTGTCCAAAGAAAAAAATTTGATTCCAAGAGTTATCCCTGCATATTGGGTATGCTGATTGTCAAAAAGGTTATAAAAATTGGAATATTCAAAAAGGAAGAATTGAAGTTAGTCGTGACTTATGATTTGATGAAATCGAATTTCCATTTATTAATAAAAATCGTACACAAATGAAAAATGAGAAAATTAAAGAAGATAACTTGTATTTTTATTATACAGAGGAAATTGAAGAAGAAACAATGCCAGAGGATAGTAGTAAGAGAAAAATAAGTGAAGAAAACAAATTAAAGGACATGGAAATAAATAAAAATAGTACTACTGAAATATTAATAAAAGAAAACCCAAGACGTTCAGAAAGAATTAAAGATAAAAATAAAACTGCGAAACAAATTACTACAATAAAGTACAATGAAGATGAGAATCCTAAGAGTTATAATGAAGCTATTTCAAGAAAAGATTCAGAAAAATGGCTTGAAGCAATGAATGAAGAAGTAAATTCACTAAGAAAAAATGGTACTTGGATATTAGCTGAACCTCCTGACAATAGAAAGGTGATAGGTTCAAAATAGGTTTATCAACAGAAGTATACGAAGAGTGGAGAATTGGATCGCTATAAAGCACGGCTTGTTGTTTAAGGGTTTGCACAAGTTCCTGGAGTAGATTTTTACGAAGTTTTCTCACCCGTTGTTAAATGGAAAAGTCTGCGTATCCTTCTAGCGTTAGCTGCTGAACTCAACTGGCACATACATCAGATGGATGTCAAAACTCCATATTTAAATGGAATACTAAAGAAGAAATTTACATGGCACAGCCTGCTGGTTTTATAAAGAAAGGTGAAGAGAATCTTGTTTGTCTTCGTCTTCTGAAAAAATCCCTGTATGGTCTGAAGCAATCAGGAAGAGAATAGAATCATTGTTTAGATGAGTACTTAAGAAGACTAAATTTTAATCCTTTACATGCTGATCCCTGTGTTTATGTAAGTAATGTAAAAGATCGAATTTTAATAATCACTGTTTATGTGGATGATATACTTATTTTCGGAAAAGATGTAGACGATATTGAACATCTGAAGAAAAAATTGTGTGAACGCTTCGAAATGAAAGATATGAAGGAAGCAAGTTACTTATTAGGGGTTGAAATAACAAGAAATAGAGAAAAAGGTGAAATTAGTATTCATCAAAGAAATTATATAGAAAAAATTCTGAAGAAATTCGGAATGGAACAATGTAAACCAATTCCGACACATTTTGATATAAATTTAAAACTAACAAAATAATTTTTTCGAGAACTGAAGAAGAGAAAAATGAAATGAAGAAATATCCGTATAGAGAACTGATTGGTACTTTAATGTATCTGGCTACTACAACAAGACCGGATTTGATGTTTCCTGTAACATTCCTTAGTCAGTTCAATATTAACCCTGGTTTACAGCACTGGAAGGCGGCGAAAATAATTTTAAGTTATATTCGAAGTACAATTAAACTAGGAATTTCTTATTTAAAGAAACAAACGAAATAACTGGATATGCTGATGCAGATTGGGCATCGAGTTTGGATGATCGACACTCACATACGGGATATGTTTTCATTTTAGCAAATGGCGCTGTCTCGTGGCAAACACTTAAATAAGAGACAGTAGCCCTGTCAACGGCAGAAGCCGAATTTATGGATTTGACCTGTGCTTGTAAAGAGAATGTTTGATTGACAACGTTTTTAACAGGTTTAAAGATGGAAAGATTTTTACCTGAAATACCAATTATTTTTTCTGACAATTAAAGTGCGAAAGCAATCGCAGAAAATCCTACTTATCATTCTCGCATGAAAAATATAGACATAAAATTTCATTATATTAGAGAAGAAATTAAGAAGAAAAATGTCTGTGTTGAATATCTCCTCACAGAAGAAATGCCAGCCGACCTATTGACGAAAGCATTATACAGTACAAGAATGAAAAAATTAATAGGCATGTTTGGATTAAATTTAAAATAAATTTATATTCAATTGATCTGACAAAAGGGGGTGTGTGAAATATATTTTATGAAAAATATGTCTTGTTGTCAAGTGAACTGAATATTAATTTCTATAGAGTTAGCTTTGTGTTTCTTGACAGTTTTTGTTATATTTGATGAATTATGAAATGTCGTTAATAGGTTTTGTATATTATCTGTTTGAATAAAATAAATTGTGAATATTGTTATAATTAAATAAATCTTAGATATTCTGAATTCTGTTTCTACTTCTAACACCCGCCATGAGAAATCAGTTATAAATTGCAAAATTTCGAACCTCTTTCTAGTGATAACTATTCTCATTATAACTTTTCTAAATGCAATTACGAGGATCAAATTTACAAGTTATCAAATATTAAATGGACAACTAAACTAAATGATAAAGATATAAATGTTAACATAGATACTTTTTACAACATTCTACATTTTTCATTTTCATTAATAAAATTAATTAAAGAAAAGCATAAGTTTCACAAAAATTGGAAAATATATGGAAATGCTTCAGATTATGCTACTTTTTCTAGTCTACGCAATGCAATTAAAATTAAAATGAAAGAAGATTTCAAAATTTACACTACCGCAATAGAATCTAATATCAAAAATGATCCTAAATCTTTTTGGAGATATACAAAAATTCTGAGAAAAAAATACGGGAATTCCTAAAATCACGCATTATAACGATAAAGAAGCTAAAAATGGTTCAGAAATAGGTAATTTATTTGCAGAATTTTTTAAATCTGTTTTCTTGACCAATATAAATAATAACGTTAATAACTATAATACAAATAATACTCAAGTGTCACTTAATTTAACCTCTATCTATTTAACTTATGATGAAAATTTTCAGTATATGGAAACAATAAATATAAATAAAGGACCTGGCCCCGATAAAATATCCGCCAAATTTATAAAAACGTGCTTTCACTATTTAACGGAGCCTTTACATATTTTATTTAACCAGTCATTAAAATCAGCTGTTTTTCCGGATAAATGGAAACTTTCTTTCATTACACCAGTGCATAAGTCAGGTAACATCAATGATGTGGCTAATTATAGGCCTATATCTATTTTATCTACATTTGGTAAAATATTTGAAGCCCTAGTAACACAAAAATTAAAAAATATCCTCGAAAATATTATTATAGATGAACAACATAGATTTTGCTCTGGAAAATCAGTCAATACTAATTTAATTCCATTTAGGGAATACTTAGATACTAATATGGATAAGAAACAGCAAATTGACGTAATTTATACAGATTTTAAAAAGGTCTTCGATAGAGTTCATCATCCTACTTTATTATACAAACTTAGTATGTTAGGAATTCACGGTACTTTATTAAGATGGATTGAATCTTACATTACGAATCGATCGCAAATAGTTTCTTGCAATGGGTACAAATTTCGTTTAATATCTGTAACATCGGGGGTTCCCCAAGGATCTTAGCCCATTATTATTTAATTTATATATTAACGATATCAAATCATGTTTTAAAAACTCTCATTTTCTACTATATGCTGATGATTTAAAGTTATATAAAATAATTATAACAGAATTAGACAGCGACAATTTACAAAGAGATTTAAATTCATTGCAGGATTACTGCTTTAACAATTATTTATCTCTAAATATTTCTAAATGCTATGTTGTACGATTCACTAAAAATATAAATACTATAGTATATCCTTATGAAATTTGTTATAACATTTTAGATACGAAAGATGTAATCAAGGACTTGGGTATTTTTTATGATAACAAATTAAATTTTAATTATCATGTTGAACAATCTGTCAAACAATCTTGTAAGTCAATAGGTTTCATATTTCGAAGTTGTAAGTGTTTTAATGACCTACAAACGTTCATATGTTTATTTAATTGCTTAGTTCGCTCTAAACTGGAATATATGTCAGTAATTTCGAATCCTCAGTATTCTAATTAATGAAACTAATTGAAAATGTACAAAAAAAGTTTATCTCTGTAATAAGTAAAAAATTTAGTATTACACTGATTATTTAGAGAGGTTGAAGTTTTTCAATGTGACTACGCTTGAAGATAGAAGAACTCTCATTGATATGATTACAATGTACAAAGTCTATAATCTATTTCAGTTACCATTTTGCAATACAAATAATTATTTCAATTCACCGGTAAACAGAATGATACACACTTAAAATCTCAGGTTTACTAGCCTTTCATATCGCATCTCTCACAAATACAATTTTAAAGAGCTGTAAACAATATATTTGGGAATTAGATATAAAAAATTTGACTTTTACTCTTTTTATAAATGTAGCTTATTAAATAGTGAAAACCTATTATTGGTTTTTATGTACTGTACTTTATGTACTCGAATTATTACTTACCCTGTAACCTTTATCTTTGATGCTATCACCTGAATCGCAAATATCACTTTCACAGTCACTTTGATTGCTAGAAAAATTAAGTTTTGTCTTAGTTGTCTCGTCTCCATTTTGAATTCGTTGTAGCTTATAACCTTATTGCTCTATATAACGACTAATATTTCGTTGGGATAAAAATGTCACCACAACACAATTCTGATATCGATATCTATTGAGATATTTGTGAAATAAAAATTTTGGTGTCATATATATCGTTGTTGTAAATAATATTACATGCTTAAGTTAATTTCTGACAAATTGTGGCTTATTACCTTTTTCTCCCAAGGTCTTCAATTTATATTTTCAAATGTTCTCAATGAGACAGAAATTTCCGAATATCACTATCAAACTTGTCTGAAAATATCCTATATGACCAAGCAACTTTTAACTTTAAAGTCGCTAAGAAGGTTTCAATCTCCAACTAAAATTATGCCTAAACCCTCTAACATGGCGGCGTTCAAAAAGTCACAAAACGCTGTATTTAACGTGGCCGCTATACACCATCCAGATATGTATTGAGATTAGTACTACTGGCAGAGCAACGGATGGACATCGTGCATGCGTCTGTCATGCACATGTCCAGGAATTCTTTTTCGAAGAGACTGGTGTCTACAGCAGTGACAACATCTGTCATTACAAGGGACGTTAACAGCGTGGTGAAGCCGATGAGTGTTGTGTCCATGACAAGTCTATGTGTCAGCGAGATGCCGAAAGAAGCATGGAGGGTGAAGATGAAGAGCGCGGGTGGCGAAGAAGTTCGTCATGGGAAGGTGGAGTGAACCGGCTTCACAGTAAGAAGTAACTACCCGCAGATGTGTGAAGAACCCCCTCCCAAATTCAAGTATAATTTGGTATATTCTGTATTTGTTTGGGTTATTTTATTATTATTTTGGGATTCGATTCTTTATTTAGAATTTTTTATAAGGTTATAATTCGTTTGTTTTATTTTATTCGTATATTTAGTTCGTTCGAAGATAGTATAAATTTGGTTGAGATTTATATTTTCTTCAAAAATATTTTAATTTCTTAAGAGGTGGCAATTGTAACAAACCAGGGGTGGGCAGGGGTGCTATTCCATAACTCGTAACAACTACAAATAACCATTGCTGTTGTTAAATATCAATAGGAACTGCAGATAACAGTTGCTTACGTTATTTTCCAATTGATAAATAACGACTGCAAAATACCAGCCGTTCGGCAGTCATATTGAATTGTCAAATCTGACATTACTCAGTTCGGCAATGTATTTGAAAGAAAACAGTAAGTATAAACAGTTTTTATGATAAATTAACAAAATAATTTACTTATTTAAATTGGTCATATAAGATTTGGAAAATAATAATCTCGTACTTAATATTTCGAAATTTTTTATACATTATAACCTAATATCTCTTATTACGTACCAACTACAAATAACGATTATTGTTATAGAATCGCAAGTTCACTTTGTAATTGCTATTTGCAATTGATATAGGTTCAAATGATAGCAACCGAAGTTATGGAATCCCACCCCAGTTTCGTTTAAGTATTTTGTTTTAACAAAATCATTTGCAATTTATGTCAATTTAATGATATTAACTTCTTTGGCTATGCGCGAGTGTATTGCATTTGTCATTCAGCAAAATTATTACAATCTTGTATTTTATTTAACATAATGTTAAATATAATTACGGGGCAGTCAATGACAATCAATTAGATTCAGCTTCCATTAGTCTTCGATTCGACTCAACTTTAACTTGTTTTTGGCAATATATTTCTTATTTATTTTTGTTTACTTTTGTATTTAACTATTTTATAACCCATGACCGTAATTCTCAGTCCAACCGTTTTAGGGTTTAGTCTTTTGTTTTATTAATATTAACAAATATATACAAATAAACCTATATTTTGGTAAATTGTTTACTAATAATTGTGCCACCAATCCAGTAAAGAGATCAGGAGTGGGATCACGTAACTGTGAAAACGATATTGCGACTGTCGACAAGTGAAAATGTGATCACGTAAATAGTGAAAACCGAAAACGATATCGTTTTAGACTGAAAAAAATTTGAATTCTAGTCGACACTTTCAAAGCATGTGAAAACGATAGTCGTTTCTTACGTCTCTTTTTATTACATACATTTGGGTATAGGTATATCCTTTTCTTATTTACTTGCATTTAAGTAAAAGAATGTAGTGAGCAATGAGTTGAATTTGACGTTTTGGAAAGAATGAAAGAAATGTCATTATAAATGATTTAAAAATAAATTAATATCTCAAATTTGAAAGGTATTTTTTATTTAGTAAGGCGAAAATGAAATAATTGTGATAAAATACGATAGTTATAAAATGAAAATTGATTACAAAAATGAATCTAAGAAAAAAATTCATTAATATTTTAATAAGCATGTTGCGAAGAACCAAATGCTTATGATTTACTATATATTTTTACTCTTTTGAAATCTATGATAGAAAATTGAAATTTTGGTGATTAGATATTTTTTTATTTCTACTGAAATTTCTCTGATTTACTATTAAAAATTAGTACTTGATTTAGTGAAAGAACTACCCAAAAGGAATATTTTCTGGCAATATTGATATTCTAATAACTGTAAAAGTGTTGATTACAACAAAGCATATTTTGATTGATTACAAGAATAAATCCAAGAAAGAAAATTTGATTAATATTTTAATAATATTGTATTTTGCGAAGCATCAAATATAACTATTCTAGCTTGTGTTTTGTGATTAATATTTTGTAGGTTTTACACAAAATTAAAATTTATGTATTGATCATTTTCCGCAGCCCGTCGAAGGTTGTGCGCCGTTATTTAAATGTGGCCCATACTTTATTTACTTGAGATACAAAACTTAATAAATTTAGAAATATTTTTGTTTACTTCATAAATTTTTCTTCTGGAATATGAAAAGAAACAAAATTGGTTGGTACATGGCATCTGTAACTAATTGATAATTTAACTTGTGCCCTTCTTCAGTTTTTGTGGTATTGCTGTTATGAACGAAATAAAAACGAATGGTGAGAATAATACGTTCTGACAGATTAAAAATTTTAATGACATTCATATAAATTATCTGTCAAAACTACTAATTAAAACAAAAACTTAGTGTATAAACGATATCGTTTTCACAAAACGTAGTCACTTTACGGAAATAACCGAAGATGAAAACATAGTGAGTGACTAATTTTACGTGATCGCTAAAGAAACGAATATCGTTTTCACTTCTCGATAATCGCAATATCGTTTTCACTTTTACGTAATCCCACTCCAGCTTACCAGCTGACGCAACAGACAGCAATATACCTTCTTCAATCGTTTAACGTCGCTACTTCTCTTGCACCCCAGTCGCGATTGTTGCATATGAAATGATTGCTACAAGGCCAGATTGATGTACAGTATTGAGTATTTGGAATCGTTATCAAACTCGTGCAAATGAAAAATTTTGGAAATATTTAAAATATGTAATAAGATACATAAAAGATACATATAATTTTAATTTAGTTTGTCAGAGATAAAAATGCAAAAATACTGACAGAATTTGGTAGTGCTGATTGGGCAGGCGACTGAAATGTTAGAAAATCAACGTCTAGTTTCTTATACAAAATTTATGGTTCATCGGTGTACTGGACATCGCGCAAGCAAAGTACTGAAGCTCTATCATCCTGTGAGGTAGAGTACGTAACTGTGAGAATGGCAGTTAGTGAAGCGTGCTGGTTACATCAAATTTTGATTGATCTTTAAGTATATGAGGAAACCAAGCCTGCGATCATCTTCAAAGATAATCAGTCCGCTATAAAAGTAGTTAAGATCCCTGGGGATCACAAAAGACACAAAAACGTTTATATTCGCCATCATCTCATCAGAAAAAAGTTAATGACGTCCGGTACATAAGAAATAAAGGACAGATAGCAGATTTATTTACAAAGACAGTACAAAGAAAATAAAAATGTTTAATAATATCTGTAAAATACTAGGTTTAGTAAAATGTAAAATGAATTTCATTGAAGGAGGTTTTGACATTTATCGATGTTAAATGTCAAACAATAAATTTAATTTGATCAAAAAAGGCAACACCTTTCATGTACGAAATGGTATGCCATTATATAAAAGACACGTATTGTAAAAAATTCAAGTATTTTGTATTGTAATAAATCAATATATGTCATATAATTAAAATAAAAGTAATTTCATAAAGTATTATGAGTATTGCATAAAATTAAGTAAAGTATAGTAAATAAAGTACTTCTTTAAAAATAACATCGGTTCATTATGCTTGGAATTGTAAAATAATTTTAATTTGAAAAATTCTCTCAAACTTATTCCTAAAACTGAATTTTCTATATTCCTTTTAAATGTAAACTGTTTTGTTCTAGTTTTTTTTTTTTTCTGAAAAACTGGTGAAATCTATATACTAGTAACTAGTTACTAGTTCATTGGAAGTTTTGTGATTTTTTTTGCACGTTTTACACAATGAGAAAATCTGAACTTTTGTTAAAAGTAGAAGTTATAAGTAATGATATCAAAGAATACTGAAAATAGAAATATTTACTTATGCCGGCATATTGTAATAATAAAAAGTATCCACCTCAAATCTGCATAAGATACATATATAATTAGCCAGTTTCTGTTGCAGGTAATTCATATAGTGTTATGCGCTGATTGCAGATGCAGATTATTGGTACGAAGCGGCTAGGTCCGCGCTACGGAAGCGGCTGCATGGTGGCGAGGGCCTCGGCCTGGGAACTCGGCGGCCGATCGCCAAGAACATCGTGTACTTCGTGGGTGATGGTCTGAGCCTATCAACAGTGACGGCGGCGCGGCTACTGCGCGGTCAGCGCCACGCCAGGAAAGGCGAGGAGCATGAGTTGGCCTGGGATACCTTTCCTGCAGTTGCTCTTGCTAAGGTACATAACATTATTTTAACATAAAATTATTTTAATTATCTTTTTAATGTATATGAGATATATATCTATATTTTAAATACTATTTAATATAATTTAACGAAATTTGGTATCTAGGGGTTATCCTACATGCCCGTTTCAACTAAAATATTTTCAAAGCAGTAGCACTTCCGATTTCACCGGAAATTGACCTCAACTTTCTTATTTTAAATGGAATACGCTACATTTTATTTTACCATTGAATGCAGCGAAAAATTTTACATATGAAGCAATAAAAACATTTTACTCATAATCAACTACTTCCGGCGTTATTCAACTTTTTTTGATTTTTTGTCTGAAATCCGGCACATTTTCAAAACTCTGTATATCGGGAACGAGATCGAATTTTTATAATCTGAAAAAAGCCTTTTATAAAGGAGACTTTAAGCTACATTATCCATAGAAGAATCCTCGATTATTTATAAAAATGTGACGGGTACGTTACACCAAAATTTCAGTTGACAAACTTCAAAAAATGGAACCCCCCTTTTTTATTACATAAATGTGTTCTACGGCAAAAATAAGCGTACTTTATGTAACATGTCCTATGTTGAAAGTTGATAGAATTTCAGTAAATTAGAAAAACATGCAATCTGAGTATACTCGTAATTATTTTATTAATACGGATAAGTAAGCCATGGAAAAAACAAATAAATTCTAACTACAAAACTATGATTAATTTAATACATATTCAAACTGTCCTCCATTCATATGTAAGCACATCGTTACTCTTTTCAATACTTCTTCTAATCCTACTACCTGTACGTGTACACTCATACATTTTGCTCGGGCTAGCTGAAACGCAAAGCGGCGGCTGGGTCTAGGGTTTTGTAATTTCTCGAATGGTGTTTATTTATGGATAATGTAACGGTAATGGTTGTCATACTACCAAAGAATATCGCCGTCGTAACCAAGAATGAATTTATATAAATTTTATTGTTTCGTAATTGTTACTTATTTTTTTCTAAAATTTAAAATATCTCAAAAACTACTGCGTTTATCAAGGTATAACGACAGTACTTTTTTTGTGTATTTTTATATTGTATGTAATATTTTATAGGTAAAAATAATAAAATGTTAATAGGTCAAAAAATAACGATAAAAAATCTTCATGACTCCCCCATATGAGACGCCTCTGGTTGAGATACAGAAAGAAAAGCAAGTAAAATTATGCATCTAAATAAGAAGTATTCTCAAACCAAGTTTCAAAATTTTAGTGCAACTAGTATCAGAGTTATTAATAAAAATGGGTTTGATGAGGTGCACTTTTAAACTTTAAAGGCCTGTCACTCTGAAACGAAGAGTTTCCGGACATACCCTCATATAATAATTTTTGGTCAAAATGAGCTCAGGAATAAGCTATTCTTTTTTGTTACACGAGCTTCGATACACCTGTATATCCAATAAAATTATAACACGAACATACACTATATAAAATGCACTTGACAATTAGAATTATTTGTCAAACACATACAAAGACCCACGAACACAAAGGCACACATACACACACACACACACACAATACGGACATCATCGTAAAACCAGTAAACTCGTATTGTAGGGACCCTAAAACGTGTTTATTCATGACAAACTAAAAAGAAAACTAAAGGTGACGGAAGGTAAAAAAAATAACTCTTCATTTTAGTTTTAAACATGTATACAAACAGCAACTATAAACAGTTGCGCAGTTGCCTAATGTCAACATTTTATGTTTATAGTAAACATATAACTAAATTAAGATTGTCAGTTATAGCATAACCAAAACATAATAAATGAAAAGCAAAAAATTTGTAACTAAAATAAATTTTAATTTTGCAAGATTATGAAAATTCGCATTGTTTTGTTTAATCATAAGCAAAAATTTAGAGCAATAAAATTGCAAAAATGAAATTAGGCTAAAATTAATAGTTCTAAATTATTATAAGTATATTTTCTACTAGGTAAACGCAAACTTAATGTAAGCGTACACATTTTACTCATTGTTTATAACTATTAAAAGAGAAGAACACAAAATTAGAACTACATAACAGTAAATTGCAAAATGAGTAAATATTTTTAGCTCTCAAATTTTTATATTTTGCAGTATAAATACGCAAATACGAAGGTAGAGTTTACATTTTATTTTGTTTATAACAATTACAGAAAATTAACAAAAAATTAGGAAAATATAAAAAATAGCACAAATTACAGCTATAAATAATTTTAAATTATTCACTATTAATAGGTACCTACGCGAGTGTGAAGTCGGCGTATTCAGTTTATTTTGTTCATAACAATTGAAGGAGTTGAGCACAAAATTAGAACTTCACAGCAATAAATAGCACAAAATGAGCACAAAATTATGGCTATAATAAAAATTTAAATTTTCATCACGGGTACGCAAGCGTGAAGTTGGCATATACTTTTTATTTTGTTTATAACAATTGAAGGAGACGAGCACAAAATTAGAAATTTACAGCACTAAATAGCACAAAATTAGCAGAACATTATGTCTATAATAAAAAATTAAATTATCATCACGAGTACGCAAGCGTGAAGTTGGCATATAATTTTTATTTTGTTTATAACAATTGAAGGAGACAAGCACAAAATTAGAAATTTACAGCAATAATGAGCACAAAATTATAGCTATAATAAAAATTTCAATTTTCATAATGGATACGCAATCGTGAAGTTGGCGTATACTTTTTATTTTGTTCATAACAATTGAACGAGATGAGCATAAAATTAGAACTTTACAGCAATAAATAGCACAAAATGAGCACAAAATTATAGCTATAATAAAAATTTAAATTTTGTCATGGATATGCAGGCGTGAAGTTAGCGTATACTCTTTATTTTGTTTATAACAAATGAAGGAGATGAGCACAAAATTAGATCTCTACAGCAATAAATAGCACAAAATGAGCACAAAATTATAGCTATAAAAAAAATAATATTTTCGTTACGAATACGCAAGCGTGAAGTTGGCGTATACTTTTTATTTTGCTTATAACAATTGAAGGAGATGAGCACAAAATTAGAACAATACAGCAATAAATAGCACAAAATTATAGTTATAAGAAAATATTTTTTTTTACTATGAATACGCCAACTTCACGCACCTTTGGTCGAGTCGAGATACAACTCGAGCTTAAAAAAAGTTTAACAAAACTACTAAGTTTTGACAAAAAAACAATTACAGATAAGTGGTATACTAGCAATATATGGGTGCGTAATCCTTTACGGTAAGGAATCGGTCGAGTCAAGGTACATCTCGAGCTTAAAAAAAGTTAAACAGTAGAAAGTTAATTTTGTGGAAAATATACAAAATTGCAGGCGTACAAGTCAAGGTTCGACTTGCGCATAAGATTCAAGTAGTATAAAAAGTTTTTAATTTCGCCCAACTACCATACCAAAAAAAAAATCTAAGAATTTTGAAATCGAAACGGAATTTGGTACTAGCCTTGTGGCATTAAATCGAAACTCAAAATTTAGATAAACCGAAACGTGGCTAGGCCCTTTAGGCAAATTAGACGCCTTTAAGTGACTATGAATCAGAAAATTTAGGTAAGCACTTCACAAACTTGCCAAAATACAATTCGAGTCACACAAACTGTAAATAATTACAACAAGAGATAGTGATATGCTTACCTCTTTTTCCACCAGGGTCGAACACTAGAGATTCTTACTTAATTTCCATCATGGAATAAACCACAAGTTAACTTAAAAAACGTTTGCAACAAAAAACCGTCTTTTCGCCTGCAAGTCTAGCCGAAAGCGAGCGTGAATCATATCGCCAACGCCTGAGTCAGTGTTGTCAATCATAGACAGTTAAAATAATTACGTCGTCGAGTGAAAACTACTATACTAATTTTAAAAAATTAAATAAATTCAGAAAAGGAGATATCGGATGATTTTTAAATACGTATCCAAATTTAAAGAATTTAAAAAAATTAAATTATTTACTTTTAATAGTTACTTTTAGGTGTAAAGAATAGCTCGTGACGGGAATTTAAACAGAATGACAGTAATAAAATAAGCGTAGTAACAACGACTTTGTTACACTACCCCGTTCCCCATAAAAAAATTAACATGGTTAAAATTTCTTTTCTAATCTTCGGAGCCGTCAGAAATATTCACAATCGGAGCGGGTTTAAGGTCTTTAATGTGCAAAATTCCGAGATCCGTATCTTGTTAATCGCGGAGACGATGAGACGTTTTAGAAATGTTCTTCGAAACAGTGCACTCGGTAAAACGCGGAGGAAAAGTATTTAGCACCTGCAGACAAGACGTAGTTCTTTTTCCAAACAGTTTCGCGTTCGTAAAATTCTAAAGGGCGTCCACGGAGATTGTAATAGCACTCATTACATTAATGGGCGTCGTGAATTCGGGTCTGTACGGTTTAAAAAAATTCCGAAACATGACTTAAGGGATTAGCATAATTTTCATGTTTTTCCGAACACACTAGTTCTGGTACGGGATGGTAATAATTAGCGGAGAGTGGAACATGTTTGGCAAAATTTAGGAAAGAGGGCTCTTGAGTGAGAATATAGCAAACTCCAAAATTAGACTCGTCCGTGGAAATGCGAAAGAGACTTTTCTTTTGCCGTCCTTTGGTGAGGTCGTTAATAGAAGCAGCTAAAGTGGCAAAATTGGGAACGAAACGCCTATCCCACCCTAAAATTCCCATGAAGCGTTTAACCTCAGTAACGGTAGTGGGACGCGGATATTCTACAATGGCACGCACTTTATCTGGATCAGTTCTGAGGCCATGACAATCTACTATATAACTAAGGTACTTTACAAAAGGGCGACAAAATTCGCATTTATCAAAATTAATCGTAAGTCCTGCTTTTTCTAAACGATCAAAGACCTCGTATAAAATACACAAGTGCTCTTCGAAAGTTTGTGTCACAATAATGCAATCATCAAGATACACGAAAACGTTTGGTTCTAATTTAGGACCTAGAATATTATCCATAAGGCGTTGTAGTGTCTGGGAAGCATTACATAATCCAAAAGTCATTCTTTTGAATTTATAATGTCCACGATCAGGTATAGAAAATGCGGTTTTCTCACAAGAATTTTTATGCAATGGAATCTACCAGAAAGCACTTTTTAAATCGATAGACAAAAGAAATTTCGCGTCTCGAAGTTTATTTAAGATTGTGTCCACACGTGGAAGAGGATAAACATCCTTGACAGTTTCCAAATTGATTTTACGGCCTTCGAAACATAGCCGACAATGTAAAATACAATAATATGATTTACTTGTTCAAGAATAATCCACGAATCATATTTGGAGCCGCATGTCAGCTAGTTTTCAGATATCTAGAACAAATGTAACCTAAAAGTCACTGTTGACTAACACATGTTCACGACTTACCTTTTGTAGGACGCAAAAACCGCTTTTGGGGCCATCACAGGGAACATTCAACATTGTTTATTCCTTGTTCCACATTTTATTTTGTTGTTTTAAACTATGTTTTACAGATACGTTCGCATATCAAAAACAACCTTGCAGCGTCCGATTAACTAACAGTTCTTCAAGGTTCAAGCTTTAACGTGAATAGTGCTGTGAGTTTCGACTGTTTATTCCAAGCCTTCTTCACGCCGAAATAAATAATATGTATTTGTGACATTATTTTATTATTGTAAATTTTATGTGTAGTTAATTTTCTAGCTGAGATATGACAAACCGCGAATAGTGTAATTTTTATTAAATTCATGTCTTCTTTTATACGCTTTAAAACGCCATCATGCGATTAAATTGTCAACTTAAGTTCCCACTACTAAAATTCAAGTTTTTTTGCGAGATTTTGGCAATTTTCGAGTATAAATATGGGAGCAGGAGCTCCTGAAGGACAGTTCAACAGTCGCTGTACGAGTTCGCGTGTTTAGAGAATTATTATAGACAGCCGCTGTAATTGTCCGTGAGAGAAACACCGCTGTTCACCGCTAGTAAGTTCGAGTCGCTGCATTGTAAATAATTTATATTAAATTTAGTTTAAAGATTGCCGTTATATTGTATTGTTCACTTACCTTTTTTGGGTGTAATAGTTTCACCGTAATACTTACCGTTAGTTTTCGTACCAAGTTGTCATATTTCAGGGGAAAACACAAGGGTATTTACTTTATTGTTTTCATTTAATATTTTTGATATAATAAATCTGTTAGTTAATTTAAAACTCTCGTCTGTACGCACAAAACCCTACCCATCTCCACAGAGCTACTAAGGGTCGCCCTCCCGTTGAGTTTACAGGAAACACCGCCGCTATCAAAATGGCGCCCGAGCTACGAAGAAATTACCGACTACAAAGAGGACGTATGTGCGCCAATGGCGTTACAAGATATGCCAAAAGCTCGACAAAACTGGACTCCTAAAATTAAGATATGACAAACGGAGGGAAATAGTACAACTGAGGTATTTTTAATAATACCATTTGAATAACATGTAAAATTACCGCCTTTTCGAGGCGGGGAAAATGAAGAACATTTGTATTTTTCATAAAAACATATTCAATGTATTGGAAGTACTAATTTTCAAAAATTTACACTTCACATCTATAATAAAATAGTAAGAATTTTTTAAAAAATACAATAACATTTTATAATTGTCATAAACTACTTACCAGAGCATTCCCAAATAATCACCACACGACAGGCGTGGCCATAAATACGACGTCGGAAAAATAAAAATTGTGAGAACGTTATAAAGAATTAAATTGGCAGGGCTGATTCCAGCCCCAAAACCTCCCAACATTGAAACAACGGAAACATACAGGACGGATGCAAATAGTCCTCCCTCCAAACTGCATTAAAGACGAAGTCAAGATAAATAACTTCTACCCTTAATACGTTCACTTATAAATTTTCTAAATTTCTTTCCAATATGTTGAGCAATGTTACCGCGAAATCAAAAAATATTTAAAAAAATTAATTTGAACTCATAGATGACATTCGTAGGTTAAAAATTCCCACAGGTTATGTTGCATTCTCCTTAGACGTGGTTTCTCTTTATCCTAGCGTACTACAAGACTTGGTTTTTGATTGTATTAGAGAAAAATGGCAAGAGATTGAAGAGTATACTGACCTCTCTCTTAACGATTTTTGTGAGGCTGTGGGTCTGTGTTCAGAGGCGTCCGTCTTCACTTTTGATAAACAACTATACAAACAAATAAACGGCACACCCATGGGTAGCAGCCTTAGCAGCACTATCGCTGATTTAGTGCTCCAGAAGTTAGAAGAACTGACGCTGCAGAGCACAGATCTACAGATCTACATAATACCATTTAAGGAAATAAAAATGTTTATGCTGCGAATAACAGTTTGAGTAGCTCCGTTAGCAGTAGTGATTTGGGTAGCCGTAGTAGAAGAATGAAACAACTTTAGATTTTTAAAAAGTGCGATAGCACGGTGACCGAGTACGGTAACAGCAGCTCCAGAATCTAATAGAGGAAAGAATATGACCAATTTGGGCGGTTACAAATAAACGATTTCGCGTTGGTAACAAAAATTAGCGACAACATTTAATCACTTGGTCCACGCAGAGTTGTCAGATCGGTTGAGGAGCTGTTGCTGGCAGCTGACGGGCCGGAGACGCGTGAGCCGTTTTTTGAATTCTTGGTAATGGAAGTGATTTTGTTCTGCGTTGTTTGCTTATTTGGTGTGCGAGAACCGCGAAAGCAGTTGTGACGATTAGAACACCTGGGATAGTTAGTTTTGTGTTACTGCGACCGCAACCGCGACAATAGACTCCAAGCAATATCTCACTAGGGTGAGAGGTGGAAAGAGTAGCTAGTTTCTTAGGAGTGTTAGAGAGCCTACAGGGCGATTATAAGCTAAATCTGGCTCCAAAAGATTCTGAGTCTGAGCTGAGGGATCACGGAACGACATGGCGTTCGCCTCGGTGTCTTCAATACGTTTGCAAACAAGATCTTGGAGGCTATTTATGGGCTGTAATGGACGAAGTCGCTGGTAATGAGGTCGTAAATTGCGTTGAATGGCGGCAAGCGGTTTTTTTTTCTTCTGGTTAGGAGGACAGATGCCCAAATAGATATTCCATTTTTAAAATGTAAATCCCGGACTTCTCGTTAGGATCTTGAGTATGAGATCTAATCTCTTCCTGTAATACCACGTCTTAATTATTGGGGAGGAAAGCCGATTTAAGACTCGCGGTAAGCTCAGACAACTAATTAAACGATTTTCGTACCCAACGAAACCAGCTTAGGGCATCATCGCTAAATAAATCGGAAGCTTGGCGAAATAATTGATCATCGGAAACACCGCGAGCAAAAGCGCATTCTTGAACGCGTTCTTGGAATTCGTTAACTCCCGAAGTGCCAGTGAATTTAATATTCCAGCGACTAACCGGATTAGAGTGATCCGCGTACATAGGGGTCATTGGTACTGTCCTAGGTTGATTTGTGCTTTGCACAGGAGTGGATTGAGGATTCAGATTAGTGTATGCTGTGTTGGTGGGCAAGGTAGGATCAAATCTGATTGAAATTAGTCGATTAATTAAACCTTGATAACAGTCATCTGGAACTGGAGAATGAATGGGTCTAGGAGCGGTAGGTTCCGGGTTATTAGCTAGAAGCGGTAGGTTCCGGGTTATTAGTTCCCTTAAAATCTATCAGAATAGCTACTGGGCAAGTTTTGGATGATTCAAATCGATTGTCCAAACAACTTTTCGCAGTCGCAAGCAATTGAATGGGCATGCTTTGTAAATGACAAGGTAAGCATAAAATACGTTGGTATAAATGCACCAAACGAGCATTGCATTCAACATTAAATTGCCTGTGGTCACTAACATTGGAATATGGTAAAGAAGAGATCATACCTAGTATCTCCTGAAGTTTAGCGCGGCAAGTTTGTTGGTCTGATAAAGGTTCGAGAAGGAGTGAAGCATTCACACTAGTAACATTCATTGTCTCCAAGTGTAGCAGTCCTTTTAGGTAAATTCGCCTGTCCTGTGAGTCCCAGTTAAGTCGCATTTCCTGATCCTTAACTACCGACTACGAAAAATTAGAATATAGGAAAGTAAGATTAAAGAGGTGTGACCTAGCGCCGCTTTTATGATTTTACTGAAGTATGCCCTAACAATTGGGCTTCAAAAAAATGTTAAATTTACTAAATACGAAAGGCCCCACGTTGTGCGCCAAACTTTATAAGTGTGACACAAGAAGATAATTAAGAAAATAAGAAAATTCTACCTACCTGTAAGCGTACACTCATAAATTTTGCTCCGGCTAGCTGAAACGCAAAGCGGCGGCTGGGTCTAAGGATTTGTAATTTATTTCGAGATACAGGTATTCGCGACAAAATGAAATTTATTAAAAAAGTGCAACTCAATTTGGAAAAATAAGAAACGAGCTTTTCTCGGAGGAAATTAATGGGCGCCAGACCTTAGAAGCAGAGAAAGTTTAGCGTAAGATCAGCTCTAATAAAAAGTAAAGCTAAGTTTTAATAAAAAAATAATAATAATTTGAAGACAACTGCATTCCCGATGGAACTGTGAGCTAATTATGGTAACAATAAATATAATAAAAAAGGACCCCTACGGCCTCTCCGGCATCCGGAAAGAGAAGGATTAAGGTCAGCGCTCCTACTAACGGCAACGGCACCGACGAAAAAAAAAAGGAAAAACTCGTTACCTAACACTGTAGTCGAAGGAACGTCGAGACGTCGTAACTCGTGGTTTCACGCAGGTGAACGGGTGTCGTCAGGATCAACTGAGTTCGTAAATCTGATTCAGTCCAATTCTGTGTTCTAGTTAAGATGACGTTAGAGTTGTGCAGTCTAGGCCACAGCACGGCTAGGGTTCAGTCACGAAGAAACTAGTTTTCCTCGGAAATCGTCGGGAGAATATTCCACTTCGGCAGATATCAAATAGCCTCCCTCAGTCACTTCTTAATCCCAATCTCGGAAAAAACCGTGTAAGTCCATGACTATGTTCGCAAAAAAAATCTGACTACCAAAAATACCTCTACAGAGATTTACAAAATACCGTAAGGGCTTTAGACTACATAAAAATTTTAAGGCCCCAAACAAGAGCTCTAGATAAAGATGTATCAAAAAAAAAAAATACAAATTACAAAATTAATTACAAAAATGCACCTAGGTTTAAATTTAAATATTAAAATTTTTGATAAAACACGGCCATAAGAAAAAATAGATATTAGAAAAAGAGTGAATAGCTAAAAACGTGGAGTGAAAAATGTGACTAAACGGTAATCTTAAGGAAACAGCAATTAACCCTATAAGAAAAGAAGACAAAAGATGTTTACCAAGAAAAAAAAATGCATCGCGAAAAGATTAATAACCGGACAAGTACTTCGTCGAGTCGAAAGTAGCGCACAATAAATTCAGTTGCAAATTAACAAAAAAATTGTTGCTACTACGGTAATTTAGAGATAAATAAAGATAAAAGAAATTTACTCCAGGAACAGGAAGTCAACTATTAAAGCGGAAAACCTAGCCGAAAATTTGTCTACTCCGATGTTGTCTACTACTCACACCCTACATTATAGAAAAGGAAAGGGTGGTTCGGTAGGAGACTTTAACTAAATTTTGAATTGCCTAAATAAATTTTAAATCCCAAAAATTTAAAAAAAATACCCTTAATAATTTAGCCCAAAAAAAAATACTAATTACTCAGAATTACTATTAACGTGGTATACGAGCAAAATTTGAATGCGTATCCCTTACGCAAATAACCGGTCCAGTGAAGGTACGACTCGAACTTAAAAAGTTGAACAGAACTACCCATAAATTTAAAGAAAAATATACAAGTTCAAGACGTACATTGTACGATAAGGGTACTGAACAAATTAAGGTACAACTTGAGCTTGGGTTTTAAGCAAAAAATAAAAATAAAAAAGGAGGTTTAAGCAGAATTACAGATAAGAGAGAGAGAGAGAGAGAGAGAGATATTGTACAAATAGCAAATACAGGTTGTGCGGCCCTAATTCATGCTTATTCACTGAAAACTCACTATCGAATTTTTTGACCGAAAAACAATTACAGATATGTGGTATACTAGCAAAACATGGGTGCGTAATCCTTTACGTTAAGGAATTGGTAGAGTCAAGATACAACTCGAGCTTAAAAAAAGTTTAACAGAACTACTAAGTTAATTTTGTAAAAAAGGTACAAAATTGAAGGAGTACTCGATACGCAGATGGACCGAACAAGTCAAAGTTCGACTTGAGCATGGGATTGAAGTAGTATAAAAAGTTTTCAATTTCGCTCAACTACCATTCCAAAAAAAAAAATTCTAAGAATTTTGAAATCGAAACGGAATTTGGTACTAGCCTTGTGGCATTAAGTGGCAACGAATCGCTGGAAAATTTAGGTAAGCACTTCACGAACTCCACAAACAAAACCGTAGAGTACGACGTAAACTTTACTCGCAGAATAACTGCATAGAACTCGACAAAATACAATTCTAATAATAATAATAATAAATCGTTTATTTAGCTATAAATATACAGCTATTTCATACATAATACAAAAAATATATTGTACATAATTCAAAAAATATATTAATGCTAATAGGAACTAATTAGACATAAGACATACAATCAACTATTTCTTTAAATTATTAATAACAATAACAAAAAATTAACTAAGTAATCAAATTTTTTTAAATAAGTCAGTTATCTTTCTTCTAAATGTTTTTACATTGGTCAATATTTTTATATTTTCTGGTAGCTTATTGTACTCACTTAACCCTTTATGAAATATAGATTTAGTGGTAGACATTTTATTTGTGTGAACTAACATATAATTTTCTCTATACCTTGTTGTATAATTATGAACCGAGTTAAATGGAATGATCTTATTTGACAAATAATTTGGTGAAAGATTCAATTTAATTTTTTGGACAAATGTTAAAACTTGAACTTTTATGAAATCTTCAATATTTAACCAATCTAATTTATTCAACATATATTTTGTACTAGTTAATCTATTGCACTTTAATATTACACGCATTCCCCAATTTTGTAATTTTTGTAGTCTATATAAATCACTTTTTGATATAGTATACAATACACTTGAAGCATACAGAAAATGAGGTAGCACAATGGTGTTATACAATATAGCTCTTGTTCTTAGAGAAGTAAAATCACTTACTCTACTTATAACACCAATTTTTTTAGATATTTTTTTACAAATATAGTCAACATGAGCATTAAGTTTAAGTTTTCTATCTATAATAACACCTAGATACTTTATTTCATCTACTAAATCTATAATTTGGTTCGATATACTTATTTCTAACTTATTCTCTAAATATAAGTTATATTTTACATCATTTCCTATGAACATTAGTTTCGATTTGGAGACATTTAACTTTAAGCTATTGCTGCTTAACCACTTATCAATGTTTCTTAAATCATTATTTAAATTATTTACAATTTCATGCATATTTTTGCCTGTTATATATATAATTGTGTCGTCTGCAAACAGATGATATTTACAGTATTTAATGTGTTTCCCTATATCATTGATATATACAACAAAAAGTAAGGGTCCCAAGATACTCCCTAGTCACACAAACTGTAAATAATTACAACAAAAGATAGTGAAATGCTTACTTTAACTTAAAAAATGTTTGCAACAAAAAACCGTTTTTTCGCCTGCAAAGTCTAGCCGGAAGCGAGCGTGAATCATATCGCCAACGCTTGAGTCAGTGTTGTCAATCATAGACAATTAAAATAATTACGTCGTCGCGTGAAAACTACCCTATAATAATTTAAAAAAAATAAATGCAGAAAAGGTGATATTGAAACATCGGATGACTCTTTTAAAGTATGTATCTAAATTTAAACAATTTAAAAAAATAAAGTTATTGAACATTAGTTACTTTTATTAGTTACTAAAAATTCTCACTATGTCATGAACAAATATTATTTTTTCTAACCAACAAGATAATAACAACAATACAATGTAATTATAAAGAGAAAGATGATTAAAGAAATGAGAAAAAGACAGTCTTGAGGTAAGGTACAGTAACTATGGTATACGTAATTTAAATGCCAAAATTTTTTAGGTGTAAAAGGATAGCTTGCGGCGGGAATTTATACAGGATGCCAGTAATATAATAGGCCTAGTAACAACGATTTTGTTAAATATATATATAGGTGATAGGTAATTACGACTGTAATTAGTTAAGAAAACTGGATAGTGGGTTTGGCAGTCAATTTGTAGGCTTCAGTGTAATACACTCTTTTTAATTTGTCAAGCTTTCGGTTATATTTTTAACCATCTTCAGGACAATTAGTTGAGATTTTTTTGTAGAATAACAGCATTTACAGATATGTAATTTTGAAACATGCACACGCGCATGGTTTAGTAAAATAATGCGTCGAAATAACTGAATTACATATTAAAAATTTTTTGGCCAAAGTAGTTATCACAGTAAAATTGATAAATTACAAACTAATAAAGCAAACAATTTTGTTAAAATAATGTTAAACTTTTAAAATTGTGCACAAGTTGTCAACGTAAACACGTGTACAACACCATTTTGTGAAAATTTAATATGTAATTCAGTTATTTCGACGCATCATTTTACTAAACCATGCGCGTGTGCATGTTTCAAAATTACATGTCTGTAAATGCTGTTATTCTACAAAAAATCTCAACTAATTGTCCTGAAGATGGTTAAAAATATAACCGAAAGCTTGACAAATTAAAAAGAGTATTACACTGAAGCCTACAAATTGACTGTCAAACCCACTATCCAGTTTCCTTATATATATATAAGTAGATATAGAAGACGGGTTCTGGCGCAGATAACGATCTATTACAGATAAGATAAGATTATAAGATAAGAGATTTTAAAGATAAGATAAGATTATAAGATAAGAGATTTTAAAGATAAGATAAGAGATTTTAAAGGTAAGATAAGAGATTTTAAAGATAAGAGATTTTAAAGATAAGATATTAAGATAAGAGATTTTAAAGATAAGATAAGAGATGAGGTGACGGCTGCTTGTGAGGTGACGACTGCTTGTGAGGTGACGACGTCACAAGAGATGGCGTCACAAACCTTGAGATTTTAAGAATATCTTGAAGATGGTTCTCAAGAGTTCTTAAGATTTCTTCAAGATATTCTTATCAGTTTGTAAGATTTTTCCAAGACGTTGTTATCAGTTCTTAAGATTTCTTTAAGACGTTGTTATCAATTCTTAAGATTTCTTCAAGACGTTCTTATCAGTTTGTAAGATTTTTTCAAGACGTTGTTATCATTTCTTAAGATTTTTTCAAGAGCAAAAGCAGAGCTATTAAACTTTAAAGATGTTTTTATCACTTATTAAGATGCGCCTGAAAAAGCCAAAAAAAGAAGGGTAAACATAAAAAAAACACATTGTTTAGTTAACATTTTTATTATTATTTATTAAGTATTTTTGATACATTATAATGAATATTTTTTACGAATATGTAATAAATGTGTAGGAGCTTTAGCAAAGTATGCAGCTGTACACTTATTTTTCTTGAATAATTCATAAACTTCCATTATTTTTATGTCTTCAACAGTTTTTATTTCAAGTTCACTTGTATGTATAACATCAAAATTATGTGGTAGATAGTGTTGAGTAATTGCGAGAGTAGGATCATATATTATATTGTTATGTTCAATCCAAACATGTGGTGTAATCTTAATTTCATTTGAGTAAATTTTCGTACCAACACATATTTTTGTTAATATTCCATATTTTTTAGCCACTTCGAAGAAAATGAAACTTCCTGCAAAACAAACACCACTGTAGTTTGCACGAATAAATTTTTGTTCAACACAATATTTACCTGCTACACAAACACCACAGTAGTTTGCCCGAATAAATTCTTGTTCAATACAAGCTTTTATTAGGTTAAGTTGAACGTATTCCCGCATTAAATTAGACATGCTTATACGTCTGCTAGTATAAAATGTTGACTAAAGAATAATTATTTGTTGGTATATTTTCCTTATACTGCTTTTTTTTTCATTATTTCCTTATACAATTTTTTTTTATTTTTTCCTTATACTATTTTTTTCATTATTTCCTTATACAATTTTTTTCATTTTTTCTTATACTATTTTTTCATTATTTCCCTATACAATTTTCTTCTTGTTTTCCTTTAACCTTATATTTAGTGCTTATATGCTCAGTATAACGTTTGCACTTGCACTGTTCATACAATAAGTTAGTGTTTAATATATTTTTAAAAATGGTTCTTTGGGAAGATCTTACTTCTTCTTTTAAAAAAAGGGTATTTAGTGGAAAAATTTCAAATGAAAATTATTTGGAACCCACAAAATTTTTAAATGCCTGTGCATTAATTTTAATAGCAAAAGTGGGTGAATTTATGCACCATTATAAATCGCCCATAAAAATGAACTGCAATTTAGTGTGTGAATATATTTTAAAAAAGGGGGAAAAAGAATTATTAATACAAATAAGTCATCAATCAAAAATGGCACCAATAACTCTGTCGGATGATTTTTTAAGTTGGTTTAAAACCAATGTAGAAGAGCCTATAGCCGTGCACATGTCCGAATTTCAAGAAAAAGACAGTGGCAAAGCGCTAAATGCAATTTTATATTTACAAGTAAGTTATGTTTTTTGTTTTATTTATATATATTTTAATACAAATTATTTTATTAGGTAAATATTGCAAAGTTTGAATCAACAAACAGCGGTGGTTCTTCGTACATTGATCTTCCTAAAAATATTAAAGCAAAAAAAGCCGTTATAAATGTTTTATTTGGGCAATTCTTTCCGCGATGTATCCTGCTGATAAAGACGCTTATCGCCCTTCTAAATATCCGCAAAATTTTGACGAAATTTTTAATTTAGCTAATATAAATTTTCCAACCCCATTGGCAGATATTTTAAAATTTGAAAAACAAAATAATATTTCAATAAATGTTTACGGGTTGGAAAATAATAACGTTGTTGGACCCCTTTATTTTACAAAAAATAAAGTTGAACGACATGTCAACTTGCTATATTGGAAAGAAGGGGGGAAATCTCATTATGCATGGATAAAATCACTTTCCCGGCTATTATCATCGCAATTATCAAAAAGAAAAAATTTGAAATTTATTTGCGAACGGTGTTTGCAATATTTTGGTACGAAAAACCTCTTAGACCGTCATGAGAAAGATTGTGTTTATGTTGATGCTGTTAAAATTGAGATGCCGAGTGAAACTGATAAATGGTTAAAATTTAAAAAATTTATGAATAAAGAACGTCATCCTTTTGTCATTTATGCCGACTTTGAATGTTTAACTGTTCCTGTTAATACTTGCCAACCAAATCCAGCTGGTTCGTACACAAATGCATATCAAAACCACGTTCCATGTGCTGTTGCATATCAAGTAGTTTGTTCGTACGATGATTCCCTATCTTTCTACGAATCATTTCGTTGTCCCGAAATATCTACATTGTTTATAAAACGTTTGAAAGATGTTGTGAAAATGGTGCAAACATTTTATAAAAACAGCGCGCCTATTGATATGCATGATGAAGATTGGGAAGACTTTAACAAAGCTGAAATTTGCCATATTTGCCAGAAAAAAATTAATAATGCGGAAAAAGTTAGAGATCACTGCCATTTATCTGGTAAGTTTGTAAACTTTTTTAAATAATAATAAAATAAGTTAATAATTGTAGGTAAATATCGCGGAGCTGCTCACAACGAGTGCAATTTAAATTATAAAGTACCTAATTACATACCAGTATTTTTTCATAATTTAAGTGGCTATGATAGTCACCTATTTATTAGAGAATTTGGAGTAGATGAGGAAAGAATTAATTTAATCCCCACGAATGAGGAAAAATATATTTCATTTTCGAAGTGGGTTAATGGTATGGAACTTCGGTTCCTAGATTCGCTAAGGTAAGTTAACTAAAATAATTTAAAACTTATATATTATATATACATTTATTTTATATATTTTAGATTTCTTAATAATTCATTAGAAAAACTTGTTGAATATATGGAACCAGAACAATGCAAATTATTGCGACAACATTACCCACTTAGCAGTAAATTTAATTTATTAAAAAGAAAGGGTATTTTTCCGTATGATTATATAAATAGCTGGGAATGTTTGGAAGAAATAAAATTACCCCCAAAAGCATTATTTTACTCAAAATTGAGTGAAAAAAATATAAGCGAAGAAAACTATAAGCATGCACAAAATGTGTGGAAAACATTTAAATGTGAAACTTTGGGAGATTACATGGAATTGTATATACAAACTGATGTACTTTTGTTAGCAGACGTTTTTGAAAACTTTAGAAACATTTGTTTAAAAGCATACTGTTTGGATCCAACACACTATTATACAACTCCAAGTAAATAATATTTTTAAATTATATATTATATATTATATAAAACATTTTTTTTTTATAGGCTTGGCGTGGGACGCCATGCTGAAAATGACGGGGGTGGAATTAGAGTTACTAACTGATATAGACATGATTCTTTTTTTTGAACGGGGGATACGTGGAGGCATTAGTCAATGTTGTAATCGTTATGCGAAAGCCAACAATAAATATATGCCATCATATAATACAGAAGAGCCGGACAGACCATCATACAATCCAAAAGAGCCGGATAGTTATGTAATGTACTTTGATGCTTGCAATTTATATGGTTGGGCTATGACTCAATGTTTACCATATGGCAGTTTTGAATGGTTATCCGATGAAGAAATTGAAACTCTTGATGTCATGACTATAGAAGACAATGAAGACTATGGTTATATTTTTGAAGTTGACTTGGAGTATCCCACACACCTACATGACGCACACAAAGATTTTCCGTTATGTTCTGAACAACGTGCACCACCTAATTCAAAAACAAGTAAACTTTTAACTACATTATACGATAAAAAAAATATGTATTACATCATAAAAATTTAAAGCAGGCTTTACAGTTGGGTTTAAAATTATTAAAAACTTACAGGGTTATTAAATTCAAACAATCATTTTGGCTAAAGGAGTATATTGACAAAAATACACAATTTAGAAAATTTGCAAAGAATGAGTTTGAAAAAAATTTTTTCAAGCTCATGAACAATGCTGTTTTTGACAAATCAATGGAAAACATTCGTAATAGACGTGATATAAAATTAGTATCAAAATGGGGTGGGAAAGGAGGTGCGCGAAAATTGGTTGCAAAACCAAATTTAAAAAAAATTATTTCAATTACTGAAAATTTAGTTTCTGTGGAATTAAGTAAAGTAAAAATTATATTTAATAAACCAATTTATATAGGAATGGCAATTTTAGACATTTCAAAAACTTTAATGTACAACTTTCACTACAATTACATACACAAAAAATACTCCTCTCCAAAATTATTATATATGGACACAGAATCGCTTATTTACCAATTTATTAACGATGATCCATACAAATATATTAAAGAAGATATACATTTTTTTGATACATCCGACTATGCACCTAATAATATATATTCAATGCCACAAGTTAATAAAAAGGTAGTGGGATTATTTAAAGATGAAAATGCTGGAATAATCATGACTGAATTTGTGGGGCTGCGTGCAAAAATGTATTCTTTTACTTTAAAAAACGAAATTTCAATTTCAAAGGCAAAAGGAATTTCAGGTACTACTACAAAAAAATTAACTATAGATGATTACAAAAATACTCTTTTTAATCAAACAAAAACATTTAAAAAACAAAATAATATTATATCTAAAAATCATACAATATTTTCTGTTGAACAAAATAAATTAACATTAAGTGCTGCTGATGATAAACGTTACATACAGGAAGGAACAACAGATACTCTACCATGGGGACATTACTCGATTACATTACCAGACTCAGACATTATAATTATTGACTAGGATTATTTGTAAATAAATTTTGAAGAAGCAGAAGAAGAAAGTTTGTTCGCAAGAAAAAAAGAAACAGAAGCAAAAGCGGGTGACGTTACACATAAGAGATTAAAAAGGATTGCAGCCTGTTACAAATAATATGTAATTATTTTACATTTTAAAAAGTTAAAAAATTATAATAAGTGCAGCAAGGATAGATAGATAAAATTATGTAGTCGGCAATAGAGTGAATAGTGTTTACATTTTTATATAAATAATGTATAAAATACTGCAATTTTATTGATTGTTAATAGTCAATATGAAATTTGTGAAGCAAAAGCAACGTTTTTGTGTAAACAACTTTGATATTATACAATCAAATAAAATAGTTAAAAAACATAGTGATTTATTACCAAATAGTGTAAGATGTATAATTGTAGGACCAAGTAATTGTGGAAAAATAAATATTTTAATTAGTTTGCTTACACATGCAAATGGATTAAAGTTTAAAAACATTTACTTATACTCTAAATCATTACAACAACCGAAATATAAATTTTTAGAAAAATGTATTACAAATGTAAATGGTATGGGGTTTTTTTCTTATAATGAAAACAGCGATGTTATAAAACCATCTGAAGCAAAATTATTTTCTGTTATAATTTTTGATGACGTAATATGTGATAAACAAGATTGTATGAGAGATTTTTTTTCAATGGGAAGACATAATTCTGTGGATTCATTTTATTTGGCTCAAACCTATGCGAAAGTACCTAAACATTTAATTAGAGATAATGCTAATTTTATTATATTATTTAAACAAGATAAAACAAATTTACAACATATATATGACGATCATGTAAACACAGATATGTCATTTAACAAATTTCAAAATTTTTGTATAAATTGCTGGAAAGATAAATATGGGTTTGCAGTTATAGATAAAGATAGTGAGAAAGAAGGTCGCTATCGAAAGGGAATGAATAAATTTCTTAAACTTGATTCTGTTTAAAACAAATTTTTATAAAAATGAGTAATAAAAATACTATTCAAGAAATAATTAAAGTAAGTAAAGTATTAAAAGAAAAATTTAATGCATTAAAACATAATAAAATGGATACTGAAGCAGTATTACAAGAAACTTTTAAACCTATAAAAAAAACCGCTTAAAGAATTGGTAAAAAATTCAAACAAAAATGAAATTAAAAAAGTGCAGCAAGAAAATGATGTGGGAAAGGAAAACAAATCTCCAATAATAAACAAAAAAAATGTAAGAAAAGTTTTAAATTATGATTTAGACACCCCAGGAAGTTCAAATATTAAAATAGAAAATTATGAAAATAAAGAACATATTTATGAGGCAAATCCAGATATTTCTCCAATTTCGCAAGCAAAAGAAGCTTTTAATACTCCTCAAGGACAAGAGGAAATGGAAAATTTAAAATTAAAATTAGGAGATTTAGGACATGAATATTTTTTAAATTTTATAAATAAAGATAAAGATATTGATAAAGAATATGGTATAAAAGTAGCTAAAGATGGCACATTTAAATTAGGAAAAAAGAAGGTGGAAATAGACAAAAATGATATATTAATAGATGGGAAAGAATATGAAGGTACAAAAGGTCTTTATGAATTAATTTAAAAAAAAAATCCTGTAGATTACACGGATTTAAATAAAAATGAATATTTTAAAATTTTGGAACAAACAAGTGCTCATATAAATTCAACCAATAATTTATTAAAAATATCAAGTTCACCTAAATATTTTAATATATTAAAACCACATTTTGTTGATGATAGAAGGCGATTATCATTAAGAAAAAGAAAAAAACCAGTAAAGTATTCTCCTACAGGTTCGGGTTTATTACCAACAAATTTAAACTTTTCAAATTATAAACGTGAATATATATATTGGGATGATCCAAATGAACTAGTCAGTAGATTGCGATTATTGTTAGCATCTAAACAAAGTGGACATACAGGTCATGATAATGAAATAATTTCAATTATTGAAGAATTAAAAGAAGCAAATATAATAAATTAATATTTATATATAATATGAGTGTTGACAAATTTGGGCGTCATTCTTATAAAAGGAAAAAAAGTGAAAAAGATAAAATTATACAATTGGATGAAAATGGTAGAATTGATTTAGATGGAAAACAAATTGTAAATATTGGCAAGCCTTCAAGTTCTACTGATGTTACTAAAGAATATGTTGACAAGAGATTAATAGACATGGAAAAATATATGTTTCAACGTTATTCTTTTAAAAAAATATAAAAAGGGTTACATTTTTGATGCAAAAATGAAATGTATTGGAAATGTTCAAACACCAGAGACTGTTACTAATGCAGCTAACAAATTTTATGTTGATAATATAGCAATTAATTTAGAAGCAAAAATAAATAAATTATTAGAAGAAAAAATTAAACCACTTGAAAAAACTTAAAAACTGAAGAAGAATTGTTAACAGCTATAAAAACTTTGGAAAAAGAGGTATTTAAAAGAAAATAAATAATAATGTCTAAGCGGCAAGTTGTGGAAGAACTTCATAAACCAGCACGAAAAAATTATCCAAGACGTAGAGTGATAACAAAAGGAATTGATGATTTGTGGCAAATTGATTTAGTTGAAATGATTCCATATGGGCATGAAAATAAAAATTATAAATATATGCTAACTGTAATAGATATATTTTCTAAATATGCGTGGGCAAAACCAGTAAAAAATAAATCTGGCGATGTAATTACAGAAGCATTAGAAAATATTCTTAAAGAAAAAAGAATTCCAAAAAATCTGCAAACTGACAATGAAAAAGAATTTTACAATAGTAATTTTAAAAATTTAATGTTAAAATATGGAATAAATCACTATTCAACTTTTAGCAATTTAAAAGCAAGTGTGGTAGAAAGATTTAATAGAACGTTAAAAAATAAAATGTGGCGTGAATTTAGTTTACGTGGTTTATATAAGTGGATTGATATTTTACCAAAGTTAATTAAAACATATAATAATACAAAACATAGAACTATTAAAATGCGACCTATAGAGGTAAATAATAAAAATGAAAAATTGTTATTAAAAACCATTTATAGCAATTTAAAAATATGTGGTCGTGCAAAATTTAAAGTTGGTGATTTTGTTAGAATTTCAAAAATGAAAAGTGTTTTTGAAAAAGGTTATACTCCTAATTGGTCAGCTGAAATATTTAAAATCTCCAAAGTACAAATAACAAATCCTGTAACTTATAAACTAAAAGATTATTTAGAGCAACCTGTTGCAGGAGGATTTTATGAACATGAATTACAAAAGACAAAGTATTCGGATATATATTTAGTTGAAAAAGTTTTAAAAAGAAAAGGATCACAAGTATTTGTTAAATGGTTGGGATTTGCTAATTCACATAATTCATGGATAAACAAAAATAATGTTATGTAATCTTTTTATTATTTATTATATGATTATTATATTTATATAAAAAAAATGTAAAAATAAATTAAATATGCAATAATTTGTTTTATTTAATATAAAAGCTGTTTTTATATATATATATATATATATATATATATATATATATATATTTATATATATTCAGTCTTAAAAAGAATTTCAATGATTACACATCAAAAAAATAAATCACAAAATTTAAAATATAATTACGGTGGTGGCTTATTAAATAAAGCAATTAATTCTTTACCTATAGAATTACATATACCTGGATATCAATACTGTGGTCCTGGTACAAAATTAGAAAAAAGATTAAAAAGTGGGAATATTGGTATTAATAAATTAGATGCCGCATGCCGTGAACATGATATTTCATATTCAAAATCTAATAATTTAGAAGAAAGACAGAGCGGATAAAATATTACAAGAAAGAGCGTGGGAAAGAGTAAAATCGGGGGATTCTTCATTTGGTGAAAAAGTTGCAGCTTGGACCGTAACAAACGATATGAAAGCAAAAAGAAAACTTGGAATGGGTTTAAACAAAAAAAAGAAAATTGTAAAAAAACAGCGCATAATAAAAACACCAAAACATGGTGGGTTTTTACCCGCGGTACTCATTCCTTTAATTGCAAAAGCTTTAGCAGCTGGCGCTGTAAGTTCTGATGCTTCTTATGGTGTCAAAAAAGCGTTAGGTAAAGGTTTATATTTAAAACCATATAAACGCGGCGGTAGTATTAAAAAAAAGTCTCAAAAACCAAAAAAAGTTTGCCGAAAAAAGTCTTAAGTGATAAAGATTTAAAATTATATGCCCATAATAATAATATTAAGTTTTTCGTGGTGTTTACATGCGAGATACATTACCTAAAAAACCGTTAAAAAATGAAAGCGTTATTGTAAATTTAGATTCTCAACAAGGGCCAGGGCGCCTATTCTAATTCACTTATCGAGTCGCTAAGACCACGTGTGTCGCTATCCCCACTACTTCAACGCAGTGATGACATACGTATTTGCGTCATAGCTTGACGTCATAGCCGTACTTCAGAGGGGGGAATGACGTCATAGCCGTACTTCAGAGGGGGGAATGACGTCACATATCCATAGCGAGGTCGCTAATGTTTTCGACACCTATGTAGGTCTCGCTAAGTTCTTTTCCAGTCGCTAACTTTGAAATTTGGTTATGTTAGTGTTTTGTTTGTAAACAAATGGTTGTTCGTGCGTTTTAATATTTTGTTGTGCGTGATGCTGAAGTAGAGGAGAGAAGAGAAGAGGCTAGAATTGCAAGAAGATTAATTAGAGATGCACATAATTCGTTTAATTTGCCCGAAGCGGATTTTTTTGTTGCACCACCTTCTATATTCTTTAACAAAATAGTTAATTGGTCCCACAATGCCTTCCAATTATGCCTGCCGTCTGCCCCCAATAATTTTCCCCTCGCAAAATCTTCGTGGTCCTCCATAAAATGGAGTAAAGTTTCTTTTTGTTCACTTGAAATTCTCTCCTCTCTTTCACGTTTTTGAAACATTACAAATTAAAAACGAAAACAATAAAAAAAATGCTAAACTAATGAACTAATAAACTAACACTAATTTTATATGAATATATAACTAAAATAAATAAGAATTTAAAAACCGATATAAAAAATGAAAATGAATGAAATACTAAACTAAAATAATAAACTAACACACTAAAATAATAAACTAACACTAAATTTAAATAAATACGTAACTAAATTAAAAAAAGAAAAGAAACTAAAATATAAATTTAAAAAATCAAACTAAAAACCAAATAATCTAACTTTAATAATAATATAACAAACTAATTAAAAATAAAATAAAAATTAAAACTATAAATAAGAGATATAAAATTTTAAACACGACACAAAAAAGCATTTAACAGTATAAGATCACAATCAAAACTGAAATGAATACTGTGAAATTCAAACTGAGCGCTTAAAAATACAACACTGCCATCTAGTAAAATAACAGTTACTAAATGGTGACGTAGGTTCAACGTCATCATATGACGTCACTAACAATGACGCAATAGCGACACCTTACTATCGCTACATTTAGAATAGACCTCCTGGAACACACTGGGTAGCATACATAAAGAAAAATAAAAATGTTGAATATTTTGATAGTTTTGGAAATTTGCCACCGCCAAAGGAAATTATAAATTACTTAGGACCAACTTGTAAAATTAAGTATAATTATAAACGTTATCAAAATTTTAATTCTTATAATTGTGGTCATTTGTGTTTAAATTTTTTAATAAATAGTCAAAAAAATGATAATTAATTTAGTTTAATTATGGAATCAATCACGGTAACACTTGATGGTAATACTTCTACAATAAGTGCCGACTTTTTTCCTCCAATTTATTTAAATAATAGTGAATATGTATTGGGGTTAATTAGTTTTGAAACATATCACTCAATACCTAATATAGATGATACGAACAACAATTTTTATTATAAAAATGAAAACAGTAAAAATAAAAATTTCCAAATATTTACAATACCAGTAGGATCATATGAAATTGATAATTTGGAGAATATTTTAAAAAAAGAATTATGTGATTCTACATATATTTCAGATAACGAATTTTATACTAATGAAATAATAAGAGAAAAAAGAAAAGAAAATTTTTTTATAAGTTTAAAAGCGAATAACAATACATTAAAATGTGAACTTGTAAGTACTGTTACTATTGATTTTAAACAAAATGATTCTTTTGGATCATTATTAGGTTTTAAAAAACGAATATTGGAAAGTAATACATTACACGAGAGTGATTTACCTGTAAATATTATTAAAGTAAATACAATCTTAATAGAATGTAATATTATAAAAGGATCTTATAAAAATGGTTCTCCAGTTCATATTTTACATGAATTTTATCCAACAGTTGAACCTGGTTATAAAATTAATGAAGTACCATCAAATGTGATTTATTTACCTGTGAACACTCAAGTAATAAACAATATTAGTGTAAATATTATTGATCAAGACGGAAAACTTATAAATTTTCGTGGCGAAAAAATATCTATTAGATTACATCTTAAAAAAGTTTCATAAAAATGGGTATTGATTATAAAAGTACGCAAACAATAGCGCATGAAGTTAGTTTTTCACCAACCAAGAAAGTGTTAACAAGAGACAATTTATTATATGTAAAGTCTCTTGGTTTACGCATACATTTACGCGTAAAAAAAGGAAAAATGAATAACATATTAACCCGGCAGCGGGCAGATGAAAAAAAATTACAAATTTGGGCAGGTGGGGTGTGACAAACCCCAATTTAATTTTAATTTTATGAAACATCCGGTAATTTTTTTTTAGTTATTGTTAAATTTGTTGGTGTTTTAGAAGTTCCTGGTTCAATGTAAATAAGAAACAATAAAATTATTTCATTATTTATGTAAAAAAAAAATAGAACTTATAAACACTCACTGAAAATATTCTTTGGCATTATATTATAAAAACAAAGAAATATATAAATATTACAAACAAAAATAAATAACATTCTTAAACTTGAAAAGTGAACCTATGATCTAAAAAGGCATTTACTAAGTTGCTTTTAGGTACAGAGAAGTTATGAAGATTCAAATATGCTGCACTTTCCACAGTAAAATTTCGCGTGCTCTACATATATAAATATGTTTGGCGTAACTTGCCGAGGTATTTTCTTTTTCTATCTCTCGCCCTAAGAGATTCTATGCAGCGACCTTGCTTTGAATTAAATTTTTTGTGCGGTGGTTATTCATTGTTATCATCACAAATTTTATTTATTGACTTTCTCTTCAGTATCTATTTCTTTCCACCTGGCCAACAAATGCGCCTGATCTTTTTCAAAATATGATATACTACACTTAGAAAAACTAAATAAAATTCAGTAATATATAAAAGATATATAAAATGTACCTTGAAATTTCAAAATAAGTATATTCGTATCTGTAAACTTCAGAGAATTTTTGTTACGTTTATGGACAGGTGGGGTTTAATACACCCCACGTCACTTTAATTTGATGATACTCTTTCTGCAATTTAGTTTGAGACTGAATCCTGTTGCGTATTGACAGACCAATATATTTGCGGAAGGTAGATGGGTAGATGATTGTGTACGGCCGTTATTGCAAAAATGGCGACAATTATAAAGTGACTGGGGTGTACCACACCCCACCTGCCCGCTGCCGGGTTAAATGTTACATCTAGTATTGTATTTAATGATGCTATAACTAGAATTGAAGTTCATAGTCATACACCAAATGTAGCATCAGCATTTAATAATAGTGATGAAATTAGAATACAAATTCATCAGCAAGATTTATATACATTACCAAGTGAGAGTTTTTTATACATTGAAGGAAAATTATTAAAAGAAGATAATTCACCACCTCCTAATGATGCAAAAATAACAAATAATGGAATTGCTTATTTGTTTGATGAAATTAAATATTTAATTAATTGATAAGACTAAAAATGTTGGAATTAGTTCTACATTAAAAGCTTATGCTTCTTTATATAAATTTGAAAGTGATACACTTGAAAATGCTGGATGGGGATTAAATATTAATATTTTAGATAAAGATGGTAATTTTAATGCATGCATTCCGTTAAAAATGTTACTTGGATTTTTCGAGGATAATAATAAAATACTATTAAATGTCAGACAAGAATTAGTGTTAATAAGAGCAAGAAATGATAATGGGGCATATATATCAGCAGAAAATTTAAAATTTCATTTAAACAAAATACATTGGAAAGTGCCACACATTAATGTTAATGATGAATATAGACTAAAATTATTAAAAATAACGGATTCAAATCAATTTTTATCATGTGCTTTTCGATCTTGGGATTTGTATGAATATCCAGTTCTTCCAGTAGCCAAGAAACAATTATGGTCAATAAAATCAGCTACTCAATTAGAAAAACCTAGATTTGTAATTGTTGGTTTTCAAACAAATCGAAAAAATGCACTTAATAAAAATAGTAGTTATTTTGACTTTTGTAATTTAACCAATATAAAATTATACTTAAATTCAGTTTGCTATCCATATGATAATTTAAATATTGATTTTAAAAATAATCAATATGCACTTTTATATGATATGTATGCAAAATTTCCAAAATCGTATTATAATTACCATGATATATATATTGGACCAATTTTAACAAAAACAGATTTTAAAAAAATTGCTCCATTAGTTGTTATTGATTGTTCTCAACAAAATGATTCAGTTAAAAACAGCACCGTAGATATTCGATTAGACTTTGAATCTAGTGATAATTTTCCTGCAGAAACTTCTGTTTATTGTCTTATTATTCACGATTGTATTATAAAATATAATCCTTTAACTGGCACAGTTAAAACATCTATTTAATTCATTAAAATACATTAGTATTATTTCAAAATTAAATTTTAAAAAAAATATAAATTAATGTTATAAAACAATAGTATTTTAGTCTAATATTAAACTGTGAGCAGAATGGAACTTATTATTGATATACAAGGATTTCAAGTAGTTAATTATGTTATGGTTCCAAAGGAAATTGCTATTCTTACAAGAGATGGTTCTAAATTACAACATTTTATAATTAAACCACCATTTACGTGGGAAAATTTATCACCAGAAGATAAGAAAACTGCGATATGGGTGGAAAAGAAACATCATGGTTTGCGATGGAGTGATGGATACATATCATATGAAAAAATATATTATATTTAAAAAAAAATAAGTCAAACATGTAATAAAATATATGTAAAAGGTTTGATAAAAAAAAACTTTTTACACTTATATAATTTATGTAATTGTGAAATAATAAATTTAGAAGAATTTAGTGAATTTAAGGCATTTAAAAAATGTTTAACTATTTGCAGATGTTTTGAACATTGTGAACCATATGTATGTGCTGTAAGTAATGTGTATAAACTTAAAAATATGTTAGATTGTAGTAGTATATTTTAATTTTTTGTAAATGTTTGTGGTTTATAAAATAAATAAAAAAAATATTTATGTAAAATTATATATTTTATTTTAATATGTACCATTTTAATACAATTTTTAAATTATTATTATTGTTATATATTTAAAAGTGACAAAAAAATTATCGCCATAATGAGTGAAATTTTTAAAGTAGGCATAATATGTGGTGTGGTGCGGTTTATTAAAAAGGTTTCTGCACTTGTTGTGCTTATATGTGTGTACTACTTATATGTTTAATTTTGTATTATTGTTATATATATATATATATATATATATATATATATATTTAAAGGTAACATAAAAAAATTATTGTCATAATGAGTGAAACTTTTAAAGTAGACATAATACGTGGTGTGGTCCGGTGTATTAAAAAAGGTTTCTGCACTTGTTGTACTTATATGTGTGTACTACTTATATGTTTAATTTTTAATATATTTAGTTTTATAATACAATTTAGAAACAGTTTCAAATATAACAGTGCTAGTAGCGGTGCTAATTTAAACTTAAATATTAAAAGTTTATAAAGTTTACATATAACAATTACATTTTTTAAAAAATAATAAAAATGATTTTCATATTTTTATTATTAATTTTAAGTGTAAATGCAAATTTAAATAGAAGCAATTTTAGTTTGCTTTCTTCTTATTTATATAAATATGGGTATTTAAATGTTAGCGATACTGAATTTATAATGTTGTCAGAAAATAATACAAATTATATAAATGCCCTAAACTTATTTAAACAAAAGTATACAATAAAAAACAGTTCTAATATTATACAATTTATAAAAACTCCAAGATGCGGTGTAAAAGATATAAATTTTCGACTTTCTTTAGTAAAATGGAATAAAAACCAAATTTATTGGTATTATCATGGGGTAGACTATAATACTATAATACAAAAAGCTTTTGATTTATGGTCAAAATATACAAATTAAATTTTTTTAGAAACACTGATAATGGATAATGCCGATATTATCATATCATTTGAAGATATTCAACATTATCAATATGGTGCAAAAAAATGTGTCATGATTTATTTGATGGTGTGGGTAATGTACTAGCTCATGCTAATTACCCAAATATTCATCCGGTGGAAATTCATTTGGATCAGTTTGAAAAATGGAATTTTGATTTAAGTAAACCTGAGTTTGATAGAATAAGTTTTTTTGATGTATTAGTTCATGAAATTGGACATTCATTAGGTATTGAACATTCTAATAATTTTTATTCCATAATGTTTCCAACGTATCAAAATAATATATTTATAAACGAAAGTTATTATGATTTATATATTGATGACATATATGCTATTCAAACATTATATGGAATTAAAACAGAAGAAAGTTTTACGACAGAAAAAAGTTTAACAACTAAGTCTAATGTACCTAATAAAACTGAAAATAATGAAACCTTAATATCTTATCCAAATTTATGTGAACTGAAAAACGTAACCACATTTTTAGTTTTAAAAAATAAATTATATATATTTTATAATAAATGGGTGTGGATTAAAAAATTAAATGAAAAAAATTTTAATCCTCAACCATTTCTTATAACAGATTGGCTACCATTTTTACCTAAATTTTTTTATAAAATAGATGCTGTTTATTTGAGACTAAATGGCAATATTGTAATTTTAATTAATGATAAAACATATAATATAAAATTTCCATCTTTACAATTAGAAAATACAGTAAATCCATACACTAAAAATATTAAAAATATTAAAGGAGCTGTTTTTACAAACATGGGAAAAACATTTATATTTTACAACAATGATTCTTTTATAACAATCAATGAATGTAACTTTAACACTGAAATTTATGGAAATATTGAATCACAATTTCCTGGTATTCCTAATAATATAAATTCAGTTTTTAAGTATACGAATGGACGATTATATTTTTTTATAAATGATTATTATTATGAATTTGATGAGTTTTCAAATACGCTAGTAAAAGCAGAAAAATTTGATTTTTCATTATTTAATATTGCTTGTCCTAATATTAGTATATATGAGCAATTAAAAATACTATTATTAAAATTAATAAATGTTTAAAATATTTTATCTCATCCCCCCCTCCACCGCTTCCCCCATTTATTTTTACATATAAATAAGAAGTTTTTATAACATGGATCAGTAGTTTATATTTTACACTTGAATACTATTCTCTAAACATTTTTTAATTATTAAAAAAAATGGCATTACAAATAGTAGCAACTGATTTGCTAAATACTTGTTATAGTATAAATGCTTTATCAGAAAATAAATATAATGATTATAAACAAATAATAAAAAAACCTTCTTCTATTTATATTTTACTTTCAATAATTGGAAAATTAGCACCTATAGCATATATTTGTAAAAAAATTAATGAAGAAAAGTTTAAATATATATTAAACTTATATAGTGGAAACGATTTACTAAATATATGGAAAAAACTTCCTTTAAAGTATAAAACAGATTTTAATGTTAATAAAAAATTACCATGTGTGGAACATTGGAATCTACCAACCGATAATTGTCATATTGATGGACCACCTCCAAATATTGAAGACTGTCCGGGATGTAATATAACATCGCATAACAGGTAAAACAAATGTATATTATATTAATTATGAACTTATTACATATATTTTTTAGATATGCATTATATAACAGCGAATACGATCGACTATCAACTTTTAAAAAAAATAATTGGCCAAAAAGCTTTATTAACGTTGAAGACTTAGCACGAGCTGGATTTTATTATTAAAAAATAAATGATGAAGTAATATGTCCATTTTGTAATGTTATGGTACATAATTTTGAAGAAGGGGATATTCCAGTTTTTGAACATTTTCGTTGGTCTCCATTATGTCCATTTATTCTTGGTAAAACAACTACTAATATTCCAATTAAGGAAGTAAATACAAATATTATGATTAATATTGTTCAACTTTTAAATAATATAGAAAATAGTGAAATGTGTAGTAACAATAAAAAAAATGATGTAAATATTTTAAAAGATACATACATGAAATGTATTAATTTTTTTTAAATAAATAATTGTATAAAATATATGTTTTTTTAATATCTTTTTATAAACCCATATCGATAAAAAATAATTAAGGTTAAAAAAAGTAAATATTGTTTACATTAATTTATTACATTTTTTTTATACATTAAAATAATTAACAATATTTTCCATTAATACATCAGAATAATACATAATTATTTCTCTTATTGCTAAGTTATACAAATTATTATTATCACATAAATTATAAATATTATTAATAATATCCCCATCATGTTTAGCAGATTCTTTTATAATATTGTAATAATATTTAGAAAAATTTAAAGATTCAAGATAATTTATTGTACGATTTATTAAATCAGATAATTGAAACAAATAATTCATAGATATGCTTCCCAAATTTAAAGCACCATACTTTGATTTTAATTGTATTACTTTAAACGAATCTACTGTGTCAAATATTATTTCAATATCATGAAATTTGTATGATTGAATATTAGTATCAAAATTAAAATGTGAAAGTATTGCATTTTGACATAAAAGAAATTCAAACCACTCTTTGGGTTCAAAAGCAACACACTTTCCCAATTGATTACTATTTAAATTAATAACAATTTTATAGTTATTCAATGGATCTATACCAACAGATATCCATTTAAAATTATCCAAAAAAAATTTATGTTCCATAACCAGTTTTCTATCATTTTGTATTTGATCACTTTTCATTGTTATTATTTCTTCTTCTAAATTTTTATTTTCTACTTATGGAATATTTTCCTCATTTTCTATTTGTGGAATATTTTTTTTATTTTCTATTTGTGGAATATTTTCCTTATTTTCATCATTCAAAATGGCATCTATGGATTGTTCAACAATTTTTTTTCTAGAACGAGTTGTATTTTTTTGATATGGTTTTCGATTACCCTTTTTTGTTTGCTAAAATTTATTTTATAAATATAAATAAAAACAATAACATAAAAAATAAATTTTCATCATCTTACCTTTATAAATGGTGAAATATTTTCCATATTTTCTATTTGTGAAATATTTTCCTTATTTTCATCATTTGAAATGGTGTCTATGGATTGTTCAACAATTTTTTTCCTAGAACAATTTATATTTTTTGGATATGGCTTTCGATCACCCTTATTTGCTTGCTACAATTTGTTTATAAATATAAATAAAACAATAACATAAAAAATAAAATTTTCAGTATCTTACCTTCATAATTAGTGTTTATGGCTTCACTAATAAAATAAATATAATAAAAATTAATAAAAAACTTTGCTATTTATAGCTATAAGTTGCTTGAATACTATTGGTTATATAAATAATAAAATTTAATTTCTATTGGATAAAATAAATTGTTTTATGTTTATCTATCCTTGTTGCACTTATTATAATTTTTGTGTTCTTTAAAAAATGTAAAATAATTATATATTATCTGTAACAAAAAGCATTATTTTAAATAAAAAAATAATTTAAATCTGCATTCTGCTTTATCTATTAAATTTTTTCTACGAATTTTTAAAGGATGTTGGTGTGATATCATTATCTAATCCTAATAAACGGATGTTAATATCTGCTTAGGAAGTTGCTGTGATATTGTTATCTGTGCGTGTGTCCAACAATATTGTTTTATCACCAAGGATGTTTACAAAAGAATTTAAGTATCTAATCCCAATAAAACGGATGTTTATATCTGTTTATTGTTTTAAACATTTGTTCTATTATCACTATTTATGATAGGCGTCTTTCTATTCGTCCTATTTTGTCCAGATATGCTTTTGCAAGTAGTCTCAGATCTAACATATCAAATGGATAGCCCCAACTGGCTACAGTATTTAAGTGTTTTATAAAGTGTGTCTCCTCATATTCGGAAAATAAAGTTGGTCGTCCAGCTGTCTTTTGTAAATTGTTTTGATTAAGTAATTTTCGACCAATGGTACTTTTTGGAATACAATAACGTTCTGCGGCCTGCATTATGGTCATTTTTTTTAGTTTTACAGCCTGAACAGCTTTTTGTAATGATACATCGTTATAAGATTTGTAGGGCCTATGTTGTTTCCCATTTCGGCAATTAGACAAACGTCTCATATATTTTCGGACCATTATTACTGCATATAAAAAAAAATATAAGAAAAAAAGATACTTGAAACACTCAAAAAGTACTTAAAACGCTAAAAAGGTTAATCCCAAATAACCCACAAAAGTTGTCCCAAATGACCCCACGGTAAAATTTTGTTAACCCCTGGAAAACTATAAAAGTACAAAAATTTGGACAGCCTTGTTTCACATGACAACTAACCTAGAAATGTTGTGCCAATTTATAGTTGACTTATATGTAACCATTTTTCATGTACACATGAAAGTTGACAAACATACTGACGTGTCATAATTACGTTGTACATTTAAAACAATTAAAATAATGTAAACAAATTATTAATAGGAGACGAAATACATACCAAACGACTTCTACGACTTAACACTACACACTGTCGCAGAGATAAGTTCGCGCGTGCGAACAACCCTGGAGCAGTGGCGCCAATCCAAATAACCCCGCATTTCTCAAATAGCCCCGTTCTACGGTAAAGTTTTTTTTTTTTTTTTTTTAAAAAATATTTAATTTTACTATAACAAAATTCACGCTGGAGCTAATTGAACTATCGTTACAAGTTTAGTATTAGAAAAAAACCAAAGGACACCTGGGTCCTTTCCGGCATCCGGAAAGAGAAGGACTGAGGTCAGCGCTACTGCGAACGGCGACAGCACCGACGAATAAAAAAAAGAACAACTCGTTACCTGACTCTGTGGAAGTAACGTCGAAACGTCGTATCCCGTGGATGCACGCAGGTGAACGGGTATCGTCAGGATCAACTGAATTAGAATTAACTGCTCTAGTCCAATTCGGGAAATATTCCACTTCAACAGATAACAAAAGCCAGTAGGATCAACTGCAGTAAAGACTGCCTTCCTCAGTCGCTTCTCAATCCCAATCCCGAAAAAAACCATGTAAGTCCTTGACTAAGTTCCCTAAAAAAAATCTGGCCAGCAAAAATATCTCTACTGAGATTTACAAAGTGCCTTAAGGGCTTTAGACTGTACATGAAATTTTAAGGCCCTAAACGAGAGCTCCAGACGCGAACGTACCACAAAACAAAAATTTACAAATTACAAAATTATTTAAAAAAAGTGCACCTAGGTTTTAAATAACACTAAAAATTTTGATAAAAGCTAGAACGGCCGCATGCAAAAGAAGAAATTAGAGAAAGAGTGAAGGGGAAAAACGTAGAGTGAAAAAATGTGACTAACGGTAATCTTAAGGGCGCAGCAATTAACCCGATAATAAAAGAAGCCAAAAAAGGGCTTACAAACCACAAAAAAAAATGCAGCGCGAAAAGATTAATAACCGGACAAATACTTCGTCGAGTCGAATGTAGCGCACAAACAGTTCCAAATTATCACAAAAAAAATATTTGTAGCTACTACGGTAATTTAGAGGTAAGTAACGATAAAAAAAATTTGACTCTAAGAGGTCGACTATTAAAGCGGAAAAACCGAGCCGAAAATTTGTCTAGTCCAGAATTGTATAGTCACGTCATGTACTCACACCCTACATTCGCCTACATTCATTCCAGGGTCTAGGAGGGGAAAGGTGTGGTTCGGTAGGATACTTTTACTAAATTTTGAATTCCCGAAATAATTTTTAAATCCCAAAAATTTTTCCAAAAAAATTACCCTTAAATAAATTAGCCCAAAAAAATAAATTACTAATGACGCAGAATTACTAATACTCTGGTATACCAGCAAAATTTGAATGCGAATCTCTTACGCAAATAACCGGTCGAGTCAAGGAACAACTCGAGCATAAAAAGTTAAACAGAACTACTCATAAAGTTTATGGAAATTATACAAAATTGAAGACGTACTCTGTACGTTAAGGGAACTGAACAAGTTAAGGTACAACTTGAGCTTGGGTTTAAAAATAATAATAAAAGGGGTTTAAGCAGAATTACAGATAAGTGGTATACTCGCAAAATTTGAGTGCGCAATCCTTTACGCAAAGGAACCGGTCGAGTCAAGGTACTACTGGAGCATAAAAAGTTAAACAGAATTACTAAGTTACTTATATGAAAAAAAAAAAATACAAGGAAGGCGTACCCCGTACGCGGGGGGACCGAACAAGTCAAGGTACGACTTGAGCACGGGATTTACGTCGTATAAAAATTTTACAATTTTGCCCAACTACCACACCAAAAAAAAATCTAAGAATTTTGAAATCGTAACGGAATTTGGTGCTAGCCTTGCGGCATTAAATCGAAACTCAAAATATTGATCAACCGAAAAGAGGCTAGGCCCTTGAGACAAATTAGACGTTTCCAAGTTGCAACGAAATCGCTGGGAAATTTAAGTAAGCATTTCCCCAACTCCACGGACAAAACCGCACGGTACGAAATCCAACGTGACTCATCAAAAGAAACTAAGTAGAACTCGACACAAATACAATTCGAGTAAATACACCGCTAAATAAGTACAACTAGGATAGTGAAATGCTTACCTCATCTTCCACTAGCGAGGAACGAACACTAGAGACTAATACTCAATTTTCCATCATGGAAAAAATCACAAGTTAACGCAAAAAAACGTGTACAACCAAAAAACGTCTGCTCTCTCTCAATGTCCAACCGGGAAACCTCGAGAATCCTCTCGCCAACGCCTATTCAGTGTGCACAATCGTAGACACAAAAAAAAATAATTACCACGTCGCATGAAAACTATCCTATTCTAATTTTAAAATATTAAATAAATGCAGAAAAGGAGATAATCCAATATCGCATGACTTTTAAAATATCTATCCAAATTTAAACAATTTAAATAAATAAAGTTATTGAAAGTTAGTTACTTTTATTTGTTACTAAAAACTCTCAATATCAACTGTCAGTGAACAACTGTGTATCACTTTTAACCAACAAGATAATAACAACAATACAATGTAATTATAAAGAGAAAATTGATTAAAAAATATGAATAAAAGTCAGTCTTGAGGTAAGGTATAGTAACTATAGTTTACGTAAGTCAAATGCCAAAATTTTTAGGTGTAGAAAGGATACCTTGCAACGGGAATTTAAACAGGATGACAGTAATAAAATAGGCGTAGCAACAACGATTTTGTTACACTACCCCGTTTCCCAAAAAAAATATTTTTTAACACGGTTAAGAATTTTTTCTAATCTTCAGAGGCGTCAGAGATATCAACATTCGAAGGGGGTTTAAGATCTTTAATATGCCAAATTCCGAGGTCCGTACCTCGTTGATCACGGAGACGATAAGAAGTTTTGGAAATCTTCTTCGAAACAGTGCACTCGGTAAATCGCGGAGCTAATTTGGAGGAAAAGTATTTAGCACCTGCAGACAAGACGTAGTTCTTTTTCCAAATAGTTTCGCCTTCGTAAAATTCTAAAGGACGTCGGCGGAGATTATAATAACGCTCATTACGCTTATGTGCGTCGTGAATTCGGGTCTGTACAGTTTGAAAAAATTCCGACAGGAGACTTAAAGGATTAGCATAATTTTCATGTTTATCCGAACACACTTGTTCTGGCACGGGATAGTAATAATTACCGGAAAGTTGAACATGTCTGGCAAAATTTAGGAAAGAAGGGCTAAAGCCGGTGACTTCGTGTACTGCGGTACGAATAGCTTGAGCTAACGCGGAAAGATTTTCATCCCACTTACGGTGGTTGTCCTGCACATACGAACGAATCGCAGTTTTAACAGTTCGGTTGGTTCGTTCAACGAAATTGACTTGCGGGTGAAATTTTGCAATGTACCAAATTTTGGGTATGGAATATTTGGTCATAAGGTTCCTAAATTTGTCGCTCACGAACTGAGTTCCATTGTCGACCATGACAATTTGGGGCACCCCGTAGAGTAAGAAAACGTGTTCTTCAAGTATTTGGCAAATTTTCGGGGAAGTGGCTTCTCGAAGCGGGAAAATTAGGGGAACTTTGATAAACCAATCAGAAATGGCAAGAATGTACTGGTGTCCTTTAAGGGATTTTGGAAAGGGACCCATTAGATCAAGGGAAATGGCTTGCCGCGGAAATTTGATATTCTTTTCTTTTCCCATTAAACCAGGGGGACGAAGTTGGGGTACTTTTTGAGCTAGACAAATCTTACACTGCTTGACATAGCGGGCAATAGAAGTCCTCATTTTTTGCCAATAGTACCGCTCAGCGATACGATGATAAGTTTTAAAAATGCCTAAGTGGGCCGCGGAAGGAGCATCATGACATTCTCGTAAAACTTAGTTTCGGTGATCACGAAGGACTAGTAATTTCCACGTGGAAATATTTGAAGGGACGTCGAACGGGGTGTCAACTCTTTTGTACAGTAGGTTATTTTCAACCCGCCAATCCGGAAATAAATCGGGTTCGGTACTTAAACGGTCGCGCAATCTAATATAAGTGCCATCTTTGGTATTAGCGAAATCTAGGTGGTTAAGAGAGGCGATTTCTAAGGGAGCGCGTGGTAAGGCGTCAGGTAAAACATTCAATTTTCCGGGTCTATGCTCTATCTTAAAAGGAAATTGTTGAAGCTTTACAGCCCATCGAGCTAGTTTGCCAGTGGGATCCGACATACGCATGAGCCAAAGAAGAGAGTAGTGATCCGTGATCACAGTGAAAGGCAAACCGTCAAGATAAGTGCGAAATTTTTCGATGGCAAAAACGACGGCTAAACATTCTCGTTCAGTGACTGAATAATTATGCTCTGCTTTATTAAGGGTGCGACTCATATACGCTATGGGATGTTCAATGTTATTCTCATCCTCTTGAGTGAGAATAGAGCCGATTCCAAAATTAGACGCGTCAGTGTAAATCCGAAAGGGTCTGACAGGGGTTGAATAGTCAGGACTGGCTAAAACCGGAGCCGAGGTAAGGGCTAATTTTAATTTAGAAAAAGCTTCTTCAGCTTCGGGAGACCATTTAATAGGATTTTTCTTTCGCCGTCCTTTAGTGAAGTCGTTAATAGGAGCAGCTAAAGTGGCAAAATTGGGTACAAAACGCCTATACCACCCTAAAATTCCCATAAAACGTTTAACTTCCGTTAGAGTAGTGGGACGCGGAAATTCTACAATGGCACGTGCTTTATCGGGATCAGTCCTGAGGCCATGACAATCTACTATATAACCCAGGTACTTTAAAGAGGGGCGACAAAATTCGCATTTATCAAAATTAATCGTAAGTCCAGCTTTTTCTAAACGACTAAGGACCTCGTATAAAATACACAAGTGCTCTCCAAAAGTTTGAGTTACTATAATGCAATCATCAAGATAGACGAAAACGTTCGGTTCTAATTTAGGGCCTAGTATATTGTCCATAAGACGTTGTAGTGTCTGGGGCGCATTACATAATCCGAAAGCCATTCTTTTGAATTCGTAGAGTCCACGACCAGGTACAGAAAATGCAGTTTTTTCACAAGAATTTTTATGCAAAGGAATCTGCCAGAAAGCACTTTTTAAGTCGATAGACGAAAGAAATTTCGCGTCGCGAAGCTTATTTAAGATTGTGTCTACACGAGGAAGAGGATAAGCATCCTTGACGGTTACCGAGTTGATTTTACGGCCATCAAAACATAGCCGATAATCACCAGACGATTTTTTCACGAGTATAACGGGAGAAGACCACGGACTAACAGAAGGTTGGACTATATCCTTCTCAATCATGTTATCGAGCTCTTTATTGAGGTGTTCCATCATCGGGGGTGATAAGGGGTACTGTCGCTGTTTCACGGGAACAGCTTCGCCGATATCTATGACGTGTTCTACTAGGGGCGTACAACCAAGGCCTTTAGATCCTAATTCTTGATATTTTTGTATCACTTTATCTAAAGATTGACGCTGAGACAGAGCCAAGTCGGTCGCTGCCTGATAAGCCAGTAAGTGTACAAAGGTCGCCACGAGTAGAGAAAGAGTCGGGTTTAAAATTTAAAGATATGCCAAAAGCTCAACAAAAATCGACTCCTAAAATTAAGGTATGACGAACGGAGGGAACAAGTACAACTGAAATATCTTTAGTAATACCATTTAAAGAAATAGGAATGCTTAGGCTGCCAATAACAGTTTGGGTAGCTCCGTCAGCAGTAGTGATCTGGCTAGCAGTAGTAAAAGAAGGATACAATTTTAAATTCTTAAGAAGCGCGATACCACGGTGACCGAGTACGGAAACATTAGCTCCAGAATCTAATAGAGCAGTAACTGGAATATAACCAATCCGAGCGGTTACGAAAGGACGATCATCAGGACCTAAATGTTCGAAAACGGGCGAGATTTCGGGTTTGGAATAAAAATTGGCGACAACATTTAACCACTTGGTCCACTCAGAGTTGTCAGCTCGGTTGAGGAGCTGTTGCCGGCAGCTGACGAACCGGAAACGCGTGAGCCGTTTTTTGAATTCTCAGAACTCGAAGTGGTTCCGCTCGGTGTTGATTGCTTATTTGGTGGGCGAGGACCGCGAGAGCCGTTGTTACGATTAGAACACCTGGGACAGCTAGATTTATAAGTATTACGGCGACCGCAACCGCGACAAAAGATTCCAAACTTGTCGACGCAATTATGGTAGGTATGGCCGGTTTTTTGGCAATTCCAGCACACTATCTCCCTAGGCTGAGAGGTGGAAAGAGCAGCTATTTTTTTAGAAGTATTAGAAGAACCTACAGGGCGATTATACGCTAAATCTGGCTCCAAAAGAGTCTGAGTTCGAGCTAGGGGATCACGAAACGACAAGGCGTTCGCCTCGGTGTCTTCGATACGTTTGCAAACCGATACAAGATCTTGGAGGCTATTAATTGGCTGTAATGCGCAGTCTCTGATAATGGGGCTGTAAATTGCGCTGAATGGCGGCAAGACGGGTTTTTTCGTCTGGTTGAGAAGACAGACGCTCAAATAGATTTTCCATTTTCGAAATGTAAATCTCTGACTTTTCGTTAGGTCCTTGAGTGCGAGATCTAATCTCTTCTTGTAGTGCTAGGTCATAATTATTGGGAAGGAAAGCCGATCTAAGACGCGCGGTAAGCTCGGACCATGAATTAACCGAATTGCGTACCCAACGAAACCAGCTTAGGGCATCACCGCTAAATAAATCGGAAGCTTGTCGAAATAATTGATCGTCGGAAACACCGCGAGCAAAAGCGCACTCTTGAACGCGTTGTAAGAATTCGTTAACTCCTGAAGAGCCATGGAATTTAATATTCCAGCGACTAACCGAATTTGAGTGATCCCCGTACATAGGGGTCATTGCTACGGTTCTGGGATGATTTGTGCCTTGCACAGGAGTGGATTGAGGATTCTGATTAGCGTATGCTGTGTTGGTGGGCAAGGTAGGATCAAATCTGATTGATTTTAATCGATTAATTAAACCTCGATAACGTTCGATAGGTTCTAGGTTATTAGTTTCCTCAAAATCTATTAGATTAGCTACTGGGCAAGTTTGGGTTGATTCAAATCGATTGTCCAAACAACTTTTCGCGGCCGCAAGCAATTGAATGGGCATGGTTTGTAAATGACACGGTAAGCGTAAAATTCGCTGGTGTAAATGCACCAAACGAGCATTGCATTCATCATTTAATTGCCTGTGGTCACTAACATTGGAATATGGTAAAGAAGAGATAATACCTAGTATCTCTTGAAGTTTAGCGCAGCAAGTTTGTTGATCTGATAAAGGTTCGGGAAGGAGTGAAGCATTCGCACTACTAACATTCATTGTCTCCAAGTGTAGAAGTCCTTTGAGGTAAATTCGCTTGTCCTGTGTAGTCCCAGTTAAGTCGCAATTCCTGATCCTCAACTCGTATGACAATTCGTCGTCCCGTAAATAATCGATGTCCATATCGTTGGAATGTACCCAGAAGTAATATAAACAAAATTATAAATAACTACCGAACACGAAAAATAAGAGCATAGGAAAGTAAAGAGAAAAGAGGGGTGACCTAGCACCGCTTTTAAGATTTAACTGAATAATGCCCCAACAATCGGGCTTCAAACAAAATGTGTAAATTTACTAAACACGAAAGGGCCCCACGTTGGGCGCCAAACTTTATAAGTGTGACATACAATAAGCAAGTTCCTCCTACCTGTACGTGTACACTCATAAAATTTGCTCCGGCTAGCTGAAACGCAAAGCGGTGGCTGGGTCTAGGTATTGGTAATTTATTTCGAGATACAGGTGTTCGCGACAGAATTAAATTTAATAAATAAGTACAACTTAATTTGGAAAAGTTAAAAACGAGCTTTTCTCGAAAGAAATTAGTGGGCGCCAGACCTTATAAGCAGGGAAAGTTTAGAGTAAGGTCAACTCTAATAGGTAAAGTAAAGTTTTTTTTTTTTTTAAAATATTTAATTTTACTATAACAAAATTCACGCTGGAGCTAATTGAACTATCGTTACAAGTTTAGTATAAGAAAAAAACCAAAGGACACCTGGGTCCTTTCCGGCATCCGGAAAGAGAAGGACTGAGGTCAGCGTTCCTGCGAACGGCGACGGCACCGACGAATAAAAAAAGAACAACTCGTTACCTGACTCTGTGGAAGTAACGTCGAAACGTCGTATCCCGTGGATGCACGCAGGTGAACGGGTATCGTCAGGATCAACTGAATTAGAATTAACTGCTCTAGTCCAATTCGGGGCTCTGGTTATGACGATGTCAGAGTTGTACCGCCTAGGCCTCAGCACGGCTAGGGTTTAGTCAACGGCGAAACTTGTTTTCCTCGGAGATTGTCGGTCGAAATATTCCACTTCGGCAGATAAAAAAAGCCAGTAGGATCAACTGCAGTAAAGGCTGCCTTCCTCAGTCGCTTCTCAATCCCAATCCCGAAAAAAAACCTTGTAAGTCCTTGACTAAGTTCCCTAAAAAAAATCTGGCCAGCAAAAATATCTCTACTGAGATTTACAAAGTGCCTTAAGGGCTTTAGACTGTACATGAAATTTTAAGGCCCTAAACGAGAGCTCCAGACGCGAATGTACCACAAAACAAAAATTTACAAATTACAAAATTATTTAAAAAAAGTGCACCTAGGTTTTAAATAACACTAAAAATTTTGATAAAAGCTAGAACGGCCGCATGCAAAAGAAGAAATTAGAGAAAGAGTGAAGAGGAAAAACGTAGAGTGAAAAAATGTGACTAACGGTAATCTTAAGGGCGCAGCAATTAACCCGATAATAAAAGAAGCCAAAAAAGGGCTTACAAACCACAAAAAAAAATGCAGCGCGAAAAGATTAATAACCGGACAAATACTTCGTCGAGTCGAATGTAGCGCACAAACAGTTCCAAATTATCACAAAAAAATATTTGTAGCTACTACGGTAATTTAGAGGTAAGTAACGATAAAAAAAATTTGACTCTAAGAGGTCGACTATTAAAGCGGAAAAACCGAGCCGAAAATTTGTCTAGTCCAGAATTGTATAGTCACGTCATGTACTCACACCCTACATTCGCCTACATTCATTCCAGGGTCTAGGAGGGGAAAGGTGTGGTTCGGTAGGATACTTTTACTAAATTTTGAATTCCCGAAATAATTTTTAAATCCCAAAAATTTTTCCAAAAAAATTACCCTTAAATAAATTAGCCCAAAAAAATAAATTACTAATGACGCAGAATTACTAATACTCTGGTATACCAGCAAAATTTGAATGCGAATCCCTTACGCAAATAACCGGTCGAGTCAAGGTACAACTCGAGCATAAAAAGTTAAACAGAACTACCCATATAGTTTATGGAAATTATACAAAATTGAAGACGTACTCTGTACTTTAAGGGAACTGAACAAGTTAAGGTACAACTTGAGCTTGGGTTTAAAAATAATAATAAAAGGGGTTTAAGCAGAATTACAGATAAGTGGTATACTCGCAAAATTTGAGTGCGCAATCCTTTACGCAAAGGAACCGGTCGAGTCAAGGTACTACTCGAGCATAAAAAGTTAAACAGAATTACTAAGTTACTTATATGAAAAAAAAAAAATACAAGAAGGAAGGCGTACCCCGTACGCGGGGGGACCGAACAAGTCAAGGTACGACTTGAGCACGGGATTTACGTCGTATAAAAATTTTACAATTTTGCCCAACTACCACACCAAAAAAAAAAAATCTAAGAATTTTGAAATCGTAACGGAATTTGGTGCTAGCCTTGCGGCATTAAATCGAAACTCAAAATATTGATCAACCGAAAAGAGGCTAGGCCCTTGAGACAAATTAGACGTTTCCAAGTTGCAACGAAATCGCTGGGAAATTTAAGTAAGCATTTCCCCAACTCCACGGACAAAACCGCACGGTACGAAATCCAACGTGACTCATCAAAAGAAACTAAGTAGAACTCGACACAAATACAATTCGAGTAAATACACCGCTAAATAAGTACAACAAGGATAGTGAAATGCTTACCTCATCTTCCACTAGCGAGGAACGAACACTAGAGACTAATACTCAATTTTCCATCATGGAAAAAATCACAAGTTAACGCAAAAAAACGTGTACAACCAAAAAACGTCTGCTCTCTCTCAATGTCCAACCGGGAAACCTCGAGAATCCTCTCGCCAACGCCTATTCAGTGTGCACAATCGTAGACACAAAAAAAATAATTACCACGTCGCATGAAAACTATCCTATTCTAATTTAAAAAAATTAAATAAATGCAGAAAATGAGACAATCCAATATCGCATGACTTTTAAAATATCTATCCAAATTTAAACAATTTAAATAAATAAAGTTATTAAAAGTTAGTTACTTTTATTTGTTACTAAAAACTCTCAATATCAACTGTCAGTGAACAACTGTGTATCACTTTTAACCAACAAGATAATAACAACAATACAAAAATAAAGAGAAAATTGATTTAAAAAAATTAATAAAAGTCAGTCTTGAGGTAAGGTATAGTAACTATAGTTTACGTAAGTCAAATGCCAAAATTTTTAGATGTAGAAAGGATACCTTGCAACGGGAATTTAAACAGGATGATAGTAATAAAATAGGCGTAGCAACAACGATTTTGTTACAATATATATAATGAAAATATTTTTAGGACGACTTGTTTTTTTCTCCCCTGCTAGCTCCGACCCCAAATTTCTTGAAGATAAACCAAATGAGCAGGTAACTCATTTTAAATATCTGGGTTGCGATACGAGCTACGAACGCGATAATGAAGTACATGAAAAAATTAATAAAAACCAACAATGCATAGAACACTGGCAAATAAATCTAAGAAAAAACAAAAATTAAATTCTGCAAAACAATGGCTCACCATTACTTCTTAATGCTCTCTTACCTACGGTATGGCGGGAGGTAAAATTCATGTCAAAGTTGTCTTCTTATTCTGCACTTTATGAATTAGTTTTTTGCCTGTTCCGATTTCACATTTTCATGACTATCGTTTTCTTGAACGAAAAATTTCTCGTTTTCCTTTCGGATTGTATTTGAAAATTTTTTGTATTCTTTATTTTTCCATTCAGTTAAAGTGTTATCACCTATTACTCTATCTTCAGTTATTATTTCGTTCATGTTATATGTAGGTATTTAATTCATTTCGTATATCTTCATTTTTGTCTCTCCTTATCCTTTATCCTTTAACACCTCGTAAGAATCTCATTTCCGCTGCCTGTATTTTGCTTTCGCCTCTTCTTGGTGTTACCCAATTTTCGCGAGCATTAAGAAGTAATGGTGAGCCATTGTTTTGCAGAATTTAATTTTTGTTTTTTCTTAGATTTATTTGCCAGTGTTCTATGCATTGTTGGTTTTAAATTTATCAATATTTTCATGGACTTCATAGTCGCGTTCGTAGCTCGTATCACAACCCAGATATTTAAAATGAGTAACCTGCTCATTTGGTTTATCTTCAAGAAATTTGGGGTCGGAGCTAGCAGGCGAGAAAAAAACAAGTCGTCCTAAAAATATTTTCATTATATATATGTATAACAAAATCGTTGTTACTAGGCCTATTATATTACTGGCATCCTGTATAAATTCCCGTCGCAAGCTATCCTTTTACACCTAAAAAATTTTGGCATTTAAATTACGTATACCATAGTTACTGTACCTTACCTCAAGACTGTCTTTTACTCATTTCTTTAATCATCTTTCTCTTTATAATTACATTGTATTGTTGTTATTATCTTGTTGGTTAGAAAAAATAATATTTGTTCATGGCATAGTGAGAATTTTTAGTAACTAATAAAAGTAACTAATGTTTAATAACTTTATTTTTTTAAATTGTTTAAATTTAGATACATACTTTAAAAGAGTCATCCGATGTTTCAATATCACCTTTTCTGCATTTATTTTTTTTAAATTATTATAGGGTAGTTTTCACGCGACGACGTAATTATTTTAATTGTCTATGATTGACAACACTGACTCAAGCGTTGGCGATATGATTCACGCTCGCTTCCGGCTAGACTTTGCAGGCGAAAAGACGGTTTTTTGGAATGGTAGTTGGGCTAAATTGAAAACTTTTTATACAACTTGAATCCCATGCTCAAGTCGAACCTTGACTTGTTCGGTCCTTCTGCGTTCCGATTACTCCTTTAATTTTGTATCTTTTCCAAAACATTAAGTTCTGTTAAACTTTTTTTAAGCTCGAGTTGTATCTTGACTCGACCAATTCCTTACCGTAAAGGATTACGCACCCATATATTGCTAGTATACCACTTATTTGTAATTGTTTTTCGGTCAAAAAATTCGATAGTGAGTTTTCAGTGAATAAGCAGGAATTAGGGCCGCACAACCTGTATTTGCTATTTGTACAATTTCTCTCTCTCTCTCTCTCTCTCTCTCTCTCTCTCTCTCAGTGTGTGTGTGTGTGTGTATGTATGTGTGTGTGTGTGTATGTACATGACGATTTTTTCGTCCACGATAACATATCAAACTTCGATTAATTTCTATTTGCCGTATTTAAACTTTCTGCACTAATTCAAAAAGTTAATAAATTTTGGGTAAAATTGGATAACCGGAAGTAGTATTTTATTTGAAGACCATAAGAGTTTTTCATGCAAAACTGTAATAAAGTATAACCCAAAATTTTGGTATTTAAGACTTCTGTATCAAGATGAACAAAATATTAAGTTAAATATTAGAAATTAAACTGAAAACTGATAAACCGGAAGTGATACTTCACTTGAAGCTTTGAATCAATGTTCAGAAAAAATATATTATGATATTGTAACACAAAAGGATAATCAAAGTCATAAAAAATAAGAAAATTTTTTACCTGTACGTGTGCACTTATAAACTTTGCAAGTGTTCATGACAGAATGAAATTTATCGAATATGTAAAAATTAATTTGGAAATTGCAAAACAAGCTTGTCTCGATAGAAATTAGTAGGTACTAGACCTTATAAACAGGAAAAGATTAGAGTAAGGTCTACTTTAATAAGTGAAGTAAAATTTTAATAAAACATTTTTAATGATAAGTCAACAATACCCACGCTGGAACTTGAGCTTAACTAGTATTGATATTACAACGTTATCTACAATAAAAAGGGACCACCTCGTCTCTCCGGAATCCAGACAGGGAAGGACCGAGGTCAGCGCTCCTGTTAACGACAAGCGGCACCGACGAAAAAGGAACAACTCATTACCTTTTCACGAAGGTCTATAGGTGTCGGTAAAAATCAGGTGGGTTTGAATAACTGCTCCAGTCCAATTCGGCGCTACAGTTAAATGTGACATCAGAGCAGTTCAGTCTAGGCCTCAGCACGGTTAGGGTTCAGTCACGGAGAAACTGGTTTTTCTTGGGAATCGTCGGGTAATTACTCCACTTCAGCAGATCTTGAGTAGCCCGAAGTATCAAATTCAGCAAGGGCTAGCCTCCATAAGTCACTTCTCAATCCAAATACTGGAAGAAGTCCTTGACTAAAGTCCCTAAAAAAAATTCTGGCCAGCAAAAATATTTCTACAGAGATTTATAAATTGCCTGACGGGCTTTAGACTATACAAATAATTCTAAGATCCTAATAGAAAGCTGTAGACGTGAATGTCCCCAAAAATTTACAAGTTATAAAAACCTAGTTTTAAATTTATACAATCAATTTTTTTTTAATAAAGACAAGAACGGACCTATGATAAATAAGGAAATAGAAACAGATTAAATAGAAAAATAGCAAAGTGAGAATATAACTAAACGGTAATGTAAAGTGTGCAGCAACTACCCCGATAATAAAAGTAGCCAAAAAGGCTGCAAACAAAAATAATGCCGTGTGCAAAGATTTATAACCGGACAAATACATCGTCGAGTCGAAGGTAGCACACAATAAGTTATTTACCAAATAACGTAAAAATTGTAGCTACTACGGAAATTTAGCAAGAAATAAAAGAATGGACTCTAAGAAGTTGACTATTGAAATGGAACAAAAAAATCGAGCCGAAAATTTGTCTAGTCCAAAAATGTCTAGTCACGTCATGGAATCACACTCCACATTCACCCTACATTCATGCTAGGGTATGGAAAATAAAAGTGTGGGTTGGTAAGAGACTTCAAATAAATGCCCAATTAAAGTTTAAATCTCAAAAATATACAAAAAATACCCTTTAATAACATAAGTATGAGCTTCACCAACCCTACGGACAAAACTGCATGGTACGAAACGTGACTACATCGAACTTGCAAAAAGACCAAATCAACCAATGTAAAGCTCTCACCTAGCTTCCATCAGCGAGGATGTAACACTAGAGACTCTTAAACCATATTTCAATCATGGAGTAAGCCACAGACTAACTTTAAAACATTTCTCGCAATGAAAACACGTCTGATTTCCCTCATGGGTCCTGCGGAAGAGACAGCATCATATAGCCAACGCCCTGAGTCAGTATTCCCACTCATAAGACAACAAAATATATAAATCTACGTAAGAAAAATATCCGATACTAATTATAATAAATTTAAATAACTGTAGAAAATAGGATATTTAAACTTCGGATAACTTTTAAAATGTGTTTCCGAATTTAATCAATTTTTATTGAAATCTAGTTACTTTAATTCGTCACCATCTGACACAACAAATAATTTCCTAAGCAACAAAATAATAGGCATCCAAACAATGGAATTATAGAGGGAAAGTTGATTAAAGAAATGAATAAACGTCAATATTGCGTTAGGTAGATTGTAACTAGGGTATAAAGTAGTTCATATGCCCAAATTTTAGGTATAGTATTGAATAGCTGGAGACGGGAATACACACAGGACGAAATGGTATAAAATAAAGGTAATAAACAACGATTTGTTACAATATAATCCAAAACTTTAAACAAGAATGACACATGCATTATTAATTTATTGAGGTAAAAAAATTGAAAATTTTTAAGAAACAAATAAGAAAATCTATTAGAGTTTATCATTTATTTGTTTCCACTTCCTTTAATTTGATTAATTTTTCTATTTTATATAGTTCATAAAACATATTAAATCATATTTTTCAAAAGAACATTTTATTTGTATTGCCAAATGGTGGGCTGAGCGTGAAGTTATAACGTCATTTTCCATAATTAATAACTGTTGAAGGGAATGGAGTGCTGCTATAATTTTAGAGGTACAAAACAATATATATGAAGTACAAACATTATTATTTTTTTAAGAATGGGCACCTTCAGAATTGTAGCTACAAAAGAAAAAAATCTGTTGTGGCCAGCACAAGACCTCTCGCCATTTCCATATTAGGCTATATAAATATTGTATTGCACTTCGCTTTCGAACCGTCGTTTTATAACAAAAAATTACAGAACTTTACTTTGTTTTTTATTGTATTTAACATGTCTTCTGCACACATATAATTCTAATTATATTTATTTTTCATTGCATAAAAAAGTTCTTAAATATGAGAAATTCTTCCAATACATTAACCAGATCGACGGTATTTCTGATAGATATATGCATTTTACCTATAATTTCAAATATTTAATTAATAAAACAATAAGAAAGATTAAATATACTTTTCAGAAAAAGCTATCGGAATGTCAATAAAACTGTTGATTTTTGATTATGTTATAAATATTGGAATTTATCAACTGGTTTACTTAGTGCCTTAGCCTCTGCGATTAGATTACTCTATATATTATAGTGTCTTTATCTCTAAATCTGTACAAGATATAATAAATTTTTTAAGTGTATTGATGGAGAATTTTATATTCTTCAATATTTAATTCCAAAATATTATATTTAGAAGATTTTTTTAAGAAACTACTACTTCCGGTTCTTTAATTGTTACCAAAATCTTTTCAGCTTTTCCCAGGGATGTCATATTGAGGAATCCGTAGTTAAACAGTTCGTAAGTCTTATAGTTTTGAGCCTCGCGGCTCATGCAGGCTCGGCTATAGAGTGAAATCGCAGAGAACGCCAACTAGGGGAATCTCTGCGGGAATCCGTCTCACTCGGAGAAAGGCATTCCCGGTGACGAGAACGAGACCGATGACTATGAACCGGTCTGTATCTTCGAGTCAAGTCTCTTTCCTTTTCCCTGTCTCTTTCCTTTTTAAATTAATCCAGCTTTCTTCCAAGGTCCTTATTTTCCTTGTATAAGGATCGCCTACAAAAAGAATTGCTTCGAGAACGATTAGTATCCTTACCTTTGGATTTGTGAGTAGTGGGGGGAACGCTGCGCAAGCGCAAGCATCTTTTTCTTTCAGAATTCTTTGAATATGGCACACGGAATATAATAATTAATGCTCACTATTGTAAGCAAATGTACCTGGAAAACAAATTGAAGATTTAAAACAATCATTTTCTACATTTAAAGAAGAAGTCAAAAATGAAGTGAAGGAAATAAAGGAAGAAATCAAGACGTATTTCATTAAAATCTCAACGTATTTGGATCGCATAGATAAAAAAAATTGACAATGTATCAACCCCTGTTTTTAATGAAGAAAACGTTGAGAAAAGTAATTTTTCCAATGAAAATTTTAATTTCACTATTTCAAGCGACGAAGATATTTATAAACTTGATGAATTAATTTGTACGGATGAAAAATTTGAATCAAAATTGGTATTTTTATAATAATAAGTATACTTTGCGGATTGAAATGTTTAATTACTTTTATTGCAGATAGAATAGTCTAAGAGCCAGTGGCCGGCAGACTTACGGTATTTTGTAAAACCCTATATTTTTTTCGTTTACTGTCTTACACTTGCCGTACATGAAATGGGGACTCGTTAGTTCAGCCGGCGGTTCCTATAGCGTCACTCGAGTATAAAAGGTGTAAAAATTTGACTGAGTTCAACGTAATACTGACAAGGCTGCCACTTGGATATTTTAAAATACTTAATTATTGATATTGAAAAATAACAATGGCAGACAGCTATGGCGGTTCCAAGGTCATGGCAGACACTTTTAAAAGTCCCAAAAAATAATAACAATTTACGGTACTTTGACAAAGCTAAAATTTATATATTATGTTAATAATAATAGTGTAAGCCTATATTTAGCACGGCAGACATTTTCCACGGTTCTAACATCCCGGCAGACAACCAAATGTTACCTCTGGCGCGAGCATACATATGTATAATACTGTCACACTCACTCTAATCCAAGGACTATTTTACTTTCTTTAGTTAGTATTAGGGTTTATAACTGAGTGTCATGTTATACCAAACAGTGAAACATCTAGCGTAGTACGTAGTAACGGTTTTGTCTAATATTTTTAGTGTATTTCTGGTCCCGTGGCCGCGTGCCTGAGTGTCTGGTCGCGAACCTGGGGGAACCGGGTTCGATCCCGACTGACGCCAAATATTTCCAATTTTAAATGGCACAAAAGTGGCCCCTGTGGTGCACTCTCCACGCCAGCTATGAGTGCCCGTGAGATGACGCCTGGTAAGCGCCCACACGGTAAAATATATCGTCATCATTACCGATGTCTACATGTGTTGTAGATACTGGCACACCCAGAAATGGGTAATATGTCGTGATGATAAATTTATTTATATTTATTCTGAACTCTGACAGAGAAGCATCTTACGTACCTAGTGAACATTGTAAAATATTTAACATGAAGCGCGGGCAGACACGTGACTTTGAAAAGTGCATGTAGGGCCCCACAAGGTTGCCAATATACATCTTGTGTACCTTGTCTGTATTGCCAAATCATTTTGACCGTAAAATTAGTAAATAAAATTGTAAAACTAGTTATTATTAATGAATATCATGTTATTTTATTTTCTAACAGACACAATTTTTAAAATATTAAAATTTATGTGTTAGAAAATAAAACAAAATTGTCAAAGTGTCTGCCCGCGCGTCATTTTGAAATTTTATTTTATTGATCTATAGTATAGTATATTAAAGTTGTTAAGTTGACATTATGACAACTGAATTAAAGTGTGCATTTTGTACTTTAGTATTTTAAGTTTAAGTAAAGTTCATAACCTTAAATATAGTGATGTTGATTCTGATGATGATATTGAAGGATAATAAGCAATTTAGCGCGCCAAGAAATTTTTGTATCGTAGATGGTAGCACTAATCTCTGTTTTTACATAAAAAAAAATATTTTAAAAATTAAATTAGAAAATAAATTCATTAATAATAAGAAGTTTTACAATTTTATTTACTAATTTTACGGTCAAAATGATTTGGCAATACAGACAAGGTACACAAGCTGTATATTGGCAACCTTGTGGGGCCCTACATGCACTTGTCAAAGTCACGTGTCTGCCCGCGCTTCATGTTAAATATTTTACAATGTTCACTAGGTACCTAAGATGCTTCTCTGTCAGAGTTCAGAAATGCACTAAAAATATGAGACAAAACCGTTACTACGCTAGATGTTTCACTGTTTGGTATAACATGACACAGTTATAAGTCCTAGTACTAACTAAAGAAAGTAAAATAGTCCTTGGATTAGAGTGAGTGCGACAGTATTATACATATGTATGCTCGCGCCAGAGGTAACATTTGGTTGTCTGCCGGGATGTTAGAACCGTGGAAAATGTCTGCCGTGCTAAATATAGGCTTACACTATTATTATTAACATAATATATAAATTTTAGCTTTGTGAAAGTACCGTAAATTGTTATTATTTTTTGGGACTTTTAAAAGTGTCTGCCATGACCTTGGAACCGCCATAGCTGTCTGCCATTGTTATTTTTCAATATCAATAATTAAGTATTTTAAAATATCCAAGTGGCAGCCTTGTCAGTATTACGTTGAACTCAGTCAAATTTTTACACCTTTTATACTCGAGTGACGCTATAGGAACAGCCGGCTGAACTAACGAGTCCCCATTTCATGTACGGCAAGTGTAAGAGAGTAAACGAAAAAAATATAGGGTTTTACAAAATACCGTAAGTCTGCCGGCCACTGGCTCTTAGACTAGAATATTTGGCCAAAATTGGAGGAAAAACAGATTAAGAAGATGGGATAAAAATCGGATACAAAATAGTTGATCACGTTTTTCTTCTTACTTACTGTTCTAAAAAATTACTCATGGACGGGAATAAGTAGGGGACAAGAAACAGAAAAGAAATGTTTTCAGAATTTCCAGGCTATTTTGGACGTGTTTTTTAAAGTTATATTTTTAGCAGATAATAGGCATACCACTGTAATAATTAAGACCAGTTAAGACAAGTATACTTTGCGGATTGAAATGTTTAATTACTTTTATTGCAGATAGAATATTTGGCCAAAATTGGAGGAAAAACAGATTAAGAAGATGGGATAAAAATCGGATACAAAATAGTTGATCACGTTTTTCTTCTTACTTACTGTTCTAAAAAATTACTCATGGACGGGAATAAGTAGGGGACAAGAAACAGAAAAGAAATGTTTTCAGAATTTTCAGGCTATTTTGGACGTGTTTTTTAAAGTTATATTTTTAGCAGATAATAGGCATACCACTGTAATAATTAAGACCAGTTAAACCTTCATAAGCTAGGCTTTATTCTACAAAATTCTACATGTCACTTATGACAGATAATACAATAGAATGTGTTGCAAGGCAACACTTATATAACATTTCCCCCCCCCCCCTCCCCCTTCTTTTATTTAAGATCACAGTCCTTTAGATAAATGAGTAGTTTCCTTGTTCGCTGAGGACGAGGGGACGACTCTCTGTTCGTTTGCTGAGGATGAGGGGTTGACTCTTCGAAACTTGAAAGACGAGTTCTATCTTCTGTATCATTTTGAGAAGGAGAATTGTCATTAGGCGTGGAGGTAACAGGATTAAGAAATTCTTTACTAGTCTCAGCATCTTTTGATTGTCGTATTGGGCTATTCGGATTCAACTCTATTGGATTATAATCCTCTCCCATAGGTACCAAATGTTTCAATGAAACAGTAGCTTTTTTTTCATTTGAAAGTCTTACATGTGCATAATTAGGAGTGGCTTCCAGAAGATCTACTTCATCTACAAGCGGTTCATATTTGCTACTTCAATTATGTCTTCGCATAAAAATAGGGCCAGGCGGTGTCTCATTTATTGCAGTGCAGAGTAGTGATCGTATAGAATGGAGAACCTCAGGGAGAACAGATTCCCATTGTTGCCCGTTTCCTCTAGGATTAAATGCTGTGGATCGACTGGTGGCTATTTCATTTGATGATAAAAATCTATTGATTTCATCTGACATGAAGGAAGTGCCTCGGTCCGAATGTATATAGCACGGCGTGCCAAAAAGTGTGAATAAGAGTTTCAAATTTTTAATTACAGTAGATGATGACATGTCGGGACAAGGGAACGAGAATGGGAACCTCGAAAATTCATCTACAACCGTGAGAATATAGCGATTATTTGTACGCGAAGGGAGAGGTCCTTTAAAATCAACATTTAGTCGTTCAAATGGTGTAGTAGCCTTTATCAACTTTCCTTCATATTTAACAAAACGGGGTTTAACTTCAAAGCATGATATGCAAATCCTTTAAAGAACGCTCATTAGTTAAAGTAGCACATATACTTGAAAGCGCATCTGCTACTGCATTTTCTTTGCCTGTTCTATAAATAATATCAAATTGAAAACTTGATAACTCGAGACGCCATCGTAATTTTTTTTTATTTTTGATTTTATTACTAACTTTAGAGTTAAACATGAACGCGACTGATTGTTGATCTGTGATTAATTTGAAATGGCGAGCTATTAAAAGATGTTTCCACTTTCCTAATGATTCCACAATTGCATAGGCTTCTCGCTCTACTGCAGAAATACGCTGTTCAGTTTGTGAGAATGAACGAGAGAAAAACGCGACAGGACGTCCTAATTGCCAAAGAATAGCCCCGATTGCGTGGTTAGAGGCATCAGTTTCTACTATGAACTCGGCCTCTTCATCAATGCTATGAACAGCTGAGGTGGTTATTGAAGACTTCATTTCTTCGAATGCATGAAGTGCCTTTGCATTTAGAGGAAAAGTTTTGCAATCAACCAGGGGTCTTATTTTTTTTTTGAAAATTTTTGTATCCAATGCGCATAATGGGCGAACATACCCATAGCAGAAACTGTTGGTACAGGATATTCAAGTAGAGGTCGTAGTCTGTCTGGATCAGGTTTTATTTCATGGTTAACAATCAACTGACCTAGTAAATTGATAGAGGATGTTGAAAATTTGCATTTCTCTTCGTTCAGAGTTAAACCATATTTTCTGCTGCTTCCATAAACTTATTTAAGTTTATGTCATGTTCATCTTGATCATGACCACATACAGTGACATCGTCTAAATAAGCATATGTACCTTTAAGTTTTTCTACGCTAATTATATTATCCATTAATAGTTGAAAACATGGGACTCCATTAGTTACCCCAAAGGGAATTCTGCAAAATTGATAAAGTCTCCTATTAGCTTCGAAAGCTGTGTAAGATTTATCTTCTTTACGAATCGGAACCTGGTGATATGCACTTTTCAAGTCGATTGTACTAAACGCACTGTATTTTGCTACATTGTTTACAATATCTTCAATTCGGGGAAATGTAAATTCGTCTAGAAGTGTATTTTTATTAATTTTTTGAGAGTAATCCACACACATACGTTTTTTATGTTTATCGTTAGAAACTATGACAACTTGTGCCCTCCACGGAGAGGTACTTTCTTCGATAATATCATTTTTTAGTAGATTTTCGATTTTCTGCTTAATAAATTTTTGGTCGTCCTGCGAGAAGCGACGAGATCGAATAGCTATGGGTTTCATAGATGGAAGTAAATTTTGAAATAATGAAACTTCAGGTACATTAGCAATAACTATATTGCAGATTTCAAGCGCAGGCCTAATTCCATCAAATCTGATTTCTACTGATTCATATTCCTGCAGAACATCATGACCAATATTGAGGTCTGCACAAAAGTCAGGGAGCGTCGAAATTTTTACTTTACTAAACAATTGATTTCCTAATTGCAGATCAACCAGACAGCAATAGGTTATAGGACATGACAGCGATTTTGAAGCCATTGAAATATTATTACGTTGTTGCAACAAAGGGAAGCCATGTTTTTTGTGTAGTGTTCGTCTATATATGTTGACGAGCTTCCACTATCAATGAGAGCATTTGCATTGACACCATTAACTTTGACGTTAACAGTAGACTTAGATAGACATTTCGGTGAAGCAGCAATAGTATCCGCAACCTGTGACATTGCAACAATTTTCTTCCTAGATCGGCAAACTGATGCAAAGTGCCCGTTTTTTCCGAACGATTTACATTTTGCTTCCTTCGTCGGACATAAAGTACGGGAGTGCCTGTCTCTCCCACAAAAGAAACATTTTTGGGTTGATGTAGTGGCAGCTACTGAGTCTGACTGCGTTTGAGTCTTAGTATAATTAGGAGTATCAGGTACATTAGGAATTGCATTAATAACTATATTAGACGCATTATACGAAGCTGACTGTCTTTGTGCTGTCTCCAAGGAAAGAGCTTGTCTATAAGCTTGACTTAGTGACAAAGTATTGTTTTCTAATAAACGTTGCCGTATTTCATTTGATAATAATTCTCTAATGAAAGCATCCCGGATGTAGTCATTCTTATTCTCTTCTACAGTTACAGCTTTAAATGTACATTCTTTACCCACACATGTTAAAATCCGTATAGAATTTATATTATATATATATATATATATATATATATATATATATATATATATATATATTTATTTAATAAAATTATTTTTTCTTCATTACATTTATAAACTTACAAGTTAATTGTATATTTACTTCATAATAAAACAAAATGGAGTACCACGTGTTCTTCTTCTTTTATGTGAAATTTAATTTTTAAACATTTATATCGACGTTATTATTATAAAAATGTTTACTTAATTTATTTACCATGTTGAAGGTGAGTCTTACCTTTATTTAATTGAATAGTTTTATTGTTTTTTTTTTACATTTTGATTAACAATTGATGGAATTATAATTGTAACAAAAATTTATAGCTGATGATGGGCCACTTGGGCTCGAAACGTCCTAAATAAACGAATTTTATTTTATAAAAATTGTTCTGGGATCGTTAAGGACTCTCTTCATATATAAAAAATATTATTTGTATATACATTTCATTTTCAAATAACACTGAGATCTTCGATAGCTTCTGTATTTTACCCAAAAGTTGAAGACTTCTATAATATTGATCAATTGTCTCATGCGAAGCTTGTGTTGTAGTGGCTAATTTATGACGTGCAAAAATTTCATTAGTAGGTTTGACAAATGCAGCTTTAAGAATGTCTACTGCATTTTTATAAAAATCTGCTTCACTGAATAATGAAAAGATCGACGGGGAGACATGGTTAGTGAGTAAATTGAGTTTACCTGCTTCATCCAATGTTTCACTTACTCCTCCGATAAAATTTTCAAAAGTCTTAAACCAGTGGTTCCACGCTAGTGCAGCGTTCGTTGAATTAGGACATCAAGTCTATCTGGACGAAGAAGGCGATCCATCTAATTTTGTAGAATAAACTGTAATAATTAAGACCAGTTAAACCTTCATAAGCTACTAAGCTTATATATTTAAAGACTGTGTTCTTAAACATGCTAAGAAGAGAAGTTTAAGGAAACGGAGTGCAGATTTATAAGCCTATTCTGTCCAAAACTGTAAGTCTTACAGATCTACAAATCTGCAAAAAATCTACTAACGGGCATATATTTTTGCTGATTGATATAAAAATATATAAGAATGCAATTTTGTTCACGATTCACAGATTGTGAGACATATGTTTTTGACCAGAATAGGTCCATAAAATTGTTTTTAAAATTTATAAAATTTGTGCTTATATTTTAGGAGTATAAGGCAAACTTCTGAAGATACTTCTGTCAATAATATACAGACTGAGGTCGATGACGATGAAGCTGCTGAAAACGAAGGGGAAGAAAATACAGAAGCTATCGAAGAACTCAGTGTTATTTGAAAATGAAATGTATATACAAATAATATTTTTTATATATGAAGAGAGTCCTTAACGATTCCAGAACAATTTTTATAAAATAAAATTCGTTTATTTAGGACGTTACGAGCCCAAGTGGCCCATCATCAGCTATAAATTTTTTTTACAATTATAATTCCATCAATTGTTAATCAAAATGTAAAAAAAAACAATAAAACTATTCAATTAAATAAAGGTAAGACTCACCTTCAACATGGTAAATAAATTAAGTAAACATTTTTATAATAATAACGTCGATATAAATGTTTAAAAATTAAATTTCACATAAAATAACACGTGGTACTCTATTTTGTTTTATTATGAAGTAAATATACAATTAACTTGTAAGTTTATAAATGTAATGAAGAAAAAATAATTTTATTAAATAAATATATATATATATATATATATATATATATATATATATATATATATAATATAAATTCTATACGGATTTTAACATGTGTGAAATAAGGGTAAAAATATGAAATCGTTATTTAACTCAAGGTGAAACAACTTACATTTTATTACATTTAATGGGTATAATTTTGGAGTGTTTGTTTCAACGTCTGATTTATATATATTTAGATACGATGAATTTATAGGTAAATTAAAGGAATCGTATTTAGCTCTGATTGGAGTTCCATAAATATGAATTTTTTCTTGATAATAAGTTACATTTATCATTGAAACTATCTCATTATTTTTTGTCCTAAACCATTCGTTTTTATTATCTGAATTTAAAATAAATCCATTTGAAATGCACACGGTTCTAAAGACTTTACGGCAATTTGATAAAGAATGAATTTCTGATTTATTTTCATTTTTTACGAAAGAACTGTCTGCAGGGGGAGCACTATAAGAATTAAATTTAGGTAGTTCAATAACACGTTTAGCAATTGGAGAAAGCGGTTTATTTCCTGTACGAATTAACGATTTCAGATGGCCAAGAAAATTTTCAAATGGATAGGAACTTACTTCAGAAAGAATTCCATATTTTTTGAGGTCATTTCCAAATTACACAGAATTCGTTTATTTTGTTCAATATAATCTTTTAATAACTGTTCAGCTGCAGCAATATGCACAAAATAAGATTTGCAAAATAATGTCGTAACAGCGCAAAATAATATGAGATAATTATGATAAACTTCATCGGATAAAAATTGTTTTAATACTACTGGACCTAAAGAAAAGTTTGAAATTCTAGACCTTTCCAAAACTTTAAGCATTTTAAATTTCTTATTGTTCGATGAATTTCCGTTGGTCTTCTTGTATTACAATCTTCAAGTAATTTTGACATTTCATTAATTTAATATCCTGATAATTTTGTACGAAAATTATAACTACCGTTCACTCATCCATTCAAACATTTTCTCATGACCCCTAGAAAAAGATGTATTATTAAGCAATAATAATAAAATGTAATTTAATATTTTTCCTAAATCAAATAAGTGCAAGGAATCTGCAATTATTATATCTTCTATCAGATCAATAGGGAGTGCTAGTAAAGGTGTATCTTCTTTATAATGATGTTCATCAGTCTTCTGATGAAAACTGTAATCAGTACGTAGTGTACAATCAATTTTTCGATAACTCATGTGTCTACCATTTTTGTCGTATTCACCGATAGCAGTGCATTTTATACAACCGTGAGCTGCATTAAATCCTACAGTTTCTTAAAATAAAATAAAATGTTAAAGACTGTATAGCTAAAAATTATCAAATATTTTTCTAGATGTCTCATCATTATTCTTAAATATGTAATATAGCTGTCTTTAATTTGTGAGGTGAGTATATAATTTTTTTTTCATTTACTTACATAAAATAATTCTTTTAAAATGTCAAACATGTAATTATTTGTCTCTTAAAATCCGAAAGAAAAATTGGGAAAGTTGTTGTAATGTTATAGGTTCACATACCTTTTATAAAACTTCTTGCTGGAGTATCACACACGAAATAATATATCTTAACTTTTATCTTGTGCCCGTTAGATAAGTTATGTATATCCTTGATACTATAAACTGCGCTTTATCATTAATTGAGTCATTCTTATTTATCCGTAGTATAAACATTTATGTATATCTTTACTAATATAAACCTTTTAAGGAATATTTATTTGTAAGTCAGTTACATTAATATGATGAGACGCATTATCTTTTAAAACCTTTTTAAGAATATTTATTTGGATGTCAATCATATTAATGTATTATGAAGTGTTAAATAGTATAAATTGCTATGTAAAGCAATTGGAGATACGATTCTCCGAGTAAACGTCTTAGAAGCAAGTCTTCTCTTCTGTATCAACCTTTATATAAACTTCTTCGAACAAATAAATAAATTATAATTTTTAAAAACTCTAAATACGAATTGCATTTTATAATTGGCTTAGTCTTGGTAGGATCCCACAAGACGAATTATTATCGAAATTCTGCGTAAAAGAATTCATTCTTTAAAGTAATAATTTCGGTTGTTTCAACATTTACTTGTGAAGCCAAAGAAGTTATAACAACGTCTTCGCTGATCAACAATCACATAGAGCCAGCAAGTGTAGAGCCTGTGATAAAGAAGCAGACACCGATACAGAAGCAGAGAATCCCGGTCACAAAGAGCCACCAAGTGTAGAGCCCGTGGTCGTTATCACCAGGACAACAGAGCCCGTAGATCGAGAGCCGTCCGAGCAGTTCACTGGGAACAACAATCCTATTCATTGCGAACAAGAATCCAGTTCATTGGGAACAATCCAGTTCATTGGGAACAACAATACTATTCATTGCGAATAACAATCCACTTCATTGGGAACAACAATCCAGTTCATTGGGTACAACAATCCAGTTCATTGGGATCAACAATCCACTTCGTCCATCGAGAAAACAATTTCAATTGCAGAGAAGTGAAAGCAACAAAAATGAAGATTGCAATTCTCAACATAATATTGTGCATTTTAGTAAGTGGGTAATATTTTTATTAAAAATAAAATAAATAAATAAATATGTCATCACGGCATACTACCCATTTTTGGGTGTACCAGTATCTACAACACATGTAAACATCGGTAATGATGACGATATATTTTACCGTGTGGGCGCTTACCAGGCGTCACCTCACGGGCACTCATAGCTGATGTGGAGAGTGCGCCACAGGGGTCACTTTATTATAAATATTCTATCATTGTTTGAATTATTTAATAACGGGGGAAAACAATACTGCTAATATTAAATTTGCACTTGAAACCATTTCAAGTTACGATGACAATGCAAAAACATTATCACATTTTATTAAGTCAGTTGAAGTAATTTAACGTACATTCAGTACTTTAGAACCACCTCTTACAGACTTTCAAAAAGTGGTTATTATTCAGTATATGAAAAATAAAATTATCGGCGAAGCTGCAGAAACATTAAAAAATACCACGTTTGAATCATGGAACGATTTAAAGTTACACTTAATGAATAACTTTGATGATAAGTAAAATCCTGCTAGCATCATTATAGATATTTTGAGAATGAATTCAAATAAAGACGTATTCAACTATTTGAAAATAATTAAAAAAAAATTTGAACTATTTAAAGCAAAAGTAGTTTTACTAGACTTAACAGGAGAAAATAAAGCCTGTTTAATACAATTTCAAGAAGTAATAATTACTACACATTTTATTAGTAATTGCAGCGATCCTTATAGAAATAATTTAACAACGTGTAATCCAAAAACTTTATGCGAAATTGAGGAATTATTAACAAATGGCTTCCAATATTTACGATCAAATCAAAAACCCCAATATATTCAGAAACCTGTGAACACACAACCAAAATTTCAAAATTCTTATTTTCCCCGAGGTCCAATAAAATTAAATACAAATCAAAATAAAACAGTACAGAAACCATTCGCACCTCGTCAACAAATAAGAAATGCTGAAGGTATTAAGCCTATCCCTATGTCAATTCAAACACGACAAAATCTTCAACCTAGACCACAAAATCATTTCCAACCGAGAACTCAGTATGCACCCAATTACATTTCTGAAGAATTATATAATAATGGGGAATGTAATAATCAATATGAAAATTATGAAACTCAAGAAAATTTTGAAAATTATCATGAAAACGATATCGCTCAAAATTTCGAAAATTTTGATAATGATATTTCACGCCAAAATTCTTTTTTAGACTTAACAAGCCTCGAAATACAGGAGAAATTTTAAACATTAACTGTTATAGCAAATTACCATTTTTAAAAGAAAGAGACTATATAATATTATTGGATACAGGATCTTCAATAAACTTAATAAATAAAAATTTTGTAATGAAAAATAAAAATCGATTCAAAATTTATAAAGAAAAATTTTCATTCACTACAGCTTTAGGAAAAACGTACGGTAAGGAATATATTATCCTAGAAATCGAAAAACAAGAAATTAAGTGTTTTCTTTTTGACTTTTATAAAACTTGTAATGTATTATTAGGAACTCCTGCATTAATACAATTACAAGCACAAATAAATCTTGGAAATAATACTGTAAAGATTAAAGATAAAATTTTCAAATTACAATACTTTAATAAAAATGAAATAAATGTTACTGAGGTTAATGAAATCAAAATTCGAACAGACCATTTAAACAATGAAGAAAAATCTAAACTTATTAAATTAACTAGAAAATATCATGGCATTTTTCCAAAAGAAAATCAACCATTGACTTATACCTCAACAATAAAACATGATATAAAAACTACTGACGAAACACGCATATATACAAAATCATATCGCTATCCAGAGTGTTACAAAAACCAAATTAAAACAGAAGTTAATAAACTTTTGAAAGAAAAAATTATTCAAGAATGTTATTCTCCGTGGAATTCACCAGTATGGATAGTACCGAAAAAATTAGATGCCTCTGGTAAACGTAAATTCAGATTGGTTATAGATTATAGAAAACTAAATTCAAAAACAATATTTGTTAAGTTGTCAGGCGCGTTACTAGTCTTTCTATTAGTCTCCGATTTTGTTGGAATTGTTGTGGAAATAATAATTATTAAATTTCATATTTAATATCAAATGACAGATTATTATTTAAACTATAATCCGTAGTGATCAAATTATTCCTAAAGTGTATATTTAGTGTAAAATTTCGTTTTCAATCTACTTACCTCATCTAATTATAACTTGCAAGTTTGCTAATTCATCGTTATTGTGTTTGATCCTGTCAGTTCTACGTCACCATGCCAGCAAAGTGTAGCCAGTGTAGCCTAAGTGTCAACAATAGGTATCCTGGGTTACGTTGCTTTAAATGTGCGAGTCATTATCATATAGCGTGCATGGACACCAAACTGAAACCTGAGCATACCAATCTTCTAGATTCCAATGTTCTTGCATGGCTATGTTCCTCATGTAGGCCACAGAATGTCTCTAAGGTTACATCTACCCCAAACTCTGGTACTGCATCGTCATCTAAACCCTGCAATTTAAGTCCTGAAATGATGCAACTCAAATCCGAAATCTTAGCAGCCATGGACGTCAAATTCTCAGAAATAATAAAATCAGTGAACTTCTGCTGTGAGAAGATAACTGATTTTGAAACAGAATTAAAATCTATAAATGAGAAAATTAAAGAATTTGACAAATTGAAAATTGAAAATAAGGAGCTGAAGTCACAGGTTGTAGATTTAGATAAAAAAAGTAAATGATTTAGAACAGTACTCACGTTTGAACAATATTCTTATTCAAAATATTCCGGAAAACCCCAGTGAGAACATTAATGATATAATAATAAAATTTGCTGAAAAGATCAACGTCAACATCAGTGAAAAATATCTTGACGCGGCCCATCGTATTCCTCATTTTTCCAGAAGTACTACAAATCATCCTAAAAGTATTGTTGTTAAGTTTATTTCTCGCAGTGTAAAAAACAAAATAATGAGCGCCTCCAAGTTACATAGAATAACAACAAAAGAGTTAGGGTATGAAGGTACTGAACATATGATCTTTGTTAATGATCCTTTAACAAATAAAAATAAAATTCTATTTAAACTTGCACGTGAAGAACTCCGTACTAAGGGCTATAAATATGTGTGGACAAAGAATGCTAAGATTTATGCACGTAAGACAGACACATCTAAAACTCACATTATTTATTCAGAACTAGATATTAGAAAACTAATTTAAATCACACTATCACTTTTTACTTATATTTATTTAAATTCTCATCTCTCCAATGACCATAAGCATTTACTACCAAAACGTAAGAGGTTTACGATCCAAAACCCATGAAATTAAATCAAACTCATCTACATGTGGTATTGACATATTATGTTTGACTGAAACAAACCTGAACTCATCAGTGCTTGACCATGAAGTTTTGGATAGCAATTACTCCGTTATTAGAAGAGATAGACAATCCGCCTCTACTCAAAAGTGTGATGGTGGTGGTGTAGTCATTGGCGTGAAAAGTGATGTTAAGTTTGTGCAACAACCTGAGTGGTCTACATGTGTAGAAGATGTGTGGATAACCGTGTATTTTGACTCCACAAAATTGCACATTTGTTGTGTATATATACCCCCTAAATGTGATGAGGCCCGGGACATTTTTGTGAGTAAATTAACTTCTATTATTGACTCTCATCCTACTGACCAATTTTTGATTTGTGGAGACTTTAACTTACCTCTATTGCAGTGGAATCCATGTATGAATTATTATATTTGTAACAATATTTATAATACTGTTTGCTCCGAATTTATTGACAATATCTCCTACTGTAATCTTAAACAGTTCAATGGAACTCCAAACCTAAATAATCACTTTCTCGACTTAATCTTCTCCAATAATATAAATACTAAAGTCATGCCATGTCACAGCCCTATTAGTAAAGTGGACGTACAACATCATCCCCCGTTACTTATTTATTGTGATTTCAAGATTAACTCGTCTCTAATACTTAATCACAGAAAAGTCCCGATATTTAAGAAAGCTGATTATATTTCTATCAATAATTATTTTTCAGATTTAAACTGGATCTCGGAATTCAGTGGATTAAACACTGAAGATGCACTAAATAAATTTTACATAATTTTATCCGATGCAATTGATAGATTTGTTCCGAAAAAATCTATACCCAAAAAGCCTTATCCCTGTTGGTATTCTTCTGAACTTATTCACCTTATTAAACTCAAATATAAGGCGCATAACAAATTTAAGCGTTTCAAATGTGAATCATATTATTTAGAATTTTCTTATCTACGTAGAAAAGTAAAAACACTGACCCAAATTTGTTATGCGAATTATATAAACAATGTTGAAGCAGAGATTCCTAAAAACGTGAAGAAGTTCTGGAACTTTGTATCTTCCGTAAAAAAGTCGAATATTCCCTCACTTATGACTTATAATAACACTAGTTCATCGGATGCCAGTGAAATCTGTAATATGTTTGCTAATTATTTTCAATCTACTTTCTTGAAAGGTAATAATTGTAACACACTTGCCACAAACAATTACTGTGATTCAGTTTTAAATCTGGAAAATATATATGTCTCCGAAGATGATGTTCGTGAGATATTGTCAAATTTAGATGTAACTAAAGGTACTGGTCTTGACGGTATCCCTGGCTTATTTATTAAAAAATGTTCTGAATCCCTTTGTCTTCCTTTGAAAATAATTTACGAAAAATCGCTTGCCGAAGGTTGTTCTCCGACTGCCTGGAAAAAAGCTTTAGTTGTACCCATTCATAAACAAGGCAACAGAAACCTAATTGAAAACTACCGCCCTATTTCAAAACTCTGTATTTTTGAAAAGGTTCTTGAAAAGATCATTTATAAGCAATTACATGCAGCATTCAAAAATATTTTAAATTATGAACAACATGGTTTTTGCCCAGGCAGGTCAATTGAAACTAATATAATTGAGTATATAGACTTTATACTTTCTTCTATGGACGACAGGGTACAAGTAGATGCCGTTTACACAGACCTCAGCAAGGCATTTGATAAGATTAATCATATGCTTTTAATAAGTAAGCTTGAGATGCTTGGAATACATGGCAATTTACTCCAATGGTTCAGATCATACCTCACTGATAGACAGCAATGCATTTCAATTAATGGCTTTTCTTCAGATTTTTTTCCCGTGACCTCTGGGGTACCTCAGGGGTCTCATCTCGGTCCTCTGCTGTTCATTATTTTTATTAATGATATTAGAAAATGTTTTCATAATGCAAGATTTAGTATGTACGCGGATGACTTAAAAGTTTATATGCCTATTGAATCTTTGTCAGATTGCTATGCACTCCAAGAAGACCTTAATAGACTTAATGACTACTTATTGTTGAATGACTTAACACTAAATTTTGATAAATGTTCTTGTATTACTTTCACTCGGAACAGAAATACTTATTATTATAATTATTCTTTTGATAGTAAAAATGTAAATCGTGTAAATCATGTCAAAGATTTGGGTATTATCTTAGATAGTAAACTTATCTTTGATTTGCATATTGATTTTGTTGTAAAGAAAGCCTACAAAATGCTAGGATTCATTCTGAGAATTGGAAATAAATTTAGAAATGTTCGTACTCTCATTTCTTTATATTGTTCTCTAGTTCGTTCTCAACTTGAATTTGCTGCTATATGTTGGTCTCCGGCTTACTATATTTATATAAATCGAGTCGAAGGTATTCAACGTAAATTTATTTTCATCATGAACATTAAATTCCCTAATCGTTCTATTTCATTAGTTGCTTTGCGAATTCGCCGTGTGATATTAGATTTAACTTTTTTGTTTAAACTTTTAAATAACAAAATTGATTGTCCAGTACTGCTGAACAAAATATCACTCAGAATACCAACATATTCCACTAGATCACAAATGTTGTTCGCATTGGCGAGTTGTAGAACGAATTCTGCCAGTAATGCTCCCTTTCTCAGAATGATATCTACGTATAATAAACTGTCAAGTGTACCAAATTTTCCTGACATATTTAGTTGTTCTCTCAGAACTTTTAAATCTTTTCTTTATAATATTTGTATTTAATTTTTTTTCCACAATCTCGTAATATTCTTATCTACTTTATTTCATTTTAAGTGCATGTATTTTTTTGTCTGATAACTTTGTAATTATTATGTTTAAATTCTCCTAGTGCTGTACTGTTATTGGGATTTTTTTCCTGTTGTGCAGCCCAGATTGTAAATAAATAAAATAAATAAAAATAAATAAATAAATAGATGACAAATTCCCCATACCCAACATCACAGATGTATTGGACAAATTAGGTAGAAATATGTATTATACAACCTTAGATTTAGCATCGGGTTTCCATCAAACTGAAATGCATGAAAATAGTATTCAAAAGACAGCGTTTAGTACAGAAGATGGTCATTATGAATTTAAGAGAATGCCATTTGGACTTAAGAATGCACCGTCCACTTTCCAAAGGTTAATGAATTATGTTTTACGTGATTATGTTAACAAAATTTGCTTAGTATACATGGATGACATAATAATACTTGGAACTAGGTTACAAGAACATATTGAAAATATGAAAAAAAATTTTGAAAAACTGAGAGAAAATAATTTAAAAATACAATTAGATAAATCAGAATTTTTAATGAAAGAAGTCGCTTATCTTGGACATATAGTTTCAGAAGTGGGAGTAAAACCAAACCCAAAATTAAAGCCGTTAAGGAATATTCAATTCCAAAAAGAAATCAAAACTTATTTAGGATTACTTGGATATTATCGTAAATTCATTCCAAATTTTGCGAAACTAACTAAACCTTTGACTAATTGTTTAAAGAAAAACAACAAAACCTATATAAATAATAAAGATTATCGTGAAAGTTTTAAACAAAGTAAAAAATTATTAATTAATTCTCCAATATTGCAATATACTGATTTTTCTTAACAATTTATTCTTACAACAGATTCTAATAATTATGCCTTAGGTGCAGTACTCAGCCAAAATTACGAAGGTAAAGATTTACCTATCGCTTATGCTTCAAGAATAGTCACGAAATTCATTACTCAACCACAGAAAAAGAATTATTGAGCATTGTGTGGCAACAAAATACTTTAGACCATATTTGTACGGAACGAAATGCAAAATTCGTACCGATCATAGACCATTAGTTTCGCTAATGTCACTTAAAGACCCCAATTAAAATTGATGAGATGGAAAATCAAATTAGATGAATTCAATTTCGATATTGAATATAAGCAAGGAAATTTCAATAGTAATGCAGATGCATTATCAAGAATAAAACCCAAATTCAAAATTATTGAAACTAATGTCGATGTAGTTGACAAATATCACAATTTAGTACATTGTATATCAGCAGATAAAAAGATGAGTAAAGGTTTTCCTAAACAAATTGACGAAAAATTTCATTGCAAAATTATTTAAATAATAAAGACAAAAGTAAAACTGACATACTTACCCAACCAATTTATAACAATAAAATTTTATTTCATTTAATAACAAAACAAAATTATTTTGACAAACCAACAATCAAAGATATTAAGAAATGCTTAAATAAACTTAGAGACTTTTGCATTCAAAACGACATAACAGAATTACATATGCCAAAAATATATTTGGTTCAGATAAACAAAATTTTGAAGAAATAAAAAGAATGATAAATAAATTATTAAAATATCTATCAGAACTCATATTAATAATTGGAATAATACTTCCTTTTTTAGTTTAAGTTCTGTATTTATTTGTTATTAAAACCCAACGTTTCGGCACCATAAACTGGTGCCTTCTTCAGGGGCAAAAAATTGACATGTTATTTCACATATTTATGTCAATTTTGTGCCCCTGAAGAAGGCACCAGTTTATGGTGCCGAAACGTTGGGTTTTAATAATAAATAAATACAGAACTTAAACTAAACAAAGATAGTATTATTCCAATTATAATAAATAAAATATTCCAGGAAACACATTTACAAACTTATATACATGTCATTCCAGAAGAAATTAATTTGAATGACAATGAAAGTATTATAGCTCAAGTAGATGAATCAGATTTTGAAACTATTCATTCTGAAAACGAAAACGAAATAAATGGAATTACTTCTACACATAATAATGAAACAAAAGTTACCATGTATATATTATTCAATACACAAAATCAACGTTTAGTCATTCAATTAAATGATCAAAATTTATATTATGAAATAAATTCATAAAAGAATATTTAGTACCAAACTGTAAATACTATTGTTTATTTGAAAAAGATTTACATTTAAAATTCAACGAAGTATTATCACAAAATTTTGTAAGGAATTCTTAGCAGCTAAACAAATGTGAATATATATTAGAAGATATTGAAACAATTGACGATCAATTACAAGTAATAAATAATTATCATTTAGGGAAAACAAACCACAGAGGAATTTTAGAAACCTATCAAAAGCTTAAACAAAAATATTATTGGCCCAATATGTATCAAGATATTCAAAAATACATAAATAATTGTCAAATTTGTCAACTAAATAAGTACGAGAGAAATCCATATCAATTAAAAGACAATCTAAGAAAAACTCCAGCTAAATCATTTCAAATAATTAATATTGACACATTAACTTTAGAAAAAGAAAAATATTTGACAATAATTGGAAATTTTCAAAATTCGCCCAAATTTATAGTTTGAAAGATCTATATGCTACAACTATAGTAGACGCTTTAGCAAGGTATTTTAAGAATTATAAAATACCTGACCAAATAATACATGACTCTGGGACCGAATTCAATAACAATTTAGTTAAAAATGTATTAAATATGTACAAAATTAAAATACAAATGACTTGCGTAGATAATCCTGAAAGTAATGGATGTACAGAAAGATTTCATTCCACTATAATAGAACATTTGAGAATAATAAATCAAAGAGAAGAATTTAAAAATGAGACTAAAGAAAGAAAGATAAATTTTGCACTAATAGGTTATAATAATTCAATGAATCATGTAACCAAATTAACACCTTTAGAAATATTATATGGAAAAGATAAATACAAAGGCCATTTTGAAATAAAATCTACAGAAGAAGATTATTTAAATGATTACGAAAATAAATTAAAAATTATTCGCAATACAGTTAAGGAAAATTTGCAAGCAGAAAAGAACAAAATATATAAGCAACAATATAATAGACCTGAAAATATACCTAACAAAGTATTTATAAAAGAAGGTAAAAGACGTATTCAAAACATTAAAAAGCCCTTATTCAAAATTCATAAAATTGAAAATTATTATCCCATATTACGTGTAATTAAAATAAGTAATAATAAGAAGCACAAACTAGACCAAATGAGAAAACCTCGTCTGTTTGTTGCAGATGCACAAACGGATTAGACGAATTAGGTGATATTAACAATAACCCTGGACTTAACATCCTAGACCTAGGTAAGGTTCACTTGTATATAAATTCTCAATATAATTTTTACAGATATAAACTGACTGGTATAAATATAGAATATCATAAAATTATATCTCATAAAAATAATATATTTAACCTTATTAAAAATAATGATTCATATCAGAGAATTGGAAACATACATGAATATATTAGAATTCAACTGTAACAGATAAGAAGATAAATTAGAAACTATTTTCAATAAAAAAAGAAACAATAGGAGTCTATTAGATGGCTTAGGTACCGTTATAAAATCAATTACTGCTGCTACTAGACGCTGCAGATGGGCAACGTTATGAACAATTATTCGATGAAATTAATAAAAATCAAGAAATATTACAAAAGCAAAATCTAGAGACCATTAGAATAAATAAAATAATGATTTCAAAATTCAATACCCAGTTAGACAATATAAGACATAATGAAATTCTTTTAAAATCTAGAATTATGCAAATAGAGGATATGCTAAAAATAAGTGTAAATTGGCAAAACTTATTAATAATCAAAGATGTATTAAACCAACTAATTTTATTAAGTGTAAACTTAATAGAGATCGTTTCTGAAATTGAAACCAGTTTAACGTTTTGTATTTAAATCAGATTCATTCATCAATAATAAGTCTGGAAGATTTGAAGAAAATTACTAAAGAAGTTTCAAAATTAAACTTTTGGGATATATCCGCCCAATTAACAAGCCATTGTAAACTAGAAAATAATATGATAGAGTATTTATTGGAAATACCAATATATGAAAATAAGCCTAATAAATTATTACAAATTACATCAATTCCTATGTACGTATATCAATAAGAAAATATATATATTAGATACTGATAAAGAATTGATAATAGAAAGAGAACATAAATTATTTAAAGCAAATAGCTGCAAAAGAAACGAAAATACATATTTTTGTAAAACTAATTATTTAGAAGTAAATTTATGTTTATTAATATAATTAAAAATCAGAAAAACAAAAATTGCATGTACTGATATATGATTTATTTTTTGTTATTAAAATTGAAAATTCAAATATATTAATTATAGCAGCTAACGAAGAACAATCCTTAGATATACAGGGTGTCTCTTAAATAGGGGGACATGGCTTAACCACAGATTCCTGAGGCTAAAATAAGACGATTTAATCAAACTTGCTTCTACCGGAAAGTGTACCATTTAGCCAGAATTCTGCTTCAAAGTTCTTCGAAAAAAAATTAATTTTGCTTATAATAATCGGACGCTTTATTCGATTTGGATGAAATTTGGTATGACAGTTTACATGGTTATAAGTCATATTTTAATGTGATACTTGTTATTATTGGTGAACCACTAGTGTATGAAACTTAGATGTCCCAACATTAATTAGACCGTAACTTTTTAATGGAAAAACCGATAACGTGAAATTATTTTTCTTCAGAAAGATACATTCAATAGTAAACTTTTGTCTCTCTGTGTAATTTGTGATATTTGTTACGGTTCACACAGAAAAAATAAAATCTGAGTGTCCGCACTGCTAAATTTTAAAAATAAATTTAATCTAGCAGTCTATCCAAATGTCAAACAAGTAATTTTTAATGACAGTAACAATTGTTTTACGGGTTGTCAAAAATTTTCTTCGCAATATTCTAAAATTAGTAACATCCGTTTGTTCGGCCTAATAATATTTTACTATCATTATTATAAATAAGACGATTACATATCTCAGCTTATTCCTAAACAAGTTGTGAAGATTGACAACTCGTTACTGTCATTAAAAATTACTTGTTTCACATTTGGATAGACTGCTAGATTAAATTTATTTTAAAAATTTAGCAGTGCAGACACTCAGATTTTATTTTTTTCTGTGTGAACCTTAACAGATATCACAAATTACACAGAAAGAGAAAAGTTTGCTATTGAATGTATCTTTTCGAAGATAAATAATTTCATGTTTTCCGCCTGGCCATTAAAAAGTTACGGTCTAATTAATGTTGGGACATCTAAGTTTCATACACTAGTGGTTCACTAATAATAACAAGTATCACCTTAAAAGATGACTTATAACCATATAAACTGTCATACCAAATTTCATCCAAATCGAATAAAGCGTTCTTTTTTTATAAGCAAAATTAATTTTTTTTTTAAGAACTTTGAAGCAGATTTCTGGCTAAATGGTACACTTTCCGGTAGAAGCAAGTTTGGTTAAATCGTCTTATTTTAGCCTCAGGAATCTGTGGTTAAGCCATGTCCCCCTATTTAAGAGACACCTTGTATATTGTCAAAATTATGAAAAACATAAAAATATAATTGGTATTTATAAATTTATAACTAATAAAAATTGTGCAATTAATCATGAAAAATTATGCATATTAAAATAAAGAAATAATATTTGAAAATGTTAATTTCAAGCTAGATAATAAACAATTTAGCAATAAAACTCTAGAACTGAAACAAATTGATAAACAGGAAATAAAAATTAATGAAATACCAAAATTGAAAATTTGGATATAAATAGTAATAATCATTCTGCTTTTATAAGCATTATATCACTATTTGTTATCTTTATAATTATAAACTGCGCTTTATCATTAATTGAGTCATTCTTATTTATCCGTAGTATAAACATTTACGTATATCTTTACTAATATAAATCTTTAAAGGAATATTTGTTTGTAAGTTAATTATATTAATATGATGAGACGCATTATCTTTTAAAACCTTTTTAAGAATATTTATTTGGATTTCAATCATATTAATGTATTATGACGTATTAAATAGTATAAATTGCTATGTAAAGCAATTGGAGATACGATTCTCCGAGTAAACGTCTTAGAAGCAAGTCTTCTCTTCTGTATCAACCTTTGTATAAACTTCTTCAAACAAATAAATAAATTATAATTTTTAAAAACTCTAAATACGAGTTGCATTTTATAATTGATACGACTTTGTTTTTCAAAAGATCACATAACTCTTCCACATTTTTTTTTAAATATTCCTGTAGCGGTGGTTTAGTTACACCACAATAAATTGCAACAACCATAGGTTGTAAATGAGGTATTTCTGTAATTATAAATAAAATAGGCCAAATTCTAGAGGTGAACTTCTAAACGGCGGTAACCCATCAATATTAAAAATCAATGATAAATACAATGGTTTGTTAATTGTAGAAAAAGTGGTAAGCAAAGCATGTTTAATACCATTATACCAGAAATATCCATTATCAATTGGAATTAATTCTATAATTTTCGGGGTCCTTAATAACGTACGACTGTCATGGGGTAATTTTATGCCATTTGTGTTAAGTAAACGAAGCAAATCATTAACAGCACTATGACTTACTCTGTGCATTAAGCACCAGTCAATAAGTTGCTCAGATAAAGTAATTTGAATTTGGAAGTTATTTTCTGTTTCATCAGAACAATTATAAATATGATCACTATTGGTATCTTCATTAGTTTCATAACACACACCTTCTATATCATCATGTTGTAAATCATGATTGTTACATTCACTGGTAGTATTTTCTTCTCCATGAATAACATTATTAGCAATTTTTTTTCCAGTTATGTGATCACTATTTGCCACCTTTGCAACATTAAAATAATTAGTTAAATTTGCATTATACTTAAGCTGAGATTTAACTTTTCTATAAAACGTCGAAGAATGACGATACAGTTTCTCTCTTCTTGGCGCCATTTTTATCACGTTCAATACTTTAAAATGTATTAGAAAAAGTAATTACTTTACAGTAGATATTATAAGTAAATAGAACTTAATAGTAATTTATTTTAAAATTATTGGTTAATAATGACTTGGCAGTGCAGAATTTATAGTAACAGCAACTTTAATATAACTTATATTCTAACTACAAAGTGCATATTTAAATAGTCATATTTAGAGTTGTAAATACGTCCTAGTCCCTAGAAAAATTCCTTTGTCTACAAAGTTGCTGCTAAGTTGAATACAAGTAATATATTTTAGTTAATATGACTAGTATTTCTTCACTTCAAAGTTATTAATCCTTATTGGTAGAAACTCAGAATTTAATTACGTTGCCATTACTCTAACAGATACTCAACGGTTTTATCACTATCTAGTAATTATTGCAAGTAGTGAAAACGTAAATAAAATGAAACGAAATTACAAACAATACTTTTTTACATTATGGTAATATATTTGGTAGTAAATACGTAAAGCTTACATAAATATAGTCGCGATCCCTAAATTTTCAGTTGCAGATACTTTGAGTGCTACTTGGACTGATATTCATATATCTTGTACAAAAAACTAGCTAGGATAATTGTTCTTTCTAGATGACTAACTAAATATCCACCGTCAGAAAAATTACGTATTGCTTATTTTTCTCTGTTCCTCACAAATTTCGTATGCCATTATTATTATTAGAATTATAACAATGAAACATTAATTTTTCTTTAGGCAATCTTTGCATTAAAACATCTGTAATTTTTGTAGTCTTAAATTTTAATAAGTAAATTTTGTCAAATTTTTCTATCGAAAATAATTGAAGATCAGACTCATTAGTGTTGCCACAGGACCAAGACCGGTCTTGGTCTCGTCTCGTTTTGGTCTTGTCGAGACGAGACCATCATTTGGTCTCGATTAGAAAAGTCGAGACGAGACGAGACCGGTATCAAGTCTTGTCGAGAAAGTCTCGACAAGACTCTCGACTTCATATCAAAGGTATTTTTTAAAACATATATTCTAAAAGTGCTTCAAAAACTGAGAGTATTGCTGTAAATACTAATTGAAAATTCGAATAAATAAGAGAGGTATTAATTTTTCAAATTTTGTAATTTTCTACTTTCATAATTTAGTTAGTCATATATATGTTATTTATTTGCCAAAAAAATACACTTATTCCAAAAACTTAAGTAAATTATAATAAACGTATTTAGAATAATAATGGTATATTTAATAAAAACTGTAGGTAGTTACATAAACACAATTCTCTAACAAAAAAAAAACTTATTTGAAAAACGTAAATAAATTATAATAAACGTACTTTAATTTATAAAATTAGTAAAAAAAAATAGTAACTAAGAAACTTTAATAATACCAGTTTTACTGTTTAACGAATTATAAATAGATTAACTTTCAAAAATCAGTCAGCTTTACTATAATCATAGAAACAGCAGATATATTCAAAAAATTGTAATTGACAGATGTCAGTGTCAAGTACAATTATTTACATAATGATTGTTCATGTTAGAATTTTATTCGATTTATAGAATTTTTTCCAAGGAACTTTCGGTATGGAATTTGTAAAAAATAGTATATGTTCGTTTATAATTTTATTGAATATATAGAATCTTTTCTAGGGAACTTTTGATGTGGGATTTGTATAACATACATCAAATTGACGGAAGGTCTTGTGCTAGCTACAACAGATTTTTTATGTACTAAAACTTCTTTTACAAGTTGTAGAAGGTAGAGTTAAAAATAAAATCAAGGCATGGAGTAAAAGAGGATAGAATTTTTTGGAGATATCTAATAATTATTCTTCATATTGTATTTCTTTCTCAAGAGGTTCCTCTTTCCACTTATGAAACCATAATAATGATTCCTCATAAAAATTGTCTATGTTATGTTTCATTTAATTCTTGTATCATACGTTTATACTTTTCTTTATTACATAGTTTTATATTTTTAGGATGCAAAATTGTTAGATTGACTAAAGTATTGTATTCGGTATTATTTGGATTTGAGTTGGGCAAACCTACCTACTTTTACTACTAGCAGATGTCTAAAAGTGGTTGTTATTGTCTGGTAATATGCAGCATTTATAGCACAGGCCGTTGTAAAATTTATTGTTCCATTATTGGATTTTTACAAGAAAAGAAATGTTGTGTTATTTTTTACCCATTTTTTTTTTTTAATTATATTATATTAGGGAATAGGAAAAACAGTTTGTTTTGCACATTTGTGCATACAAAGTTTTAAGAAAATTGTTAAAGAAGGGCTTGTACATTACGACTTTTATATTTACATTTCCTTTGAGACTTTAAGTCAATGGTGATTGTTTTCAATTTTTTCATATGAATCAATTAGGTATTTATACAATACATTTTAATTTTCTCAGGGGGGCAAGCGCCCCCCTTTATAAGCCCATGAATATACTAATTGCAAAAAATAATGTAAACTATTAATACTAACAAATCAGTTACATAATTATTTTGTAAAGAAACAGTAAAAATATAAAAAAAACGAAGATTTAATTCTTCTCAAACTTTGTATCCATAATTTATGTAAAAATACTTTTCCAACCAATGAAAATAAGACATTTTCTAGTGTTATCATAAAAACACTGTAATAAAAAAATCATAATGTATCATTTAGTAAAAAAATTTGGAAAATATGTACTTCAAAAGATAAAAGTTTATGTATCTTTTATGTGATGTATAATGAAAGTAAAACTTTGTCTCAACAAAGTGAAATGTAAGGGACATTGTTAAAGTATGTAGTTACAGGTATAACAATTTGGGAAAATTGGTATCAGACATACTAAGAAACTGGTATTAAGCATTTCTCGTAAGAACACGTGCAAAATGCAAGTACACTCGCCCGGTGCCATTGAGCATAAAGGCCTTTGTTTACTTTTCGGCGTATTTTAATCTAATGTTCAGTTCAACTGGGTAATATAAAATACTGAAATTAGGGATATCCTTGTACAGGGATCGCAATTCATAATTATTTGTTCATTCATATTTTCTTATTTTCAGCTCCGTTGATAAAGGTTAGAATTTAATGTAAAGAAGTGATATTTTTGGAAAAACCATCCCTTCAGTTTTATAGTTTATGATCATCATATACCGTTACGTAAAACATAACTCAAGGTCAAAATTTTGAAATAAAGTAGAAGTTCTCAACCTGTGGTACGCGTACCAGGGGATATGCGAAAGGCTAAGTTTTTGTTATCTACCTATTTAACATTTATTTAGAAAAATATAAAAAAAATAGCGAAAGAAGTTACTTTTTTGGGGATTTTTGTCCATTTACTTACTGCTTCATTTAAACATATACATATCTGTTTAACTACATATTGCTAATAATAAAAATGCATTGCTGTGATTTATTGTGTAGCTAAGGAATTGAAATTATATATTTTGTGTTTAGTAATAAGAAACAACACTCGATATATATGTATATTTTCATATTAATTATTTCAAGAGCTCAAGTATCAAGTTGATGATATTTACAGAAAACTTACTAATAAATATCTCAAATATTATTTGGAATTTTTGAATCGCGATTGTACTGTTGTTCTTAGAATTTTATGTACTATTAAATGCGATTATAAAAAAATGTCAATGGAAGCAAAGTCGAGAGTCTTGTCGAGACTAGAGACGAGACGAGACCGACATCAAATCTCGTCTCGACAAGACCAAGACGAGACCACTCTAGTCAAGACCAAGTCAAGACTAAGACAAGACCGACCCCAAGTCTCGTCTCGTCTGGACTTCTGGCAACACTAAGACTCATGTTAATTGAATATTTTTAATCATTTTGGTCAGTACTATATACCCTTAAAACATTACCCTCTTTTAACACCGTGTATTCAGGCTGTAACAGCTAAACGAGACAATCTTATAGAAGACCAAGGAGAAATCCGAATAGAAAGAAAATAGTTTCTTAAACCAGTGGTTCTTAAATTAAAATACAAAGTTATATTATTAAATGGGATGGTATATACTTTTTAGGCCCATTTTATGGGGTATTTCTTTTCTGAATTCAATCATCTTACATAAAAATATTTAGAAAAATTCAATCGAAATTTACATAAATTTTATTTTTAGTTTATTTTCAGCAAGATGAAAAACAATTGACCTTAAATTAAAACGAAACATGATTGTTTGTTAATAACTTTATAAATTGTATTCTATTTAATACCCTTCCTAAATAATTTAAATTGACAAACAGCAGGTTTTGTTTTCATTATAGCCCATTGAATAATGACTATAAAAATCAAATTTATTTAAATTTCAATTGTTTTTCTCATTTTTTTGTCATGTAAAAATATAAAATTATTACCTGGCTGAATTCAGAAAACATTACTCTGTCAAATAGGCCTAAAAATCATTTGAGGTAGCTCGTTTAGGTGTTGCATCCTGTACATAGGTGTGCATTTTTGGAGGCTAGGAATCTCGGAAATTGTTAGATTAAATTAGGAAAAAGTTACCTCACTTGTAGACCATTTTAAGATGGTTTTGCTTTTCCCGAAAAATTCGTGGGTCACTGGATAAATGCAAATTTCACTGATTTTTATTTTTTATAGATAACTTTTAAATACGAAACATTACAGAATTCTGGTTTGCTTTTCTTTCGGATAATTTTTATTTTCTTTTGAATGACGATGCCCAAATTTTTGTATCATTGTTAGATTTCGAGTTATGATGTCAAAGTTATAATTTTTGTACGGACGCCAAACTGGAAAGTTACATTATGTATTTCACAAATTTTTGTCTGATTAATTAATTTTAATATTTTATTATAGACGTCATAGTAGGCTATGGCCACATTGAAAACAAAATTTGAAAAATGTTTCAGAAGTGAATAACTTAAACATCTTAGTGCAAATGTAGAAATTAAACATACCAATAAACAGATGACAATACCTACTAATAATAATAACAATAATAATAACAACAATATTAATAATGATAATATTAATAATAATAATAATGATAATAATAGTAATAAGAATAAAAGTTGGCTTGAAGAACTAATTTTGTAGTGTCACTCTTTAATAAAATAAGATAATGGCTTATAAATTTGTTGTAATTTATACAAAGTTAATGATTTATATATGTATTTTTATTAAAAAAACATATTTTGCACTTTATTAGTCAAATAACTATAATTTTTGTAATTTAGTTATTTTTTGTCGTAATATTTTTAAAACATTCAATTTAAATTTTGCTAATTACAGCACAAATTTAATTTTGCTAATAACAGCATAAATTTAATTCTTTATTAATATTAATATTACGAAGTATACATATATATATATATATATATATATATATATATATATATATATATATATATATATATATATATTTGTAATATAAATAATAATATGCTGAGTAATTAATAAATTTTGACACATGGCATATTTTATTGTGGAGTGACATAGGAAATAATATGCTAAAAACGATTGCATGGCAGGGGGTAGGTTTCATAGAATGGAATTTGTGCGTGGTGTGGCGTCCCCGCTTCTCCGATCTACGTAGAGATAGTGCTTGCACTGTCGGGGAATAGCGCCCTCACGGATCCCTCAGCTATCTGTGGCAGCTACACAAACCCCGCTGTTAGGGTTAGCAGCCCGAAAGAGTGTGAATAGTAAAAAGCTCATGCAACGAGAAGTAAAAGCGAAGGCGTGGTCAAGGTGCAGGGTGCACTGGCTCGGAACCATCGTGAAGTTCATCCTGCAAACAATAGACGACCCAGCTATGAAAACGGAACAAGAAATAGTGATAGGGACAACTTAACATCTTCACAAGTCCCAAGTTCTTCAAATGCTTCTCGTTCAAATAATGAGAATATTGAAGAAACCTGAAATATAAAGCGCATGAGATGGTCTGAGGACGTGAGTAAATATCTCTACAAATCTTATCTTTTAATTACAAAAACGGAGACTGAAGATATACCCTACAGTCAAACGTTATATAATATGATGGCCGAGAAGTTTCCAATATTGAAACAGAAAAGTATTTAGAAAATACGAGTCCAGAGAAAACAGCCATTGACTAAGAATAGAATACCAGCACAAGAGGAAATTAAATGTGAAGTAAGACATGAATTACGATTAACAAATAACGACAAAACAGAAAAACCACGAATTATTGAAGAAAATAATGAACAATATAACATACAACAGATAACCATGAAGAGACTACAGACACGATTATCAAAAAGTTTGAAGAAAACTGCATCTTGTATCATGAAATGATCCCGGTATCAAGACCTGCCGTACCCAAACTACGATACAAAAAATACACTTTCAAGTTAATCTCAGAATGGAACAACATTATCAAAAAATTATTAAAAGATAATTCTACTATTCAGAAAATAACAGAATCAATTTACATTGAAGCCGCATCAGTAATACATATCAATGGTCAAGAGATTTCCATGCTCGAAGAAAGCTCAACATCAACCAAATAAGGCGTACCACAATGGGAAAGAAGCATATGCAAATCAATCGAAGAACTGAGAGCTAAGATCGGAGTTTTAACTCAAACGTTAAGGTCCACACCAAGTAAGAAAGTTAAAAATAAAGCTAGACACATCCTTTACAAATATGTGATGGATTTATTAAAACAGAAACTAAAGATTGCCATACGCAGACTTTGGCGAATCAAAGAAAACATGACTAGAAAAAAGCAAAACAATCTTTTCCACTCAAATCAAAGAAACTTCTACCGCAATTTATAGAAGAAACCAGTAACAGAAAACCAACCTTCTGATTCAAATCCTCCAAACACAAGAGACATGAAAACATTTTGGGAAAACATATGGTCTATACCAATAACACATACCTTCAAAACTCAATCTTGGTAAAAGTTAGAAAATCAAAGACTAGAAATATAATATGACAGAATATAGTGTTGAAGAAAAATATATTGAAATAGCAGTTAAGAAAACAAGTAACTGGAAATAATCCGGTCCTGATAGAATCCAGAACTTTTGGATAAAAAGTTTAAAGCAACACATCGACACATAACTCGTGCTTTCACATACATATTGCATAACCCGAATGAAACCCCACATTTCCTAACTACAGGCATAATTTATAAATTATTTACCAAGATACTCTGCACAAAAATATATGAACATCTAGAAACAAATATATTATCAGAAGAGCAGAAAGGATGTGGAAAGAGGAGTCAGGGTTGTAGAAAACAACTGATCATTGACACTGTCGATGCAAAAGAAGCACACCATAAGAAAAAAGTCCTATATGTAACTTACATTAATTATCACAAGGCGTTTGACAGTGTTCTCCATTCTTGGTTACTTGAAACAAGATTACATTTCTCAAGCATAACCACTAGGCCGACAAAAATTAATAGAGGATTAATAAAAGGAGACGTCTTAAGCACCATTTGGTTTTGTATGGCTTTCAACCCACTTTCAACTTACTTTAACTCAACAAGGAAGAGTTATAAGCCCCAATCAGGGCAAAGGATCTCACATCTCTTGTACCTGGACTCTAAGCAGAGTTCATGCAGCACCTACAACAATTACCGCAACAAGTAGGAAAGTTTAGTATTGATATTAAAATGAGTTTTGGTATCAACAAGTGCAGAACAAATGGAATGGTTAAGGAGAAATGGGAAAAAGAAAGTGATTACATTTTACAAGGCAATACAAAACAAGCAATAACTGGTATGGAAGAATATTAGGAATACAAATATTTAGGTATCTTGCAGAACTTTAAAATAAATGAAAGAAAAGCTCACGGAAAAAATTATTACTAGAGTAAAATCTATATTGAAAACTCATCTATCAGGAAAAGACAAAATTACTGCTATGAATTCAGATGCAATCCCAGTTTTGAGTTAGAGTTTTGCAGTTATAAAGTGGAATAAAACAGGTAGAAGATTTAAACAGAAGATTACGTGTAATTACTACAGCATACAGGATCCATCACCCACGAAGCTCTGTTGAGAGATTCCATCTTCCAAGAAAATTGGGAGGTCGCGGAATAACTGATCTCGTCAATAGTAACTTTCGATAAATTAAAAATCTTATAGAATATTTTTAAGCTAAAAGTGAAACCAGTGACTTATAGGGAAATCTGCGAAACTGACCGGAAACTACAGTCCATTGAACCTTGATAATAGGATGCTAAACCTGCAGACCAAATTACGGATGCTGAAACACGGATTAACCAATGGCTACAAAATGAATTGTATGCACGTGTAATATTAAAACAGTTTGATCTCTAAATTAATTACGAAAATTAATTTAAATTGAAATAATACTTTTCAGAGATTAGGATCAAATTGCGATTAAATGCTCGAAGGACCAGAATTCAATTGTTAATAATCAATATGAAAATAAGTATGGGGACAGCATCATAAAAGAGCTAGCAAATCAAATACAGACTACTAACTTTTGATGAACCTGAACCAGCGAGAAAACTCGATATTTATGTAGACAGGAACTGGAACCGGAACCAAAGGGTTCAGAGATTTGAGCACGAACTAGTGTATACTATACTGCGACCGCTGACAGGAACTGGAACCCGCGTTGTACCCCCAAAGGACTGAAGGAACAGGAACTCAGGAACAGATTAATTATGAAAACCAATTCCACAAATGAATTGGTCCAAAACTATTAATCTCAATATATTAATAGCGAATGTCAATCTCGAAGTGGATCCATAAAAGGCCAATAACCATTCGTAATACACCACATGATTTGAATACTTGATGCACAACAAGCAAGATTTACTGAAAGTCCCCAATACTAATAATTCATATTGAAATAACTCGTAAATTGCCAAAAACGAAAAGAAATTTAAAATGAAAAGAGTACAGAGTTAATTGAAAAACATTGAAAATTTCAACACGATGAATTTAGAATTTAAAATTGAAATTACTTAGGATGCGGAGCACAGTACATGTTTACTCGCTAAAGGAAAAATTGTACTACTGTTTATTTATAATATATTTTGTTTCATTAATAGGTTTTTCGTATTATTGCAATCTTTAAATATTTTTTTACAAGGTTTCTATTTTATATTGTACATTTTGAAATTCATAGATTACTCTTTTTTTTCTTTTTTACAATATGACTTTCCATTGTTAGTAGCTGACTTGATCTTAGTCAGCTCCTCTGTGATACAATTCCCAAACAGGACGATATCCTGTAAAAATTAGACACCCTTGTATAGATCAGCAAGCTAGTTTAACATGGTTACAATATAGTAACATCTTTGCAGAAACAGAAGGATTAATATTTTCAATTCAAGATTAAGTGGTACCAACTAAGAATTACAAGAAAAGCATCCCCAAGGACAAGAACATCACATCAGATTCTTGCAGGATGTGTTTCAAACATGAAGAAAATATAGGTCACATAATAAGCGGCTGGCAGGTTTTAGCATCTTCAGAGTATACCACAAGACACTGTAAGGTAGCCAAAGTTATTTATCAAAAGTTAGCAAATCAGTCATCCACAGAGCTGGAAGACAAGCCACACTATAAATACGAACCTGAAAATATAATATACAAAAAAGGAAAATTATATTGGGATAGAACAATTTTGACAGACCATCCAGTAGAACACAATAGACCGGACATAACATTTCACAATTACGAAACCAACACCGTATACGTGATAGATATTGCAGTCCCAGCAACACATAACATTAAAGAAAAAATTACAGAAAAAATCAATAACTCCACCCCATTAGTTCAAGAAATGAAAAAATTGTGGAATACAAATAACATTAAATTAATACCCATGGTCCTTGGCGCCACAGGATAAATCCCCGTTGCTCTACATAAATCGTTAGATGCTTAAAACATACACCCTATTACCACGAACTCTAGAAAATAGCACTATTGGAAACTCGCGTAACAATAATGGTAATAAACATTGCTGAAGTCTGAAGCTGAATAGTTACACAACAACAATGAAGCGAAGATCACAGGCCCAGCAAAAAGACAGCATAAATATATTGCAATATATAATAATGAAATGTAATCCTTACCTTGATTTTTAAATATTGTATTTACTTACCTTAAGGCCGTTATATAATTTATTGCAACATTATTTGGTGAAATAAATAATAATAATTTTATTATTGTTGACAAAGGATACATGTGTATAGTTAACGTCATTTACAAAAATAAGTTTGAAAAGTTTACATTTCCATGAAGTGTTTCATTGTGTATAAATTCATACTAATCAAATAACCTTTTAGTCTTTCTTTAAAAGTTTTGATTTTTTTTCTATTTTTATTGAAATAGGAATTTTATTGTATATTGGAAGGCCATCTCTGACAGGAGCACTTTTGACGATTTTTATTCTTGAGCTAGGTATTGTGAAGTGACTTTTAGTTCTGGTACCATATTCGTGCATATAGAGATTTAGAGAAAAAGATGCTCTGTTAACATGAATATAGATACATAATTCATAGATGTACGTACTAGCCATTGCTTCTTTGTTACAATCATTGCTTTTGCCCTACAAATTTGTTAATTGTTGCATTTTTACTGTTTGAAACAAAAAAAAAAAAAAAAAAAAAAACAATAAGTAAATCATCGTTGGAAAGCTAAAAACATACTATTTACGTAAGTTTCCAATATGGCGTCCATATAAAAATCATAAATTTGTCATCATAAATCGAACGCCTCTTAGTCATGAGCGCGCTCGGGGTTCTGAGTTCGAATCCCACTAAGGCATGGATGTTTGTGTATGTAAACCTACTTAGTAATTGGTAGTTAATACTGTTGAAAGGTTTTTTTTTTTTTAAAAAATCTAATTGATACCAAAATGTGAACATTCGTCGCTCGAAAGAAAATAGAAATGTGTTCTAAAGAAATATGAACAAAAAAAATCTGTATTGTGTGCGAGTGTGAAGTTATTCCTAAAAATAAAAATCAGCAAAATTTAATTTTTTGCATTTATCTAGTGACCTACGAATATTTCGGAAAGTTGTATCGAAAGTGAGAAATATCGTGCGAGTGTGAAGTTTATTTACTTTCGATCGAGTTATGAATACTATATTTTAGACGACCACGAAAATTAGCAGAAGTATTTTGAAGAATTTCATGACAATACCCACTGTTTTTCTTTTTTTCTTTAAAAACAACCATAGCAACAAACAGAAAAAAATTACCTGGCTATGTTGATTTGGTCTCTTCATTGAGATATAACCGTATCGTATTAGTGCGATATTTATACCATGCTGATGTACAATATTTTCAACTTTCGAACGGTAAGGACTGGTAAAGGCGCAAGGAAACGCATAAACTTGATACCAAATCGGCACAAATTTTGTAAAATCTTGGTTATTGATAGCTCCAAAATATAAAAGTAAGGCACCGCTACAGTTCATAATTTTTAATTTAAGGAATATACATTATCTATCTACTGTGTGATATGATTTTTATTTTTCTAGACATACAACATGGATTCACAGACGGGCGAGTCGTCAGCTTGCGCTACAGCGCTAATGTGCGGTGTCAAAGCCAATTTTGAAACGGTTGGATTGGATGCACGCGGAAGATTTGAAAACTGTTTCTCCAGTTTCCAGTCTCGTGTCTCCAGTTTAGGAGACTGGGCGCAACAAGCAGGTGACTAGACCCCATTCAAAATGGAATACAGTGTGTCCCATTTAAAAGTGCCACCATTGGGATCTCGAGTACTATAAGAGATACGATGTCGGTTAAATGGAACTTTTTGTGCGCCCTTGGGAGGCCATCTCAGATGTGCTTTTGTTTTTCAAAAAATTCTCATAGGCACTAAATAATGACGAAAAACTGAATATTGTTTATTTTTTCTTTTTCAAATAACTTCTAAACTATTAGTAATTAAGAAAAACTTTTCAAATATAAAAGGTAGATTTTTTTATTAACTAACCAGTGGCGTACGAAATAAATTTTATATCCGTAAATTCTCGACATATAACACAAACTTATATTTTTTTTTTAATGTAACGTATATTTGATTTTAGTCTCAAAAAATTAATTATTTTTTTTCATTTTTCAATGATGTAAGGGTTATTATGTTTTATATTTGTTTTACTCCTAAAATTAAATTTTTCTCTTTATTTTCCTGAATTTTCATACAATTTCCCAAAAAAAAAAAAACATTATTATTTTTATTAATTATATTGTATTTGATCAATAAAATTTATTTAATGCCTTTATTACTTAATATTTTCATTCTAGACTCATAATTACAAATTACACTATTATGTGCTAAGGGCAAACTGACACATATATTATAAAAATTAATTTGATACGAATTTTGAGCAAAATAATTGTAAATTTAATACAAAATAAAGAAAAAAAACAACAATATTCAGTTTTTCGTCATTATCTAGTGCCCCATAAGATTTTTTGGAAAAACAAAAGCACAACTGAGAGTGTCTCCCAAAGGCGCACAAAAAGTTCCAATTAACCGACATCGTATCTCTTATAGTTCTCGAGATCCCAATGGTGGCACTTTTAAATGGGACACACTGTATATTTTATTAGACCGCAGCAAAATTTATATTCACATCGAGAGACTCGTGTAAAGTTCAGTTAATGTTTCCATATTATAATATTAAAAATAAACTCAAAAATGAAATAAAAATATAAAGTTCTTCATTTCGCGTTTTACTACTATTTATTACAATTACGAATGAAATTAAAATTGTCGCCGTGGCTTCTGTAGTATGACTTAATACAAATTTTTAAATATATCGTGGCACAATGCAGACTCTATACACTACACTGTAAATTTTCGAGGATGCGTTTGTTCCTCGTAAATCTCTCTTGAACTTTTCTATCCTTAAATATGGCAATTTTGCTTGTTTACGAATCCACAGATGTGAAAAAGCGTCTCGTCACAAAAGATGAGTTAAAACAAATCCATTTCTTGTTCTCGCATTCTCCATCAAACTCATGAAACTGTTGATGGTCTCTAAGCATTAATTCTTTTGTTATTTAGATTTTGTGTGCATGTAAATGGAAATCTTCTGTCAAAATTCGTCACATGATGGAATTCGAAAACCCACATGCTATGATTATAACGATGTGCGTGCTTCCGTGGTCACACTTTCACGAACCATGACTATATACTTACCCATAGTACAGTATACCTTAAACTATTTTTATCCAATGGTGGCACTCCTTCTGGACACGTGTGATAATATCAAACCTGTCATATTTGTCAAATTAAATTTTTTGCATTGCTATACAATGTTAAATACTACGAAGGAATAAATTGTTTCTGGATTGCAATCGTAATTTTATTATTTAAATCTATGACTGCAATCCAGAAACAATTTATTCCCTCATCAATACATCCAATCAAGCCTTTTCTCTTACGTTAACTACTGCGTACTTTTAAGTGAAAAAAATGTATTTTCAACTTGCTGATAAATATAAAAAGTGAATATAGTAGGGGAGTTATGCCGGTTCTAGCGCAAATAACGATCTAAGATTGTCGTCATAAGGTGCGGAAGGACTAACCGATGAATGGTTTAAAGGTGAAAAAAGGCATAAATGTCCACATGTATTGCAAAATGCTTTCTTACGGACGTTTCGGACTTAGGGCAAGCCCATCTTCTGCAATCGTTGAATATACAGCAATATATTATAATTTTTTTTAAAGTTGAATTAGACACGAAGTTCTATATGAACTACGTCGATAACAATTTTAAATACAACATTTTAACATACTTCTGAATCAATTCGGAGTTGGTGAAATACTCAATTCAATATTCAATGATTGCTGAAGATAGGGTTGTCCTAAGCCCGAAACGTCCGTAATAAAGAATTTTACAATACACATGGACCATTTATGTCTGTTGCTTTCACCTTTAAATCATTGTCGTCATAGATAAGAGATTTTAAAGATAAGTATTGATGACAACACACAAGGAAGGAAAGATGTCGTCGAATTTTGTTGACGTTATAGCTAAGAGATGAAGGTATGTGTTGGTGACGTTACACAGAGGTAAAGGATTAAGGGATGTTGAAATAAAGGTATGTATTGAGGACGTCACACAAAGATTGGGGGGTTGATGGGACGTTACAGACATATATGTTAGAGTAATGAATTGATTATGTTAAGGGAGGAACATCTTAAGATTTGATATGAATGTCTTAAGGAGTGGTACAATATCTTGAGATTTTGATAACGAACATCTTAAGATTTGATAAAAACGTCTTAAAAGTTAAGTTAATAAGACGTGTGTCTTTTAAATAGTCATGATGAAAGTTCCAAAAACATCTGTTTGGAGTTTACCATTTCGCAATTCTGTTAATCTGGGGGCACTGGTTCGAATATAAATAAATCGGCCAAAATTGCATTACGCTCTATTAAAATAATTAAACGAAAAATTAAGTCCTCGTGTTATATCTGTACAGAAAACAGGTGAATTTCTCCCAATGATATCGATCTTCGCAGATTTAAATGTTTTCGGTACGTTAGGAGGCAGGGCCGCAGATATAGCCAAAGCATTTACTGATGCCCGGTCTGTCACTGAACATTAAAAAGAATCCAAGCGACACAATAAAATGATGAAGGCTATTGCTATGGGAGAGGGTCTACACCTGAAGCCATACCGGGAGGGCTGCGCTTGTATTTAAACCAGTCAAAAAACTCCCTTTAAAATTACCATCGCGAGAGTAGTATGCTTATGATTTAAAGTGCTCGTATGATTACTCAATGTCATATTTTGAAATCTTCTTCAGAGTTAACCTTATGCCCTTCATGGCGTCGGTTGAGTTTGAGTTGTACTATCTTTTATCCATGCTTTCCATCCTGCACGGTCCTGGGTTAGATTTCTGACTACTTGCGGTGTTTTTCCTCGCTTTATGCCGATTTCCTCAATGTGGTTTATACATTGTTTCCTTTATTTTTTCCTCTTTCTTTTATTTTGCTTCTTCGTTTCTGTTATTTTCTTTACTATCCTATTTTCATCCATGTGTTTGTATGTGTACATACCAAGCCAATTGTTTGTTTTCTATTTTTGTCATAATCGGTTCTTGTTCCAATTTTTGTCGTATTTGTCCGTTTCTTATTCTGTCTAGATTTGTTCTTCCACTGATTTTCCTAAAGTATTTCATTTCCATAGCATTGATTTTTGATTCATGTTCTTTTACTGGTACACATGTTTCGCAGGCATATATTAGTGTCGGAAGCACCATTGTGTTGAATCTCTCATTTTAGTTTTGGATCTATTTCATGTTTACATAATACTTGTTTATTTATCGAGTGATATATTTAATGCTCTTTGGTTCTTTTTTGCTAATTCTAGATCTATTTTTCCATTATTAGTTTACTTACTTACTTACTTAATCGCTATGTCTTTCTACCTTTCGGTGTAAGACTTTCCTGGAGTTATCGTGCTGGTCTGGCTGGTCTCTTCTTCCAGCTTTCTCTCCAGGCTTTCCTGTCATTGGTTAGCACTTTCACTTCATGCCACTTAATATCGCGTTCTTCAGCAGCTTTTTTTACTTCTTCTATCCAGGTTTTGGCTGGTCTTCCTCTTCTTCTTTTCCCTATAGGTTTTGTTTCATATATTTGTTTTGCTAATCTGCTTTCTTTCATTCTATTAAGGTGCCCAAACCATCTTAGTTGTCCCTGTTGTATTATATATTCTACTGGTGTGGTATTAAGCTGATTTCTAAATGTTTCGTTTCTAATTCGGTCTATTCTTGTCTTTCGTTTTATTGTTCGCAGAAACCTCATTTCCATACTTCTTATTTTACTTAAAAGGTTTTCGGTTATAGTCCAGGACTCACACCCATATGTTAGTACTGGGATTGCTATTTTTTTAAAAACTTGAGCCTTCGTTTCGTCTGGGACTTCCTTTTTACCGAGGAATTTTTTGGATATCGCATTGTACATTCTTCCTGTTGCCCCTATTCTTTCTCTTATTTCTTCTTCCATTTTTCCGTTTTTATTTATTATAACCCTAAGATATTTAAATGAGTTGACTTGTTCGATTGTTTCACTTTCTATTTTTATTTCACATTCTTGTTCTCCATTTATTATCATAGTTTTAGTTTTCATTGTGTTTATTTTCATATTTCTCTTTCTAAGTTCTCGATGTATGACATTCAGATTATGTTGTAGCTCTTCCTCATTCTCCGCAAGTAAGACCATATCATCTGCGTAGCATAGTTCAGAGACGCAGGTCACTTGCAATTTTCTGTAGCCTATTCTGTAAGGTTTCATTTCGCGTTTGCTGCTTTTAATTACATCGTCTAAAATTACAGTGAACAGTAGAGGGCTTAATATACATTCCTGTTTCAAACCTGCGTTTGTGCTGAATGTTTTAGAGGTCATATTTCTAGTCCTTACGTAATTAATGCAGTGTTCATACAGACTTTTAACCGCATTAATGGTACTTATGTCTATTCCTCTATTATTCAAGCTATGCCAGATATCTTCTCTAATGATCCTGTCAAACGCTTTTTCTAAGTCTATGAAGCACATATATATTTTTCTTTTCGATTGATTAGCCTTTTCAATTATTTGTCTAATCGTGAATATATGGTCTTGAGTACCTCTATTTGCTCTGAATCCGCATTGAGTATCTTCTATATTGTTTTCAATCTCATTTCGTATTCTTTGTTCTAAGATTCTTACATAAACTTTACCCGGGACGCTAAGTAAAGTTAATCCTCGATAATTTTTACATTCTTTCGGGTCTCCCTTCTTAAAAATTGGTGTTATTATACCAATCTTCCAATCCGTGGGTGTTGTTTCTGTTTCCAGAGCATCATTCATTATCTCTCTCATTATTTTTAGTCAATTTTTGCTCATATATTTGATCATTTCTGGGGCTATTTCATCATGGCCGGGAGCTTTCCCTAGTTTTATTTTATTTATCGCGCATAGGAGTTCTTCTTCGGATATATAGCTCACTGTATTTGTTCTATGTCTCATTTCCTTGTTTATTTCGGTAGCTACGTGTGTAGTCTCTCTTTCTTCATTTACTTCGCAATCTAATAATTCTTTATTAGTTTGTATAGTTTTTAATATTCAAATTCTTTTACTTCTTCTAATCTTCTTCCATTGGATGCAAATATTTTTCCTTCTTCACTCATTTTTTTCTCATTTATTATCATAACTTTTGTTTTGTTTGTATTTATTTCCATTTTCAAAGCTCTTATTTCCTCTGTGCATATATCTATTAGTTGTTGCAGATTTCTTTGCATCTTAGCTATTACAACGATATCATCTGCATATAGTAGGCATGTGATTTTTATTGGAGTAAAGTTTCTATATCCTATTATTGTTGATTTACTTTTGTTGTGTGTGTTCTTAATTATTTTGTCCATTACTATTATATAGAGTAGTGGGCTAAGGCTATCGCCCTGTTTTACACCCTCTTGTGTTTCAAAAACTTCTAACCGGTCTCCATTTATTTGTACCTGTGCGTATACTTTGTTATAGATACTTTTGAATACATTTATGAGTTTTTTAGTAACATTTTTCTCTCAGACATTTCCATATTACCCGTCTGTCATTATTATCTAACGCGGATTTTAGGTCTATAAAAGTTAGAAACAATTTCTCTCCACTACCTATCACTCATTCTATCAGGTTTCGTATGTTTGTTATGTAGTCGTTAGTTTGCTTGTTCGTGCAATAAACCGCTTGTTCGTCTTCTAGCTTGTTTGTTATCTGTTTCCTAAGCTTTCGTTCTATGATATTTGTATATACACTAAGGAGAGGCATATTGCTCTATAATTTTCATAATTCATGTGATCTCCGTTCTTATATATTGGTAGTATTAGATTCTTTTGCCAGTCTTCAGGAACTTTCTTCCTCTCCTAGCCATTTTATCATTTCAGGTTCTGTCTTGTATTCCCCACATGCTTTTCCAATTTTGATTTTTCTAAGTGCTTCATCTACTTTGCTCATCTCTATTTCTTACATTATTTCATCCTGCTGGGCTGGAGCAAGTATTTCTGTTATCCCTTCGTGTATTTTATCTTCTTTGAATATCTCCGTACAGTAAATTTTCCATGGTTTCAGTATTTCTGTAGTTTTCGTTGTTATTTTTCCCTGACTATTTTTCATTACATTTGTATCTTTCTTCTTTCCCTTTATGTTCCTAATACGGTTCCAAAATTTTCTGTTATTGTTTAAGCAGTTCTCATTTAGTTCTTAGCCATATTTTTCACAGCTTCTTTTTGCGATTCTGACTTCTTTTTTCACTTCGTCCCTTAGTTTTGTGTAGTTTGTTTTATTCTGTTCATCCTTGGTTTGTAAATATTTTTTCCAGGCTATCTTTTTATATTCAATTTTACTTTTCAGGTTCTCTGGCCACCAGTTCGTTCGCTTTAGCTTAGAATTTATGTAATTTTTTCCGCATACTTTTCTGCTGTTGTGTGAAGTATCTGTTTCAATTTCCTCCACCTTTCATCTATATTTCATTCACTCTGGAATCGTTCTTGCATTTAATCTGGTTGTTGATTTCTTGATATTTCGTTCATATATCTTCTTCCTTCAATTTATATATCTTGATTTTAAAATATTTTACTTTCTCTTGTCTTTCTAGTTTTTCAATCTTTATATTTGCTGTGACCAATCAGTGGTTAGATCCTATTTCTGTCTCTAAACCATTTTAATATCTAGTATTTCATTTTGTATATCTTTGGTTTAGGTGATATAGTCTATAAAAAAGAATGATATTGCTAATTACAGGCCCATTGCCTTACTATCTAATTTCAACAAAATCTTTAAATCAATTATACACGAGAAAATTTACAATCATGTAAGTGGTCAAATATCTATCAACCAGCACGGCTTTATGAAAGGAAGGTCAAAGATTACGAATCTCTTGTGCAAAACACAACTAATATGCGAAGCTTTGAATCAACAGGGGCAGGTGGACATCGTGTATACGGACTTTTCTAAGGCCTTTGATAAGTTGGACCACAACATTTCTCTGTGTTAATTCGAACTCTTTGGCTTTTTTTAACTCTCTCTTACAACTATTTTCATCATAATCTTAAAGATCGGTATCAATTTGTTAATGTTTTTCAGTCACAGTATTTTTCACAAAAATCTGGAGTGCCACAGGGCTCAATTATTCTGGGGCCTTTGCTGTTCAATATATTTATAAACGATATTACTGCTAACATTGATATCGAGCACTTACTGTATGCTGACGATTTGAAACTTCTGAGTAACATATCTTTGACGGATGATTGTTTAAAACTTCAAAAAAAATTGGATACTATTTTCAATTGGTTCAGGGATAACAAACTCTCTCTAAATGTCAACAAATGCCACTGTATGACCTTCTCCAGAAAACTCAGTCATATTTATTTCGAATATTCAATTAATAACTCTGCTTTAAACAGGACCGATACTTCACTTGATATATGAATTACTTTTAATCCTAAATTAACCTTCACATCTCATGTACAACTTAAGATCTCAACTGCATTTAAATGCCTCGGTTTCCTAATACGTTATTCTGATATGTTCGATAGTGCGAAAGCTTTATGTCTTTTATTTGTGTCCTTAGTCCGTCCACAACTAGAATATGGTTCCATAAATGGAACCCACTTTATCGCAATCAGTCTGAATCTTTAGAGTGTATTCAAAGAAAATTTTTGAAATTTGCGACATATATCTTGGAAGGCTATTATCCTCATAGAGGAGTATCTTAGGCAGTATTACTTGAAAAATTTAATTTAAATTCACTTGAACAAAAGCGTCATATTTCTGCTGTCATTACTTTATAAAAACTAATCAATAATACTTTTGACAGTACATTTATTATGAAAAGAATCCTTTTCCAAGTTCCTAGAATATCATCCAGACACAAAAATATTTTTTATTTAAAAACTCCAAAATTATATATGCTATCGAAATCAGCTGTCCAACAAATGATAAATTCTTTCAATATCATCGAGGGGGAAATTGATATATTACATAACACCATTAACGAGATAAAGAAATATATTTCATTTTTTTAAATATATTTTATCTCTTACCCTTTAATTGGGCGTTTGCCTGTTGGGTAATGTATTATTATTATTATTATTATTATTATTATTATTATTATTATTATTATTATTGTTATTAATAATAATAATAATAATACTTTAAGGGCCGGTTTTATAAAAAAATTAAACTTCACTTAAAATTTACTTCTACAGTAAATTTAATGAAGTGAAAAAATGCAACGCGTTTTTTGGCAGCAATAATACAAATACAAATAAGAATAAAGAAACTGATTTGAATTTGTTCATTTCAATAACTTTACTTGACAACTAAATTTTAAGTGAAGCTTAATTTTTTTTATAAAACCGGCCATAAGCGTTTTTTTCTGTAGCCACAAAAGTATATTTATCTTCAAGATTTTGTTTCCAGAACGTGTTTCCAATAAATAATTCGTTCTCGATGCAGAATTGTATCATCTTTTTACCGTTCCTATTAACTGTTTTCTCTCCATATTCTCCCATATAGCCTAGTCCATTTGTTTGATCATCCCCAATTCTTGAGATAAAATCGCCATTACTATCGATTTCTCGTTTCTATCTTTTATATGGTCAATTAACTTTTGTATTTCCTCGTAGAAATCTTCTATTATCTTCTTCTCTTCTCCATCTGTTGGAGCACATACTTGGATCAAGTTAATTATATTCTGTAACTGTAATGTTATTTTTATTATTCTTGAGTTTATTTCTTCTATATTTTTTACTCTCTTATCCATTTCATGCGTTATGATAAATCCTACACCCTCTTTTGCATTGTTTCCCATCTCAACTCCTGAGTAGGATAAAGAATGTTCATTATTAAGTCTTAATTTTTCTCTTCCAACCTTTTCCATCTCACTTATATCCAATATGTAATAATAATTAAATTGTCATCAATTGCTTGATTAAACGTGTGCTAGTGCAGCTGCAGTTTTTTTTTGCAAATTCTAATGTTATAAACATTATTTATTTCTGTTCAGTTCTCGTATTGAAGTGATAAAGTGTGCTTTAATCTAGAGTGATAAGTTTTTTGGGACATTAATAAGTAGAAAGACTATTTAAGACACTTTTTAAATTTTTTCACTCGAACTGTCATATTGTTCATTTCGGTATTGTACGCACCTGTCTTAAGTCGTTTGCCTGCACGATTCACAGCGAAACAAATTGCCGTACGCTTGTCGCACCGCAACCAGTCTTACCTACCCGAATTCACAATGCCCATTGTAGGTTGCAAAAATTGTAAAGCGGAACTAAGCATTGAAACTTGCATCCGGTGTGATTATTGCAGAGATCCCTATCATCCTACTTGCACAGAACTTTCTCGCACTGAGTTAAACAACTATAAAACGAAGAAACTAATTTACTATTGCCTAAAATGTTCTGCTATAGATAAACATGATGAAGATCTGAAAGTGCTCATACAAGATATGAAAAACGAGATTAATTCAATAAAAAACAAGATTAATTTGCATGAGACTTCTGCTAGTACCTATGATTTTGAGTATATAATAGCGGAAATCAATGATAGGAACAATAGGAAAAACAATTTAATAATTTACGGTCTTCAAGAACCAACGAATAAAGACAGTGCATGACATTATTCATAATTTAAAAATTATAAAAGTTGAAGAAAAATTCAAAGACATCAAAATGTCGCTAGATAGGACCCCACAACAAATATCATATTACAAGAAAGTAAGAGCCGAACTTGAGACTAGGAAGCTCAATGGCGAAAAGGACCTTATCATCAAATATGTCCAAGGAAAACCGAAAATAATGTCTTTAAACAATTAATGGCCAACAGTCATACAACAAATAACCATACCAGTTTCAATATGTTTTATCAAAATGTGCGCGGACTTAATAGCAAATGTGAACTGTTTTTTTCTTCATCCTCCTCTCTATCGGTAGTTATGAACTCTTTCCTGACAATTATAGTGTGTTTCGAAGTGATAGACAATTTCAGTTACAGAACTTAATCTGAGTACTATGAGAGACACATTTCCCTTAATTGATATTGTTGGATGTCGACTTCATGCGATGAACTCTAAAATTCTTGTTTTTGTCATTTATATGCCGCCAAATACATCTGCGTGTGAAATGGAAGCATTCTTTGATACTTTTATTACATTGGACTATTTACTAAATAGTGACATTATTATTACTGGAGATTACAACATCACCAATTTAATCCACGGTAATATGAGTGATAGAAAGACACATATTTTTAATCAGTTTTGTGAATTTCTAAACATTAATCAATTAAATACCATTCCAAATGCACACGGTAGAATCTTGGACATTGTTGCATCTAATATCAACTGCACTGTTGCGAGATCTGAATTAGAATACGTCCATGAAGATTTACACCATCCTTCTTTAGAAATCATTGCCAATCAGAAGATAATAAAACAGAGCAACTTTTGCGTTAATGATCACGATAAAAATTATAATTTCAAAAAAGCCAATTTTCCTGCACTGTATAATGATTTATTGAATGTGGACTGGACAACTCTTTATAAAGCTACAACTGTTGATTGTGCTTGTGCTGAACTATACACAATAATTAAAAATATTTTTGATACTTTCGTTCCATATTATAAACATAATAAAAATTATAATAATTTTCCTTCGTGGTACACTAAAGATATTATTACTAACATAAAGAAGAAACACAAACTCCACAAGAAATTTAAAAGAACTAAAGATGATACTTAAAAGAGTTTAGGTCCATAAGGAAAATAATTAAAAATCAAGTGGCAGATGCTTATAACAGTTTTCTTCGTAAAACTGAAACTTCTATAAAAGAAAACTCAAATATTTTCTGGGAGTTTATTCAATCCAAGAAAAAATTGTCACGTATTCCCGGTAGTATGTACCAAGACCAAACACAGTTTAATGATTCGCAGTCCATAGTAAATGCTTTTGCTTGTTACTTCTCTAGTGTTTATCAACAATATTCTTCAACTGACATGTCTGAAGTAAACTGTGGATCCGATATCATATCCTTACCGGCAGTCACTCCTGAGGAAGTATTTAACAACATCCGCAAAATGAAGAGCAAAATGACTTCAGGAATAGACCAGATTCCTGCTTTCATTGTTAAAGACTGTGCGTATCCATTATCTGAACCACTTTGCTATATATACAACCTAATTCTCGCCAACAGTGAGTTTCCAGATATGTGGAAAATTTCGAAAGTGTGCCCTATTTTTAAGGCAGGAGATGCAGCCAATATTACCAATTACAGACCCATATCTCTTTTGTGTAACTTCGCCAAAGTTTTTGAAATGTTGTTAAACTCATGTATATATACAAGTGTTAAACATAAATTTTCAGACTCTTAGCATGCCTTCCGAGAACATAGGTCTACGGCAACTAATCTTATGGTGCTTACGCAACATTTATGCGAGGTTGTGGACAAAGGTGGACAAACAGATGTCATTTATATAGACATACAAAAAGCTTTTGATCAAATTGATCACAATATTTTATTACATATATTAAATAACTTCGGTCTGAATAATCCTTTGCTATCATTATTTATATCATATTTAAATCAGAGACAAAAGTATGTTCAATACAATGGATATAAATCACATATATTTATTGCGTCATCTGGGGTGCCACAAGGCTCCAATTTAGGTCCATTGCTTTTCAGTTTATATAAATGATATATGTGAAGAATTAAAGTGTATGAATTTATTATTTGCAGATGATCTGAAATTATATTCTTTTATTACTATCAATACAGTAAACATGTAGTGTACAAATAATAATTTAAAACTAAATCCTTCCAAATGTAAAGTAGTTTCATACCATTATAAAAAAAATCCTATTATATTTGAATACTATATCGACAACTACAATATTGAGCGCACTTGTACCATAAAAGACCTATGGTTCTACTTTGAAACAAACTTGTCATTTAATTACCACACTGAATATGTTATAAAGTCTTGTAACAAACTTTTAGGTTTTTTAATTAGAAATACAAAATATTGATGTCACGCTGTTGAAAATATCGTCCTGCAGTTTTGTAGTATCTAAACTTGAATGCTGTGCTCCAATTTGGTACCCTATATATAACTGTCATGTTAATTATCTAGAATCAATACAGAGACGATTTTTGAAATACATGTGTTACAGACAAGATAACCAATACCCACCCAGCGATTTAACTTTCTCTCCCTACTGCGTCGTCGAATAAACATATTTATCTTGTTTTTGTACAAATTATTAAACAATATTATAGACTGCCCCATTATAATGAATCTAATTAATATTTATGTACCGAGGTTGTCAACTCGTTCAAGTTTTCTCGTCCTAACAAACTTTGCTAGAACTAATCTACTTACTAGATCTCCAGTAAATATAATGTGCACTAATGCTAATGGAGTCTGTAATATTGTTAACTTTTTCAATGTCACATATAATAGTTTAAGATATTTGTTAATTATAGGTAATAACTAATAATCTGAAAATATGTTATTTTCTTACTTTGGTACTTTTATTGTTTTGTGAATATATAATTTGATCTTTTTTATGCATTATGTACACGTTAATGTTTCTATACATTGTCCTGTTAATGGTGTAAACTGTTGAGCAAATAAATTATTATTATTATTATTATTATTATTATTATTATTAATATGTCTATATTATATTCACTTATGTATTCTATTATCTCTGGTTCCTTTCCATTAATTGTATTTATATTCTATGTTCCAATCTTAATAAATTCAGCTTTGTTTAACTCCCTTATTTCTGTAAGAATTTTATTATTCGTGGCCGTTATTTCTTGCCTAGTTATCTTCGTTTCACTAATTTTAGTTTTTATTTTTAGTTTTTTGGAGGTTTTGATTCCCGTTGTATTCTACGGGTTCTATTTTATTTTGCTTGATATTCCATTTCCATATTTTGTTATCCAATATCAATTTTTGGTATCCTACCTTAACATTTGCACCATTATTCCCCTCAGCTCGTGCAATGTCTCTTATCTTCTTCTGGATTGATCTTTCGTTATAGGTCATTTTTGAATCTATGAATATATTTTTTCCTTTTAATTTTCCCTTTGCGTTTAATATTTCCATTTTATCTACCCATTTTTCCATTTCTTTTATGTATCTAGTTTCACCTATTTGTTTAATGTTCCTTGGTATTACTTTGATGTTTAGGTTCTCCTCTAGTAATTTTTCTATCTTAATTCTAATATGGGGTCCCGTGGCCACATGCCTGAGTGTCTGGTCGCGAACCTGGGGGAACCGAATTCGATCCCGATTGACGCCAAATATTTCCATTTGTAAATGGCACAAAAGTGACCCCTGTGGTGCACTCTCCACGCCAGCTATGAGTGCCCGTGAGGTGACGCCTGGTAAGCGCCCACGCGGTAAAATATATCGTCATCATTACCGATGTCTACATGTGTTGTAGATACTGGCACTCCCAATAATGGGTAATATGCCGTAATGATATATTTATTTATTTAATTCTAATATTAGCTTTTTCCTGTGTATTAATCTGTATTCCTGATATAACCAAGTTATTTTTAATTTTAGTTCTTTCTAGTTTTTCTATTCTTTCCTTCGTTAATTCCAATTCATCTACGAGTTCTTTTCTCTCGATTTCCCAATTTAATTTCATTATTTTCATCTCTTCTCTTAAAATTTTTTGTCTCTTCATTGTTCCCTTGCCTCTGTTTTTAGTTCTTTTATTTCATCTTGTATTTGTAATAGTAAGGTTCTGATTTCATCCATTTCTTCTCTGTCTAGATTTGTGTTACTCACTGTACTCTTGTCTGGTGATCTCGATGTTAGTCCAAATATTTCAACAGTTTTAAATTCCTTATATATATTATATATTTGTCTTCTCCAGTATTAATACATTTTAATTCGAAATTACCAATCATATTAACTGTAGATGCAAGTTCATATGGTTTAGGAGCAGTCATTGCACACAACATGCCGGATGGTTTTGAGAAACCCATTGCGTACGCGTCTCGTACTTTGTCAGAGTAAGCAACAATATGCTCAAATTGAAAAAGGTAGGGTTAGCTATTATTTTTATGGTGTCGAATTCATTTTAAGAACGGATCACAGGCCATTACTTTTAATATTTCACCCTAATAAAGGTATACCGCAATTTTCAGCAAAAAGATTAAGGCGATGGGCGGTGGTTTTGTCGAATTACATGTATCGAATATGTGAAATCGGAAAATAATAGTGCAGAAGGTCTGTCTAGATTGCCTTTAAAAGGTAATTAATTAGAACATTTTGATGTAGATTTTATAAATTATTTTTCTAATAGTGAGTATCCCATAAATTTCCAAGTTGTAAAAGATGTCATGAAAAACGATAAATTATTAAATGAAATTCTAAATTACGTGAGAAAAGTATGGCCTTAAGATCTTGACTTTAATAATGAAATTGACGTATATTACAGACGGCGCAATGAGCTAAGTATTCAAGATGACTGTTTACTATGGAATAATCGTTTAATCCGGAAATTTTAAGAAATAAATTATTAAATGAATTACATATTTCTCATATCGTCAAAATAGTCAAAATAAAGAGCATGGCTCGTTCTTATTTTCGGTGGCCCAGATTAGACAACAATATAGAGCAATTAGCAAAAAATTGCTCATCGTGTTTATTAAATTCCCCTCTGAAAGTAGTATTTAACCACTGGACATGGCCTACTGAACCATGGAGTAGATTACATGGGTCCATTTATATATAGATATATAGTAAAAACGATCAAAAATGCATTGAAAAAAGCCATTTAGCCCAGGAAAATTAAACTTTTGCTTTCCGAAAAATATTACAAAGCTGGAAATCCACTTTGAGCTTCCCAAATAAGAGTCAAATGAGTTTGCGACAGTTTCTGAGGTGAGCTTAACTTTTGGGAGCCGAAAAACCACGAAATTTTGGGACATTTTTCAGTTTTTCGCTTATAACTGGAAAACGGTGCATCTTATAGAAAATTTTATCCTGTCTAAAATTACTTACTTAATCCTGCACCTTTCTACCCTCACGGGTGTAAGGCGTTCCCCCGGCTTACGGGGGAGGGGGTTGAGTTCTGGTTCGTTGGTCTTCTCCATATTTCTTTCCACTCTGCTCTATCTTGTGTTACTGTCTTCGTTTCTTCCCAAGTTAGAGCTCTTCTTTGCGCTGCCTCCTTTACTTCTTCCAGCCACGTTCTTCTTGGTAGTAATCGTGGTTTCTTTCTTCCAACTTTTGCTTCAAACACTTTTTTAACTATTCTCTCCTCTCGCATCCTTTCTACATGACTATACCATCTCATCTGTCCTTCTGCTATCTTATCTTCTATTGCTTTTACTTTTAAGTTTTGTCTGTAGGTTGTGTTTTCAATTCTGTCCAGTCTTGTTTTCCCCTCTATTTTTCTCAAAAATCTCATATCGATAGCTGTAATTTCTTCTTTTTGTCTTTGCGTTAGTGTCTATGTTTCAGCTCTGTGTATGAGTATAGGCGTCACTACTTTCTTAAATATTTGTACTCTAGTCTCTTTCGCTATTTCTTTCTTTCCTAAGAAGCTGTGTTTGATGCTATTGAATATTTTGCCTCCTGTTCTTCTTTCTTTTATTTCTTCATCAAATCTTCCATCTTCTGAGATCATTGACCCCAGGTATTTAAATTTTTGGACTTGCTGTTGATTTTAATTTTTTAGTTGTATCGTGTGGTGTTGTTCATTTCTTCCTAGTATCATGGTTTTCGTTTTTTCTTTATTGATCTTCATGTTTAATTTTTGTAGCGCTTTATAATATATTTCTATATTCCTTGTTAAGGTTTTTTCGTCTTCTGCTATGATGACCATGTCATCTGCATAGCAAAGTTCTGCTATTTCCACTCTTCTCAATTTCCAATGTCCTATGTAGTATTTCTTTACTTCTTTCTTTGTCTCTTTTATTCCTTCGTCAAGAATTAGCGTAAACAGAAGCGGGCTCAAAATGCATCCTTGTCTTACTCCGGCTGTAGTTTCAAATGTATTGGAGGTCTCTTGCTTCACTCTTACATAGCTCTATTTCTATATTCCTTGTTAAGGTTTTTTCGTCTTCTGCTATGATGACCATGTCATCTGCATAGCAAAGTTCTGCTATTTCCACTCTTCTCAATTTCCAATGTCCTATGTAGTATTTCTTTACTTCTTTCTTTGTCTCTTTTATTCCTTCGTCAAGAATTAGCGTAAACAGAAGCGGGCTCAAAATGCATCCTTGTCTTACTCCGGCTGTAGTTTCAAATGTATTGGAGGTCTCTTGTTTCACTCTTACATAGCTCTTAGTCTTTGAATATAGGCTCCGAATTCCTGTTATTAACGTATTTGATATTCCTCTTTTTTTTAGCGTTTTCCATATGTCTTCTCTATTGATTCTGTCAAACGCTTTATCTAGATCAATGAAGCACACATGTACGTTTCTCCCTTCTTATATTGCCTTTTCCCCTATTTGTCTTAGTATAAATATCGCATCATTTACTCCTCTATTTGGTCTAAAACCAAATTGAGTTTCTTCTAGCGATTCTTCCAGCTCTGTTCTTAATCTACTCTCCAGGATTCTTGCATATATTTTAGCCACTGTGCTTATTAGGGTAATTCCTCTATAGTTCTGGCACTCTTTGCTATCTCCTTTTTTAAATATTGGTGTTATGATACCTATTTGCCATTCTGTTGGTGTTATTCCTTTTAGCGCTTCATTCATTATGTCTTTAAGATCCTGTAGTACTGATTCGGGTAGTGCTTTCAGCATGTCTGCTGTTATTTTGTCATGTCCGGGAGCTTTTCCTCTTTTGGTTTTTCTTATTGCTTCTATTATTTCTTTCAAGCTTATTTCTTCTTCTTGTGTTATTTCTGTTTCCTTTGTTCGTGTGCGATGGCTTTCTCGTTGTTGTTCATCTTTAGTATCATTTCCCTCTAGTAGTTCTATGAAATACTGTCTCCATCTGTCCATTATTCTGTCTTCTTCTGCTATCCTCTTTCCTTCCTAGTCTTTAATGTTCGTAATTGTTGCTGTCTTCTTTTGTCTTATATTTTTAAGTGTTCCAAAAAATAATTTCTGGTTTTCATTGTATGCGTTTTTCATTTTTTCACCAAATTCTCTCCATGCTTTTTCTTTTTCTTCCTTTATTACTCTTTTTACTTTTTCCTTTGTTCTTTATATTTTTCATAGTCAATAGGTTCTTTCGTTTGTAGATATTTATTCCACTTGTTCTTTTTTTCTTTCACTGCAGCTTTTACCCTTTCCGACCACCATCTAGTTTTGTTTGTGTTTCTGTTCCCTATTCTAGTCGTGCCGCAGCTTTTTTCTGCTGCCTCTAGTATTGTCTTTTTGAAGTTTTTCCATTTCTTTTCTATGTTTCCTTCTTTTTCTTTTGCTTTTTTCTTAAACTCTTCGTTGACGTTCTTTTGAAATATTTCTTCTATCTCTTGTCTTCTAAGTTCATGGCATTTTATTTTCTTATTTACTATCTTTCTTTTGGTTTTGTTTTTTGTGATTACTTCTAGATTTAGTATCATTGTTACAAGGAAATGGTCGCTTCCAATCTCTGGTCCTCTTTTTACTTTTATGTCTTTTACTCTATTCCAGCTGTCTATGTTAATTAGGATATAATCTATAATCGATTTTTCATTTCTGCTTATAACTTGTCTAGTTATTTTATGTATTTCTTTGTGCTTGAAGTGTGTATTTCTGATTTTAAATTCATTCTCTAAGCAAAAATCTATTATTCTTTCCACATTTGTTGTGATTACTTCTTGATTTAGTATCATTGCTACAAGGAAATGGTCGCTTCCAATCTCTGGTCCTCTTTTTACTTTTATGTCTTATACTCTATTCCAGCTGTCTATGTTAATTAGGATATAATCTATAATCGATTTTTCATTTCTGCTTATAACTTGTCTAGTTATTTTATGTATTTCTTTGTGCTTGAAGTGTGTATTTCTGATTTTAAATTCATTCTCTAAGCAAAAATCTATTATTCTTTCCACATTTGTTGTGATTACTTCTTGATTTAGTATCATTGCTACAAGGAAATGGTCGCTTCCAATCTCTGGTCCTCTTTTTACTTTTATGTCTTTTACTCTATTCCAGCTGTCTATGTTAATTAGAAAATAATCTGTAATCGATTTTTCATTTCTGCTTATAACTTGTCTAGTTATTTTATTTATTTCTTTGTGCTTGAAGTGTGTATTTCCGATTTTAAATTCATTCTCTAAGCAAAAATCTATTATTCTTTCCCTATTTGTATTCATCACATTCTCTCCATTCCTTCCTAAGCACCACTCTATTCCATCATTCTTATTTCCTACCCTCCCGTTAAGATCTCCCATTATTATTACTCTCTTTTCACTTCTGTCTACTATTTCTTGTACTTCTTTAAAGAAGTTACCTTTTTCTTCTTTTCTTGCGTCCTCGTTTGGTTCATAGCCCACAATTAGCGTGTATTCTTCGTTTTCGTCTCCTTCCTTAACATTTATTGATAGTAGTCTTTCGTTCAGTAGGTTTTCTTTCGAAACATATTTCATCTTATCCTCTTTAATTAAAATTGCCACACCTGCCTTGGCGATTTCTTTTTCCGATACTCCTACCCAGTACATCCAATATCCATTTTGTTTCTTTGTGATTCCTTTGCCTTTCCTCTTTGTTTCTGTTATACCCACGTAATCCATATTCATTTTTACCAGTTCTTCTGTTAATTCATATTCTTTCCCTGTTAAACTATTTACATTCCATGTTCCAAATTTTATTATTTTCCTTGGTTTATTTACTCTATTTTTTATTTTGCCCTTCCCATACTTAATTATATGTGTTTTGTTGTTCCTTATCGTATTCTTTTCCTTTGCTTGCGACGTCTTTCCTTTTTGTTGCAATTTTCCTCGTTTTCCCCTTAGTTTTTTGACGCAGTACCTACTTCTTCTTTGACCTCTATCAGCTTCTTCTCTGTTTTGTCCCATTTCCATTCCTTTCCATTTATTGTTATTTTCTGATAGCGTATCTTCAATATATCTCCTGCCTTTTTATTTTTCTCCGCTAACATTTTTATTTCCTTTTGTATTTCGCGCTCGTTTCTTGTTAGTTCGTTGTTTATGAAAATTCTGTCCTTTAAGGTTCGTAGGTTCTTTTTATTCGCCATTACTTTTTGTTTATCTTGAAAATTTTTCATTCGTACCTTACATGTCTTCTCTCCTATCTTTAGTGCTTCCTTCACTTGTACATTAACTCCAATTTTCTTGTGTATGAAGTCTTCCACGGTGTTTTTTAGGTCTTTTCTGATGATTGAATCTGTTCTTAGCCCTACAATCATGAAATTATTTTTGATTTTTTCTTTCTCTAATCTCTCGATTCTCTCTTTCATGTCGTTCAATTCTTTTTGATCTCCATGTTTTCTTCCTTCAGCTGTTCATTTATCTGTTTTATTCGTAGTAGTTCTTCTTGATATTCTTTCTGATCCTGTTTTATCTCTTTTGTATCATTCTTTATTTGTAATATAATTTTCATTAAATCTCTTAGTTCTATTTTATCACTTCCTTCTTTGTTACTTTTGTCTGGTGTTCTCATAGTCTTTTTACTTCTTTTTGTTATATCTTGGCCATCTATACTCTCTCTCTTTTTTTTACTGTTATCCGACGTGTAATCTTCTCTATCCGATAACATATTTGCACAACTTTCCTGAGTACGGGCTGACTAAATTTTTATCTTGTTATACACGCTCTAGCTTCTCCGCCACTACTCTACACTTGCTTACAATTTTATTTGTGTGTCCTTGGCTACTGTCTCGCCACTGTATACACTTTTTACTCTAATTTAGAGCTTCTAAACACTTCTCACTTCACTTTCTTTACTCACAACACTATCTTGTTTCCCCAGAGTTTATTTATATCATATGGCCGCGAATTAATGCGTGATATCTTTCGTATATCGAATTTGACTATCGCCGCACAATCGACACGACCTTATTTACTGCCTGCCACAACTCAACGCAACTCCCATCTAAAATTAAAAAGCACAAAATTTCGCGTCTAAAGAGCTCTTAAATGTTAAATTTGGTTCAGCGGTTTAGCTACAATCGATCGTCAAAAATCAGCAATTTTTACTAATTTGGTTGAAAAATGGGTTATGCTCATTTTCACACGCCTGTAACTCAAAAACGGCTCCATCATATAAAAATGTCAAATTATAAATGTTTTTAAAATTTACTCATTCCTACACTCATGATAAAAAAAAAAAAACGAAAATAGTCGTAGCGCTGAATTTCCGATAGGAGTTATTTTTGAAGTTAAAAGACTTTTGAACCCCAAATCATCCACATTCGTCCAGTTATTATTTAAAGGTAAATTAGGTGCCTAGTTAGTTTTAATGTTAATTCAGCATTTGGTGCTGTTTGAAGAAATGTATATTACTATTGAAGGGTCTCCTTATAATTTATTGTGGTTTCAAATTGGCACTCGGTTGTCCCCTTTTTGGCCATGGAGACATTCCGTTTTATTAGGAGAGCCAAACGACGGGCCACCTACCACTATCACAAAATAATTTCAATTTAACATGTTTGCCTCTTACTGAAGCGGCTGCTCACCAGCACTCCCCCCAGGTGGCATGTATGGAAAAATAACATTCTTGATCAACAGCAGAGGAGATGGAAGACCACCAAATACGGTCTAATTCCAATTCCAACAGCCAAACCCCCAGCGCCCCAGAAACTAGTAAATATATCCTGCATCTGCAAAGAAGGATACCAAACTGCTTGTTCCTGTAGAAAAGCTGGCATAAATGCTCCGCCATATGTGCCCACTGAAAAGGACACACATGTAGGAATTCCCTTACTGAAGATGAAGTGTTATTTGAGGCCGCTCCGTACGACGAAGAAATCGACATAGTTGAAAAAGGAACTGAGCAGGATCCCTTCTCTGACGAAGGCGAAGAATTAGAAATCGATTTTTCCTTCCACAAACAATCTTCTCCAAAATGAAGAGGAACATCGAAACAAAGAAAATGATTGAAATAGGGATTATGTTTTTCGGATATTTATTAATCAATTTAAACTACATAATTATTATTACGTACATGAATAATATGATTGTTAAATTCAATCTAATTTGATGTTATTTCACTGAAATATTACCTCTTGAGAATCTCAGTACTGATTAATTAATTAACTTTTTTTATTGAAGTACTTTTTCCTTTAATACAACTTTTTTTGCTGATATGGCTTTCTTATTTTTGAAACTTTTTATTATCATTTGGACTGCCATGGTAATTTCATTCGTCTGAAAAGTAGACCTTTATGAAATTGCCTTTAAATTCGAATAACTGGACGAATGTGGATGATTTGGGGTTCAAAAGTCTTTTAACTTCAAAAATAGCTCTTAGCGGAAATTCAGCGCTACGACTACTTTCGGTTTTTTTGGGTATCTGTATGCAGGAATGAGTGAATTTTAAAAACAACTTCCATAATTTGGCATTTTTTATATGAAGTAGCCGTTTTTGAGTTAAAGGCGTGTAAACATGAGCATAACCCACTTTTCAGCCAAGTTGGTAAAAATTGCTGATTTTTGACCATCGATTGTGGCTAAACCACTAAACAGAATTTGGCGTTTAAAAGCTTTTTAGACGCGAAATTTTGAAAATTTTAATTTTAGAAAGAGTACAATTTTCTATAGGTTGCACCGTTTTCGAGTTATAAGCAAAAAACTGAAAAATGTCCCAAAATTTCCTGGTTTTTCGGCTCCTAAAAGTTAAGCTCACCTCAGAAACTGTCGCAAACTTATATAACTTCTATTTGGGATGCTCAAAGTATATTAAAATCATTTCCAGCTTTGTAATATTTTTTTGGAAGCACGGTCTTTTTTTGGACTAATTTGCCTGGGCTTAAATAAATAAATATATCATCACGGCATATTACCCATTTTTGGGTGTGCCAGTATCTACCACACATGTAGACATCGGTAATGATGACGATATATTTTACCGTGTGGGCGCTTACCAGGCGTCACCTCACGGGCACTCATAGCTGGTGTGGAGAGTGCACCACAAGGGTCACTTGTGCAATTTAAAATTGGAAATATTTGGCGTCTGTCGGGATCAAACCCGGTTCCCCCGGGTTCGCGACCAGACACTGATTATTAAATAATGTTTTGTTCGATTATAGGACAACTAAACATTGTACCACGGGCGTTTCCCCTCTAGTTTATTATTAGGTAAAAAAGTGCGAACTAGATTTCAATTGATGGACTGGAAAGATAAAAAAGGGAGGAGATAAAAGGTTGAATAAAAAACAACAATTAAAACAATGTTTAAAATATAAAGGATCACGAAAAATTCAGCTTTATCCAGGTGATAAAATATTAACTAAAACACTTTGTAAAAATACATATTTAGTCCACATACCTGAAGTTGATAAAACATGGAAAAGGCATTTTAATCAATTGTTGAAATGTTCACCCAGTGACATGTCTTCTTCAATTTTATTAATTTCAGAACAACCAGGTACAAGTAACAATAATAACTCTGTAATTAATGAAAATGTATATGTGTATGAAAAACCTAAACGTTTATTAGTAATAGTAATTTATTGGTCGTAAGGTTTATACTTTTTTTTACCAAGACTTGGCAATACATTTCATTTCAATCAGATTTGAAAATTTGTATTAATAAATATGTTCCTCAACTAATTATTACAAATGATACGAAAAATATATTAATAAACAAATAAATAAAGGACCCCATTCTGTAATCCAGTGATTAACCCCTAGCAGGTAGTTAAAGCTTTAAATTAATTTGAATTAGTATAATGTTTAAAATTCCAAGAAAGGGGAACTAAAAATAAATTAATCACTGTTTTACAGAACGGAGCTAGCGTTACGCATATACTTTGTTATAATTACATCCCATGTGTCTCCGAACAAATTAGTACAAATTATACCAAAAGTATATAAATAAATAAATAAGTGTAGGACCAACTCTGTAATTCAGTGATTAACCCCTAGGAGGTGGTTAAAGCTTTAAATTAATTTGAATTTATATAAAGTTTGAAATTCCAAAAAAGGAGAACTAAATTAAATTAAAAATAGGTTAATCACTGTTTTGCAGAATGGAGCCAGTAATACGCATATACTTAGTATTGTACAAAATTACAGTCCATGTGTCCCTGAACAAATTATTGCAAATTATATCAAAAATAAATAAATAAATAAATAAAGGATCCAATTCTGTAATCCAGTGATTAACCCCTAGCAGGTGTTCAAAGCTTTAAGTTAATTTGTAGTACTATAACATTTAAAATTCCAAATAAAAAAAGAATTAAAGTAAATTACTGTTTTACAGAATGGGGCCATATAGCTTGTATTATACAAAATTACAGTCTATAAGTACATGTAGGAAAGCAACAAAAATATATAAATTAAGGAATAAAGGATTTATGGCAATATATGAATATTTATCTACTAATTTAAAGTTATCATGTGTTGAGGAAAAAAAATATTAATAATAATTAATAAGAGGCGAAAAAAGATCCTTAAATCATTCATTTATAATGAAACAACGTATTTTGAAGGAACTGAAAGTATAATAAATACTGTGCTCTGATATGTTTTGAATGTAGTCTTGGAGATAATGAGTTCGATATGGCTGGAATATCGGGCAGGTGACAAAGAAATGGGAAATGGTTTCTGGTTCTTGCAAACTACAGATAGAATATAAGGAATCTGGATCTAATGAGTGTTTTATTTTATTGTTGTATATTGAGAAATCATTTATAGATTAAGTTCTAATCTGAGTGATAATTTTCTTTTTACCCATATTATTATTAAAAAGTCAGAAACGTTTACAGTACGGATCTAATTTTGAACAAGTATAGAAATTATTATTGTAATATTTGTGAATTTAAATTCTTAAATTATGCGTGGAAGTGTGTGATGTAGTTAAACTTTTGGGCAGCACTGATTTTTATTGTGTTTAATTGTTATTTATTTGAATATGACTTGGTGCTGGTAAACGGGCAGTCACATTCGGTTATGGGTATTGGAAGTAAATATATGTACTGTCGAATATATTAAATGAATGTGTGTTCTGAAAGTAAATATATCTTTAAATATTTATCCATACCATCCTTTCAAACAACACAATAATAAACTTTATTATTCAGCAGGACTGCTCTCCCAATTACAGAATAATATTAAATTACATGAAAGGAGAGTGATTAAATATTAAATACATAATGCAATAAGAAAAAACAAAGAAAGTTACAATAAAATGCATTTAATCTTATCTTTGAATACATTCAATTCATAAAGAAATTTAATATTGTACAATTGTTATTATAAAGTCAACACATATTGTTAATTGGTGAATTGTAAGTATATTTATATTTACATACATTAACTAGAAAGCTGTTACGGCATCTGGTATAGAAATTAAGTTGACTAAGCAGAAAATCATAGTCGATAATACTGTATTATATACAAAAATCAGCAAATGTTTATTACTCCGTGACAACTGCATATAAATTGTAAAGGGATAAAAAAGAATTGTAATTATCACATCATTATTTTAAATTCCATTTAAAACAAAAGTATTTAATAAATCTGTTCTGAATTCTCTCAATTGGATCAATAAGACATTTTGACTTGGATTCCAAATAATGCAACAGTAATCTAAGTAACTTAAACTTGAAGTTTGAAAAAGAACAGTGTAACAAATTAAGTTATTAAATCTAGATGTAGTGCGAAAAATAAAACCAAGTAATCTAAATCAATTATTTATTAAGTCCTTGATATGATTAATCAAATTTAATTTTGGATCTAACAACAATCCAAGAACTTTAATTTCTTGAGTAGGATGTAAAATGACCTCATTCATTATGTAATTGTAGTGATGTGTTTTAAATTCTGGCAAATGACATAACTTGGCATTTATTTTTGTTGAAATATAGGTGAATTTTAATAGACCATTCGTATGTTGCATTCAAATTCAAGTGTAATAAGGCAAAATCATTAATTTGACGAATTTCAATAAATAATTTGAGGTCATCAGCATACATGAGGCAATGTGAAAGTTTAATAACAGAAACTATGTTATTAATAAAAATATTAAACAATGAAAAGTCTAGTACAGAACCTTGCGGTACGCCAGATGCTGCCAAAAATTTGAGGAAGTAAACCTATAACAATAAGCGTAATGATGTCGGTCCTGAAGATATGATCATAGTAAAATTATGAAATTTTCTGAAAATCCGATTTGTCTTAAGTCCAATATAAGTAGATTATGATTGACCGAATCAAAGGCTTTACAGTGTAAATATCATCTAATTGATTTTTATTAGCAAAATTTTGAGAAATGTGTTGGGTGAAATTCTTTAAATTTGATATTTGAAGCTATGCACATATTAAATAATTTTAAAAGTGGAAGTATAAGTGAATCACTACAGCTTTTATAAATGTGAACGGGAATATTATCTGGAACAATGGATGTAGTCTTTTTCTGAGTAAGTAAGACGATGTAAATATCGTTAACTGACACATTAATGAGGCGGATATTGTCATATATACAATTATTGACATTTGTGTTATAATCATTTAGGTCGAAGGTGACAAATTATGCACACTTTAAGTTATTGAGACATCGTAAAGTGAGACGTGCTTCAAGTGACGTAAGTTTAATTAAGGTCAAGGTAAAATTATTACTTATCTTCCTAAACCTCAAAACAAATCAAATCCAATTACTAGACCATGTAACACATCCAAATTCATAATTCCTTTCTCCCTTACCCCTTACCACTCTTCAATAAAACCGAAATATCATACTAATACTGGAAACATTTATATGCTTCATGGCGACATCTACAAAACAAAAGTTACAAACAAATAAGTCGATAAAATAATAAAAATGGAATCTACAGTTTTAAACAACTCTATGCCAACATCAGACTCTCAAAGAACAGGTAACAACTATGCCAACATGGTAAAGAAAAATACGAATAAACAATTAACCTTCATCCGTCAAAAGAGCAAACTATAGTTATAACAGCTGTCACCTAAATCCCATTAAAAGCCTACATAATCGCAATTAGTAACATGTAGTAAAAAAATGTAATATTTGCATCTCGGATTTCTAATAATAGAATATGTATATATTTGCATTCTAAACAAATAGTAGATAATTTCATCACAAAACATAAAATAATTGTAGTTGCCAACAGAACTCTAGAAATAAGACGACTAATATCATCCACCAAAAGATAAATAATTTCCAATGTATGTCCGTCAATCCCGCATAGGAAAATCGAAAAATCTTTACAAGAAAAAAATTTAAAACTAGTTCACCCATCACATTCCTTCGCATAGGTATGCTAGACAGTGAATACTCACATGTTTTAAGCTTCCGACGCCAAGTATACATAGCTGAAAAAATAGATACCATAATACCAGAGTCCTTAATTATTGTACACGAAGATACTGACTATATAATCTTCATATTCGGAGATACACCTACATGCTACACATGCAAAAAAAAACACGGACACACAACACCTTAATCTCAAATTACTCAACAGATTTTCAATCCATCAAACTCAACAATAACACAACAGTACAAATACCCCAATCTCTATTTCACAACCAAGTCCCATTCAAGCTGAAAGACGTGAACCTCAAGAAAACCCAAAACTATCACTATCACAGCCACCGAGGACAAACACAAACATTATAAACTCATCAATAACCTTTTATCCATTCCCTAAATCGGCTCAATCTACCGTAGATAAAAATCAAACTCCACAAAAACCAAAAATTCAAGAACAGCTGAATTCATCAACAATAAAAAAAACCCAGAAGTACCCGATAAAAACAAAACATTAGATAATAAGAGACCAAAAGATAGTAAGACAATCTTGTAAATAATGTAAAACACAATAAAACCTTAAACAAACCGAGACAAGAAAACCTAAAAAACCCAGACCAATGAGCCCTAACTACAATGCCACAACCCACGAACTCCTACAAGTCATAGAAAATGAAATAAACAATAACCTAGACAAATATCCATTAAGCTATGATAAATTCAAAGATTTCATAGAAAATGCAACGAATATCTTAGATCCACTGTCAATATTAAGAAATGTTACACCAAACACAACAGAAAAATTTAGACCCCTAAAGACAATCGGACAATATTTAAACACACCTACAGCCTATACCATTTGAAAATTTTTGATAAAAACTACTTTAAAATGTAGCAAACGATCTTCTCTAATGTCCTAAAGATAACAAAAATTTCACTACAGGCCTTAGTTTTTCTGTAAAAACTATTTAATGTTCAAAATTCCCACAGTAAAACAACGCCATGGATTGCTTTATATTATTCATAAAAATATACAAAATGAGTCAATATAGGGTCAAAATTGGATGGAGGAGGCGGTTTTTTTTTAAAGAAGTCAATCTATTATTGCCTTGTCATATGTGATCCTATGTTTAATGCATAAAAATACTTGTATTTAATTATTATATATAAAAATTACTTATTTACATATATTGTTACATAATAATTACTACTTCATACGACTTTGTATGTATTATGGTCCTATTTTAATGAAAAAAATTCCTACATCTGACATCATTTATTTCATATTGTTGATTATTGACAACTCTTGTAAGCTTTTGTACAGCATAATGGCCAAGGCAGCGCAGTGGCGTTCCCAGGATTTTGGTCTACGGGGGGCGACTAAATAATTTCATGTACTTTTCATTTTCTCATATTAATATTTTATAATACAAAGATATTTTAAGATATTAAGGTAGGAAGGTTAACATCAAAAATATAAGAAACGTTAAACAAAAAAATAAGATATTTTAAATAAGAACATGAACCAAAAAATATTATTATATATTATTATATTATATAAAGATGATAAGATATTGTATTATGAAGTCTAATTTACGGTTGGATCTTTTTGCGAAACGTTCTATTACTTTTCCAACATCTATATTAATATTTCGGCGAATGAGTAGAAAAGTGCTAAACCTGTTAACCTCTCTGCTTCCATTTTATTTCGTAAATATGTCTTTAATCGACGAAGTGTTGAAAAACTCCTCTCTGCCGACGCTGTACTAGGCAGTGTTAATTTTTTTACTTTAAATAATTAAAATTGAAACGACGACAAAAGGAGAAATGATTGTTACCACTTAATCTCTAGTGAATACGAATTAAACACCCATATTTAATAAAACTAAAGACCAAGCAATATTTGAGACCTACATAAATGATAATCAATCTTTATTAGGTGGCTATATTTGGGTGTCATATTGTCATTTTTTATTTGTTGTAGATCAAGAATTTCAAACACAAATATAAAAGACAGAGAATACATACTTTTTTAAATACAAAGCTTTTTTGGCATTCCCTTAATTGTGTGTGAACATACTCTAAGTACGCCACTGAGGCAGCACCGTCTGAAATTTTTAATCGGGGTTCGATTCCCCATCAAGGAAAATGTTTTATTTTTTTTCCAAAAAACTTTTAAAATCTGTTTTAAATTTTTTATTATACTCATTTCAAAATAATAATATCACAGTAATGAATAAAGAGAAAATAATTGACAATTGTTATTGATTGCAGTAATCAAAATATTGATATGACAATTTTTTGTATTTTCTATTGATATTAATGAAAATAACTACAATATAATAAATTTGTGTAGTTATATTATTTTTACTGTATTTATAAAAAATATTATTTATTAATATAAATATAAAACAAATAAAATATTACTCATTTCTGGGTGTGTCACTCTGCTTTATAACGTAAATCAGCAATGATGATGTTATATTTGTACCGTGCGGGCGCTTACCAGGCGTGACTCACGGACACTTATTGCTGGTGCGGAGAGTGCACCACGGGGATCACTTTTGTGCCATTAAAAATTCAAAATATTTGACGTGCCGAGCATCCTTAGTGTTGCCGGAAGTCGAGACGAGACGAGACTTGGGGTCGGTCTTGTCTTGGTCTTGACTTGGTCTCGACTAGAGTGGTCTCGTCTTGGTCTTGTCGAGACGAGACTTGATGTCAGTCTCGTCTCGTCTCGAGTCTCGACAAGACTCTCGACTTTGCCTCCAATAACAATTTTTGTATAATCGCATCTAATAGTACATAAAATTCTAAGAACAGCAGTACAATCGCGATTCAAATATTCCAAATAATATTTGAGATATTTATTATTAAGTTTTCTATGAATATCATCAAGTTGATAATTGAGCTCTTGAAATAATTAATATGAACATATACATATATATCGAGTGTTGTTTCTCATTACTAAACATAAAATATATAATTTCAATACCTTAGCTGCTTAGCTACAGAATTATTAGCAATAGTTAAACAGTTATGTATATGTTTAAATTGAAGCAGTAAATAAATAGACAAAAATCCCCAAAAGAGTAACTTCTTTCGCTATTTTTTTATATTTTAATAAATAAATGTTAAATAGGTAGATAACAAAACTAGCCTTTCACGTATCCCCTGGTACGCGTACCACAGGTTCAGAACCTCTGCTTTATTTCAAAAGTTTGACCTTGAGTTATGTTTATGTAACGGTATATGATGATCATACTAACAATAAAACTGAAGGGATGGTTTTTCCAAAAATATCACTTCCTTACATTTTGTTCTAATCTTTATTAAAGAATTATGAATAACAATCCCTGTACAAGGATATCCCTAATTCCAGTATTTTATAACACCCAGTTGAACTGAACTTTAGATTAAAATACACCGAAAAGTATACAAAGGCGTTTATGATCAATGACACCTGACGAGGAAAATGTACTTGCATTTTGCACGTATTCTTACGAGAAATGTTTAATACCAGTTTCTTAGAATGTCTGATACCAATTTTCCCAAATTGTTATACCTGTAAATACATATTTTGACAATGTCCCTTACATTTCACTTTGTTGATGAGATAAAGTTTTACTTTCAATTATACATCACATAAACTTTTGAAGTACATATTTTCCAAATTTTTGTATTATATGATACGATATTATACTTTTTTTATTGGCATTTAATGATAACACTAGAAAATGTTTTATTTCATTGGTTGGAAAAGTAGTTTTACATAAATTACGGATACAAAGTTTAAGAAGAATTAAATCTTCGTTTTTTATATTTTTACTGTTTCTTTACAAAATAATTATGTAGGTAACTGATTTGTTAGTATTAATAGTTTACATTATTTACATTTAATATATTCCTATTTCTATATGCGATATGTATTCATATGTTTGAATGAAATAAATTATTTAGGTGAATAGGAAGTACATCTGTTGAAAATGTAGAATATGGTTGTTTTAAACCGGGAATTTCCTTAAAATCGTAAAATCTTTGTCTGCATTTCCGTAAAATTCTAAGAATCACAATAAATTCTTTAAAAATAAAAGAAAAATACTGCAGGGAACGTTACTTTTATAATAATAAATTAATTGCTAACGTTGACTATGCACCACAGATGTAACTTATGTATGCTATTTGAAAATTGGAAATATTTTTCAAGATGTAGTCAGTATTTCATACACCCAGTTGTATCAATTATTTGATAATTAAACAAAAATTAAATTAAAATCAACATATTTCTAAGTACAAAACATGTATATGATAATATAAAGATTAATTTTAATTTAATGAAAATATTGATGCATTAAAATAACAAGAAATCTAAATTTATACTTCTTTCATTTCATCCCACCTACATTGTAATTGTAATTTAAATTCATATAAAACTTACATTTGGATTATTTAGATGAATAAGGAATACATCATATTTACTTAAATTAATGTTTCTGGAACACAATTATGAAAGTAGAAAATTACAAAATTTGAAAAATTTATATCTCTCTTATTTATTCGAATTTTCAAACAGTATTTACAGCAATACTCTCAGTTTTTGAAGCACTTTTAGAACATATGTTTAAAAAAATACCTTTGATCTGAAGTCGAGAGTCTTGTCGAGACTTCAAGACTTTCTCGACAAGACTTGATGCTGGTCTCGTCTCGTCTCGACTTTTCTAGTCGAGACCAAATGATGGTCTCGTCTCGACAAGACCAAGACGAGACGAGACCAAGACCAAGACTGGTCTTGGTCTTGTGGCAACACTAAGCATCCTTATACTAAACGGTTTCATTCACTATCTATCTATAGATATATATTTTCTTTAATCACGACGATCGGGGAAATTTTGCTCACCTGTACAGGCTAAACGGTAAGAGCGATTTTAATGAAAATTTTTCTGGGATGTAGAGAATAATTCAACTTGATTTCCTGGTAATAGGTAATTTTTCTGTACGGTGCATAGTTTTTGTGTAAAATATTTTTGAAGGTGGGATTTTGGCTTTTTAAAACAAAATATCTGAGTTCTCCATGAAAATTTTAAGACGAAAAACGTTTATTTGACATGTCAATCAGAACATTTAAATGGAATTATTCATGAAATGAGGACAATTTGAAAGAAGTTAAAATCATAAACATACATTATGGCAATGGGCCGTTATTCCACAATAGTTGAAAAGGTCTGAACCATTATATTTAAAAATTATAATATTTGAAGGTTCATGTCCGTGATTCATGGGCATTTCGAAAGTGTTGCCAAACATTCCATAAATAACTAAGTAAAAAACAAATATCCCAATGTCAAAAATTTGACAGCTCTATCGGCTATTGTTTTTTTGCATAAAGTTGTTAGAACCATGTCGTGTTTGGTATCAAATGAAAGGTAACGTCAAGGGCTGTCATGCAGAAATGTCAAAATTTTGACAGCTCGCTCGAGTTTTGTTTTTTGTTTAAAGTTGTTAGAATCATGTCGTGTTTGGCATCAAATGAGAGGGTTCGTCAAGGGCTGCCATACAGACATGTTAAAAATTTGACAGCTTGATCGGCTTTTGTTTTTTGCTTAAAGTCGTCAGAACCATGTCGTGTTTGGTATCAAATAAGAGGTACGGTCAATGGCTGTCATGCAGAAATGTCAAAAATTTGACAGCTCGATCGGCTTTTGTGTTTTGTTTAAAGTTGTCAGAACCATGTCGTGTTTGGTATCAAATGAGAGGGTTCGTCAAGGGCTGCCATGCAGACATGTTATAAATTTGACAGCTCGATCGGTTTTTGTGTTTTGTTTAAAGTTGTCAGAACCATGTCGTGTTTGGGCATTTTGGGTGGGCAGGTTGCGTGGGCAGGTTGGGTGGGCAGGTTGCGTGGGCAGGGTTGCGTGGGCATTTTGGGTGGGCAGTTTGAGTGGGTAGGTTGCGTGGGCAGGTTGCGTGGGCATTTTGGGTGGGCAGGTTGCGTGGGCAGTTTGGGTGGGCAGGTTGCGTGAGCAGTCTGGGTGGGCAGGTTACGTGGGCTGTTTGGGTGGGCGGGAAAAAAATATTTTGAAAGACTCTTAGCGTTGGCACTTTACGTTTAAATTGTTCTTAGACGGATTGGACTTACGTAAAACTATTATAAAACACTATCGGCGGAGACCTAGGGTATACTCGGCGTAGTTTACGCTAGTCTTTTATTCTAAATAATTTAATTCACTATATATATATATATATATATATATATATATATATATATATATATATATATATATATTTTCTTTAATCATGACGATCTGGGAAATTTTGCTCACCTGTACAGACTAAACGGTGCGAGTGATTTTAAAGAAAATTTTTCTGGGATGTAGAGAATAATTCAACTTGATTTCCTGGTAATAGGTCATTTTTCTGTACGGTGCATATATTTTGTGTAAAAAAAATTTAAAGTTGCAATTTTGGCTTTTTAAAACAATTTGAAATCAAAAATTTAGTATTCTTTGAAAAATTTAAGACGAAGAACGTTTCTTTGACATGTTAATCAGAACATTTAGATGAAATTATTTATAAAATAAGGACTTTTTGAAAAAAGTTAAATTCATAAACATACATTATGGCATTGGGCGGTTATTCCATAGTAGTTTAAAAGGCCTAAAACATTATATTTAAAAATTATAATTTTTGAAGGTTCATGTCCGTAATTCATGTGCATTTTCAAAGTGTTGCCACACATCCCATAAGAAACTAAGTAAAAAACAAATATTCCAATGTCAAGAATTTGACAGCTCGATCGGCTTTTGTTTTTTGCTTAAAGTTGTCAGAACCATGTCGTGTTTGGTATCAAATGAAAAGTAACGTCAAGGGCTGTCATGCAGAAATGTCAAAAATTTGACAGCTCGACCGGCTTTTGTTTTTTGCTTAAAGTTGTCAGAACCATGTCGTGATTGGTATCAAATGAAATGTAACGTCAAGGGCTGTCATGCAGAAATGTCAAAAATTTGACAGCTCGATCGGCTTTTGTTTTTTTGCTTAAAGTTGTCAGAATCATGTCGTGTTTGGTATCAAATGAGAGGGTTCGTCAAGGGCTGCCATGCGAAAATGTCGAAAATTTGACAGCTCGATCGGCTTTTGGGTGGGCAAGTTGCATAGGCAGTTTGAGTGGGCTGGTTGCGTGGGCATTTTGGGTGGGCAGGTTGCGTGGGCAGTTTGAGTGGGCAGGTTGGGTGGGCAGGTTGGGTGGGCAGGTTCCGTGGGCAGGTTGCGTGGGCTGTTTGGGTGGGCAGGTTGCGTGGGCATTTTGGGTGGGCAGGTTGCGTGGGTAGTTTGAGTGGGCAGGTTGCGTGGGCTGTTTGGGTGGGCGGGAAAAAAATATTTTGAAAGACTCTTAGCGGTAGCACTTTGCATTTAAATTGTTCCTAGACGGATTGGACATACGTAAAACTATTATAAAACACTATCGGCGGAGCTCGAGGGAGTTTTCGCTAGTCCTATATACTAAATAATTTAATTCACTATCTATATATATATTTTTTCTTTCATCACGACGATCAGGGAAATTTTGCTCACCTGTACAGGTTAAACGGTAAGAGCGATTTTAATGAAAATTTTTCCAAGATGTAGAGAATAACTCAACTTGATTTCCTGGTAATAGGTAATTTTTCTGTACGGTGCATAGTTTTTGTGTAAAATATTTTTGAAGGTGGGATTTTGGCTTTTTAAAACAAAATATCTGAGTTCTCCATGAAAATTTTAAGAAGAAAAACGTTTATTTGACATGTCAATCAGAACATTTAAATGGAATTATTCATGAAATGAGGACAATTTGAAAGAAGTTAAAATCATAAACATACATTATGGCAATGGGCCGTTATTCCACAATAGTTGAAAAGGTCTGAACCATTATATTTAAAAATTATAATATTTGAAGGTTCATGTCCGTGATTCATGGGCATTTCAAAAGTGTTGCCAAACATTCCGTAAATAACTAAGTAAAAAACTAATATCCCAATGTCAAAAATTTGACAGCTCTATCGGCTATTGTTTTTTTGCATAAAGTTGTCAGAACCATGTCGAGTTTGGTATCAAATGAAAGGTAACGCCAAGGGCTGTCATGCAGAAATGTCAAAATTTTGACAGCTCCATCGGCTCTTGTTTTTTGTTTAAAGTTGTCAGAACAACGTCGTGTTTAGTAGCAAATGAAAGGTAACGTCAAGGGCTGCCATGCAGAAATGTCAAAATTTTGACAGCTCGCTCGGGTTTTGCTTTTTGCTTAAAGTTGTCAGAACCATGTCGTGTTTGGTATCAAATGAAAGGTAACGTCAAGGGCTGCCATGCAGAAATGTCAAAAATTTTACAGCCCGATCGGCTTTTGTTTTTTGCATAAAGTTGTCAGAACAATGTGTTTGGTATCAAATGAGAGGTACGGTCAATGGCTGTCATGCAGAAATGTCAAAAATATGACAGCTCGATCGGCTTTTGTTTTTTGCTTAAAGTTGTTAAAATCATGTCGTGTTTGGTATCAAATGAGAGGGTTCGTCAAGGGCTGCCATGCAGAAATGTCAAAAATATGACAGTTCGATCGGCTTTTGTTTTTTGCTTAAAGTCGTCAGAACCATGTCGTGTTTGGTATCAAATGAGAGGTATCGTCGAGGGCTGTCTTGCAGAAATGTCAAAATTTTGACAGCTCCATCGGCTCTTGTTTTTTGTTTAAAGTTGTCAGAACAACGTCGTGTTTAGTAGCAAATGAAAGGTAACGTCAAGGGCTGCCATGCAGAAATGTCAAAATTTTGACAGCTCGCTCGGGTTTTGCTTTTTGCTTAAAGTTGTCAGAACCATGTCGTGTTTGGTATCAAATGAAAGGTAACGTCAAGGGCTGCCATGCAGAAATGTCAAAAATTTTACAGCCCGATCGGCTTTTGTTTTTTGCATAAAGTTGTCAGAACAATGTCGTGTTTGGTATCAAATGAGAGGTACGGTCAATGGCTGTCATGCAGAAATGTCAAAAATATGACAGCTCGATCGGCTTTTGTTTTTTGCTTAAAGTTGTTAAAATCATGTCGTGTTTGGTATCAAATGAGAGGGTTCGTCAAGGGCTGCCATGCAGAAATGTCAAAAATATGACAGTTCGATCGGCTTTTGTTTTTTGCTTAAAGTCGTCAGAACCATGTCGTGTTTGGTATCAAATGAGAGGTATCGTCGAGGGCTGTCTTGCAGAAATGTTATAAATTTGACAGCTCGATCGGTTTTTGTGTTTTGTTTAAAGTTGTCAGAACCATGTCGTGTTTGGGCATTTTAGGTGGGCAGGTTACGTGGGCATTTTGGGTGGGCAGGTTGCGTGGGCATTTTGGGTGGGCAGGTTGCGTGGGCAGTTTGAGTGGGTAGGTTGCGTGGGCATTTTGGGTGGGCAGGTTGCGTGAGCAGTCTGGGTGGGCAGGTTGCGTGAGCAGTCTGGGTGGGCAGGTTGCGTGGGCTGTTTGGGTGGGCGGGAAAAAAATATTTTGAAAGACTCTTAGCGTTAGCACTTTACGTTTAAATTGTTCCTAGACGGATTGGACTTACGTGAAACTATTATAAAACACTATCGGCGGAGACCTAGGGTATACTATACTAAATAATTTAATTCACTATCTATCTATCTATATATATATATATATATATATATATATATATATATATATATATACATATATATTTCTATATTGAATTCATCACGACAATCGGGGAAATTTTATTCGTCTCTACAGCTTAACCGGTGCGAGTGATTTTAATGAATTTTTTTTAGGATGTAGAGAATAACTCAACTTGATTTCCTGGTAATAGGTCATTTTTCTGTACGGTGCATAGTTTTTGTGCAAAACATTTTTAAAGGTCGTATTTTGGCTTTTTGAAACAATTTGAAAACAAAAATTTAGTCTTCTTTGAAAAATTTAAGACGAAAAACGTTTCTTTGACATGTCAATCAGAACATTTAAATGGAATTATTTATAAAATAAGGACATTTTGAAAAAAGTTAAATTCATAAACATACATTATGGTAATGGGCGGTTATTCCATAGTAGTTTAAAAGACCTAAAACATTATATTTAAAAATTAAATTTTTTGAAGGTTCATGTCCGTGATTCATGTGCATTTCCAAAGTGTTGCCACACATCCCATAAGTAACTAAGTAAAAAAGAAATATTCCAATGTCAAGAATTTGACAGCTCGATCGGCTTTTGTTTTTTGCTTAAAGTTGTCAGAAACATGTCGTGTTTGGTATCAAATGAGACGTATCATCAAGGGCTGCCATGCAGAAATGTCAAAAAAGCTCGATCGGCTTTTGTTTTTTGCTTAAAGTTGTTAGAATCATATCGTGTTTGGTATGAGAGGTATCGTCGAGGGCTGTCTTGCAGAAATGTCAAAAATTTGACAGCTCGAACGACTTCTTTTTCTTAAAGTTGTCAGAACCATGTCGTGTTTGGTATCAAGTGACAGGTAACGTCAAAGGCTGTCCTGCAGAAAGGTTTAAAATTTGACATCTCGATCGGCTTTTATATTTTGTATAAAGTTGTCAGAACCATGTCGAGTTTGAAATCAAATGAGAGGTATCGTCAAGGGCTGCCATGCAGAAATGTCAAAAATTTTTGGTGGGCATTTTGGGTGGGCAGGTAGAGTGGGCCGTTTGGGTGAGCATATTGCGTGCGCAGTTTAGGCGGGCAAGTTGCGTGGGCTATTCGGGTGGGCATATTGCGTGGGCAGGTTGCGTGAGCAGTTTGGGTAGGCAGGTTACGTGGGCAGTTTGGGTGGGCAGGTTTCGTGGGCCGTTTGGTTGGGCATATTACGTGGGCAGGTTGCGTGAGCAATTTGGGTGGGCAGGTTGGGTGGGCTGTTTGGGTAGACGGGAAAAAAAAATTTTTGAAAAACTCAGCGTTAGCTTTTTGCGTTTAAATTGTTCCCAAATGGATTGGACGTATGTAAAACTATTATAAAACACTATCGACGGAGCCCTAGGCGAAGCCGAGTTTACGCTAATGTATATACTATAAATATTGCTAAAAAGATCAATGTGAAGTCGGTACACAAGTGTTACCAAACATGACATAAGTAACTAAGTGACAAACAAATATTCCCAACTGTATTACTGTGAAGTTAGTCCATTAATAATTTTCATTCTACCAATTAAATTATAGTAAATTTTAAATATAACTAAAAGAGTAAGTGTTGCCAAAATTGTTATAAGTAACATTCCTAACAAGATCAATGTGAAGTCGGTACACAAACATGACATAAGTAACTAAGTGACAAACAAATATTCCTAACTCTATTATTGTAAAGTTAGTCCATTAATAATTTCCATACTACCAATAAAAATATAGTAAATTTTAAATATAACTAGACGAGTAAGTGTTATCAAACTTGCCATAAGCAACAAAGTAAATAACAAATAATCCTAAATGCATTAATGTGAATTTCGTACTTTAACCGTATTGCCAATGAAAATATAGTAAATATGGAATATAACTAGAAGAGAAAGTGCTGCCAAACTTGCCATAAGTAAATAAGTAGAAAAATCAATATTCATAAATGCATTAACATGAAGTTTGTACAATTATATCAATATTGCGAATATTTATAAAGTTAAATAAGACATGTTGCCAATCAATAATACTTAAAAAACTTACAATATCGGATTTTGTTTTTTGCATAATGCTGTCAGAACCATGTCGTGTTTGTTATCAAATGAGAGGTGTCGTCAAAGATACCATGCAGAAATGTCAAAATTTTGACAGCTTGATTGGCTCTTGTTTTCTGCATAAAGTTGTCAGAATCATGTAGGGTTTGGTATCAAATTAGAGGTATCGTTAAGGGCTGCCACGAAAAAGTGTTAAAATTTGACAGGTCGATCGGCTTTTGTTTTTTGCATAAAGTTGTCAGAACTATGTCGAATTTGGTATCAAATGAGAGGGATCGGCAAGGGCTACCATGCAGAAATGTCAAAAATTCTATATACTAAAAGGGTTGAGGATCTCTCTCTCTCTCTCTCTCTCTATATATATATATATATATATATATATATATATATAAATTATATATGAGCTACTGTTGTTTATCAATGAATTGTTTTATCGCTCTGTAATTTTCCATGATGTAATTATAGACTATAAATTTCTATTAACTTGTAATATGAATTAGAATGTATTCGTCAGTCGTAAAGACTAGTGCTTTTTTCTGCAATAAACTTAGTTTTTCGAAATAAATTTGTTTTTTTTAATTTATCCGAAATTCTAAAACATAATTGGCGCAGTCGGGTAGGATTACTCGAAGAATTAATATTATTTCGATTTTTATCGATTTATCGAGTATTTGTAATATATTCGGCACCGGAAAGGCTATACCAATAAGTCCTTTTACTACACGTCGAAGAAAACAGACTAGGGGTGCAGCCCAGTTAAATTCATCGTCAGAAGAGTACGTCAATCCTGAATCATCAGTGAAACTGATCTTCGTAGTGTGATTTCCAAAGAGAAGAATCCATCTTCCACGAATCATTCTCCGTCAACAGGCACGATTTCCTGCATTCAACTAACGCGACCTGCTGAACTTATGATTATGAAGATCACTTGTGTCTTTCTTTTCATACAGTAAGTCGTCCCTTATTTATCGCTTTCTATGATAACTACTGATACAGACTCAGAGTGTAGTGCTTCAGAGAGTGTAGAAAGCCTTGAAGAAATTAACACTGAGGAACTTAGAGAGTTACCCAGTACCGTCCCTAAAATATTTCTACGACCTAGTAGATTAACTTTAAATAATTTAAATATGGCTACCACACCCACAAATATTATTACTCTTGGTTCTGTCATACCTGAGTATGAGGGTGACGTCAGATTGTTAGCTACATTCATAGATAGTGTAGACAACTATGTAAATTATTTAAATTCTTTAAAAATAACAAACACGGCATTAAAAACTTTTGCATTTGATTTAATAAAATCAAAATTTACGGGTCAAGCTAAACTCATATTAGCTGGCAATTTTGAGGACAAAACGACATATTTTACAATGATAAGACAACTATTACTAACCAGATCAACAACAAATATTGAATTAACTCTAAAACTTTTTCGTGAAAAATTCTCGAAAATTAAATCAAAAATTCAATTATCTCAATACTCAACTCTTTAAAAAGGTGCTGTTACTAAAGACATGCAGATACTTGTTGTTGACCATTTTATATCTTTACTTCCTATTAATATACGTGGTTCCTTTATAAATCGTAACCCAAAAACTTTGGAAGAATGTGAACTACTTCTTTCAAATGAATTTAATTACGCTCAACAACTTAGTCATAAGTCACCTATGTTAAGAGACACACCACAAACACAACAAAGAACACTTCCTAATATACCTCCATCTAAATTCCCAGGGCAGTCATTCCCACAAAAACCTTTAATCCTTGTTTAGTAATAACTTCAAATGGACTGTATAAGTTTAAGCGGGAGTATTACTAGACAGGGGAATTTAATATGATTTAGAACGTCAACATTTGACAAATTTACTCGAAGGACCAGAGAGGTAAAATATTAGTGATACGAGCGAGACTGGTATACAAACAATTGTATTTAAATGAAGCCAATTCTAGTACCTTATTGTCCCAGCGACGAAGGTGACTGAATGGAGCTCCTCAGCTACGCAGATGGAATCCGCGTCGTCATCAGACAGCGGCTGGAGGAGCAGGAACAAGACAGCTGCTAGCCGTCTTCAAAGGGCCTCACAAGTGGAGACAATCCCAGCAGGTCACTTTTGCCTGCTGTCCCTTGAAGATCCAAACCTGTGGAAGCCAGCTCCACCAATGGGGGCTAACTCGACGACCATTACTTGTCGCTCTTGATAGAATTACCTCGAAGCACTTGCACTAAGACAACGCTTACGAAAGGTAGCGTATAACCAGGTTCACCTCGCTGCACACTAGTCACATTGACAGACGTTATGAATATTGTCAATCTGACAGAAGTCAAGTTGACATAAAGCTATCATAAAGACAAAGAAGTTGTTTGGCAAATGAATATGATATAAATAATAGCAAAGAAACAAAGGAGTAATCATTGACTTGGTAAGGGAAAGAGTTTTGTTACCGGCCGTTTATATGAACCGAATTTTGTTTTGACTAATGCCACTCTTGCAATGTCATCCTTACTGTAGTAAAATTGTTCAATGATTCCTGAAGGCCATTGCATTGGCATTGAATTTAGCTCATTTACAATGACTACTTGGCCAATCTTTATAGGATTATTAGCTTGACACCATTTCTGGCGTATTTGTAAAGTATTTAAATATTCTGACTTCCATTTGCTCCAATAAGAGCTAATTAAACTATCCAGCAATTTTTTCCGATTCAATAAATTTGGTTTGATTGATAAATCGTATGCTGGTAATTGTTGAAGTGGAGTTGACATTAGGAAATGTGAAGGTGTAAGAATTTCTAAGTTCGGTTCAGCGTGCATAAAGGTCTTGAATTTAAAATAGCTTCTATTTGAGTTAACAATGTAGTTAATTCTTCGAAAGTTATTAGTTGTGAACCAATGACTCTATATAAATGTTTCTTACAACTTCTTATTTTCCCTTCCCACAAGCCTACGAAGTGAGGTGAGAGAGGAGGTATTGTTTTCCACTCGATTCTTTGATTGCTAAGTTCTTTTGTTAAAGAATCGCGAAATGATTTGGTCTGTAAAAATTCATTTAATTCATTTAGCCTGTTTTTTTCTCCTATGAAGGTGGTTGCATTGTCGGAATACAAGCAACTGACTGGGCCTCGCCGTGCAACAAATCGTTTAAACGCATTTATAAACGAGTTCACCGTCAGATCAGTCACTTGTTTTTAAGTCTATCTTGTGCAAAATTATTTATTTGTTCGTCTTGTGGCTCAAATGTGGAATCTTTAACATAATCATTCATCGATTTTCTTAAGTGAATTGTGTTACGTCTCAATATATTTCCTTTATTGTCTTGAACTATATATGATCTTGGTGTATTATACTGATTTACAATTTTTGCAGGTTCCCATACTTTATTTTTTTGTATTACAACATTTTCTCCTGGTTTAAACGTATCTCTTTCTTTAACATGTAAGTCATAATAAATTTTATTTCTATTTTGACATTGTTCAACTAGTTCTTTGACATTTGTGACAACTTCTGGTTTTAATAATTTTAAAGTTATTGGCATTTTTGTTTTGGCTCTCCGTGACATTAGTAATTGAGAGGGCGATACGTTTAGTCCAGTTATTGGAGTATTTCTAAATTCTAATAATGCATAATATATGTCTTTGTTTTCTCTATCACATTTCTTAAGAATATTTTTAGCAATTTGGACTGCTCGTTCTGCTTGTCCATTGGACTGGGGATATCTTGGGGAACTGGTAATAATTTCAAAATTCCATGCTTTGGCAAATAGTTTACATTCATAAGAATTAAATGGCATATTGTCAGCTACTATTTGTTCTGGAATACCATGAGTTGAAAAAATTTGTTTTAATTTACTAATTATTTCATGTGATGTTTTACTTTTTAATGGAATTATTTCTAACCATTTAGTTAAATAATCTTGAATAATTAAGTAATTCAGTCCTTTAAACTGACATATATCAGCTGCTAATTTATTAAATGGTAAATCAGTTATTTTGTGAGGTATCATAGGTTCTTTAGTATTGGAGGACCTATAATGCTCACATATTTTACATTTTTTAATTAAATTTTCAATATCGAAATTGATTCTAGGCCAGTAAACTAATTGTCTGGCTCTAGCCTTAGTTTTTTCTATACCTAAATGTGATTCATGCAACAATTTTAGTACATAGTTTCGTAGTGCACTCGGAACTACTACTTTAAAATTTAAAAAGACTAGACCATCTTCTACAATTAATTCATTTTTATGCTTATGAAAACATTTTAAATCATTATTTAACAATTTTGCATTTTTGGGCCAGCCTATTTTACAATAATTACTAACTTGGATGAGGATGGGGTCAGATGCAGTGGCTTCAACAAATTGTTGTTTTTTATCACTTGAAATATTTAAATTTGTACTTACTGAATGTACTATATCTGTGATCCATTTACTTTCTTTAGTATTTTCATTTTTCAAATAAGCTCTAGATAATGTATCAGCCAAATACAAGTATTTTTCGGGTTTATAATTTACATTTAATGAATATTTAAATAATTTAATTTTCATTCTTTGCAATCTACTTGAAGCAATATCATTGACTTTTTTACGCATAATTCCAAGCAATGGTTTATGATCAGTTATAACTGTTACATTACGACCATAAATAAAATTATGAAACTTACTTGTTGCGAATACAATACCTAGCAGCTCTTTTTCTATCATAGCATAATTTTGTTCAGTTTCTGTTAAACTTCGAGACGCATAATAAATTGGTTTCCCCTCCTGCATCAGACAGCATCCTAGTCCATGTTGTGAGGCATCCGTTTGAATTGTTATTTCCTTTCGGGGATCAAAAGTACCTAAAACAGGCGCATTTATAATTGCTTGCTTAATTTTATTTAAAACCTCTGTATGTTGAGGCAACCATGTAAAACTAATATTATTTTTTAATAAAAGTCTTAAACTTGTAGTGATTTCAGAGAGTTTTGGTAAATATTGGCGTAAATAATTAATCATTCCCAAAATTCTCTGTAATTCCTTTTTACTATTTGGGTTTTCCATGTCTAAGATAGCCTTAACTCTCTCATTATCTGGTTTCATGACTTGAGGAGTGAATATATGGCCTAAATATTTCACTTCTTGAACACAATACTGCAATTTATTTTTGTTAAATTTAATATTTAATTTTCTAGCTCTCTCAACTACTTTTGAAAGAATTTTATCATGCTCTTTTTTATCCTTTCCTGCAATAAGTATATCATCAAAATAGATTAAAACACCTTTTATATCACCAAAATTTTTTGTATTAATTTTTTGAAAATACTCTGGAGCCATGGATAACCCAAAAGGAAGTCTGTTAAATTTGTAACAACCAAAAGGACTACTAAAAGTACATAAATTACTAGATTTTTCATCTAATTCTATGTGCCAAAAGCCATCTTTTAAATCTAATACAGAATAAAATTGTTTATCATTTAGTTGTGACATGATATCATCTAAAGTGGGTATTAGTACAAGTTCTTTTTTGATACATTTATTCAAGTCTTGTGGATCTAAACAAAGCCTCAATGATTTATCTGTTTTTTCAATAATTACTAAGTTATTAACCCATTCAACAGGATAATCAACTTTACTAATAATTTTCCTAGATTCTAATTCATTTAGTTTACATTTTAATCTCTCTCTAAGGGCTAGAGGTACTCTCCTAGGAGGTCTTATAACTGGGTTATAATGATTCACAAGTTTTATGCTACATTTGTCTTTCAGTTTACCTAAACCTTCAAATAAATCTTTATTTAAATTTAGAAATTTGGTTTTTTCTTTTTGTACATCAATTGTTTCTACTCTTTTAATTAAATTTAATTTTGTGGAAGTATTTAATCCTAATAATGGCTTGGCATTATTGTCAACAACAATAAATTTTTCAATACTCTTACAATTTTTTACTTTACATTCTAATTTAATAACCCCACACGGTTTTAATTTAAAGCCTCCATATGCTTCTAAAATGACTTTAGTTTTCTCTAAAATTTTATTACAATTTAAACTTTTTAATAAGTTTTTTGAAATTATATTTACTTCTGCACCAGTATCTATTTTAAATTCAACTACTTTATTTTCAATTAAAATATTTTGTGTCCAATAATTTATTGTTTCTACTTCCTTTATTATAGGCTCCTCTTCTTTAACTTCTACCACATCAATGGCGAATTCTTCTTCTTCGCTGGTCTCGGTATATTCATCGTTGTCGTGTTGGCCTTGGTCCTGTACTGCTCTCACCTCCCTGAATTTGCACGCCACTGCAAAATGGTTTGGTTTCTTGCATTTGTAGCAAACCTTCCCGTACGCTGGACAGCTTGCTGGTTCATGTTTCTGTAGGCACTTTTTACACCGATATTTTATCTTTCTATATTTTTTAGACTCACTATCACTTTTTTTATAGGGTTTCACTTCACTTTTTATTTTAATTTTATCAACCGTAACTTTATCTTGTAGTTCTTTAGTTTGTGTTTTCATTATTTCCGCTGCTTTGCAATATTCAACCGATTTACTGAGTGTCAAATCTTTAATTCTCAATAATTTTTCTTGTAAATCTGGATCCCGAATGCCTAATACTCGATCGCGTAACATTGAATCTTCTTGATTTCCGAATTCACACGATTTAACTAACTTTTTGATTTCAGTGTAAAAATGATCAAAATTTTCACTTTCATATTGTGAACGTTTATAAAAAAGATATCTTTCATACACGATATTTTTAAGCGGTACACAATAGTCTTCAAATTGTTTTTGAACTAGAGCATAGTTTTTTTTATCTGTCTCATTAAGATCAAATGTGTTAAACACCTCAACTGCTTCCTCACCTATTACATTGAGCATCATCGCGACTTTTGTTTCATCTGGTTTAGTATTAAATCCGGTTGCTATCATAAATATTGAAAAATTTTGTTTAAATCGACGCCAATTTTCACTTACGTTTCCAGATAACTTGAGTTCAGTAGGTGGTTTGAATGTGGTATCCATTTTTTCAACACGTTTTAATCACTATTTTTATTTATCAAAGATCATCCACACAGGATTATTAATTTTTTTAAATTTTCATACACATTTGTATTACCGGCTGCGCCATGTAGTAATTCTTGATAAGATTTAGTGATTCTGAAATATGAAAATAAAGAAAATACACTTTCACTTTTGAGCTTTTATTGACACACTTGTATACCGCTATATCTGTCTGTCTGTTTTTACCAATTTAATCTTGTCATCTATGTTTTGAACAAATCCCAAAACTACAACTTTAAAACATAGATGTCACTATATGTTACAAGCTCCAAATGTATTGCCTTTACGGCTAAACATATGAAAAGACAAATATACGCCTTTTGAGAATGTTGACCTTTACGTCTTGAAAGAATGAATTTAATTGGACCAGCAAAGTCTACACCGGTATGAAAAAACGATTTTGACTCACAAACGCGGCTTGCAGGCAAATCTGCCATCTTTGGTGGTACATTGACAGGATTGACCTTGAAGCAGTTATTACATTGACGAATTTGTTTTCTTATGATATTTCGCGCTGCGAGAATCCAAAATTTTTGTCTTATGATGGACAGCAAAAGATCTGCTCCCGCGTGGCAGTTTTTGATATGATAATAATTGATAATTAAATTTACTATATGATCTCGTTTTGGAAGTAAAATGGGATGCTGAGCATCAAATGTCAACATTGAATTTGACAATCTACCTTCAATTCTGACTATTCCGTCTTTGTCTATAAACGGGGATAATCTTGCTATATGTCTGTTTTTTATTTCTTGATTGTAAATTTAATGGAGTCCTGTCGTTTTTTTTTTCAATTTGTATTCTGTAATATCACCGTGGGGACGTAAATTAATATCAGAACCACCTCTAAATCGTTTTCTGGAGAATTTTCTACTATATTTATTTTTCAGGCACTCATATTGTGTCTTGAGGGATTCTTGTGTTGCATTTGTTTGACATTGACAGCTAACCATACTGTCTCGAGAATATTGGCGTGCTTTTCTTGATTTTTTAGAAGCACACTCAGGCTTAACAAAACTGCATTTTCTTAGATTTTTGGCCGATTCAGGATATGTATCAGTGACAGTATCGTTAAATTTCTGACATTTGTACATACACGATTCTATATTATTTTTTATAGGTAATGAAAATGAACAAAAGGGTTCTGAATGACAAGATTGTGTATTTTTTGACAATCCGTCAATTTTTCCCATTAAAATATAACCGAGAGTGGTGGAAAGCGCGGTTGGATTCGAACCCTTACAGTCTGATAGCAATATGAAGGGGAATAATTCAGCCCCCAAGATTAAGTCAATCTTGCTTGGCAGATTCCAAGTGGGATCAGCTAAAATTAACTCTTTAAGGTTAGTATAGTGACAGGTGTCAATTTTAAATGACGGCAACTTATCTGTAATATTGTCAACAACTAGCGCTTTTATACTATACGCATCTGCTGATAATCTTGATTTTATTTTTAGATTTACATATCCGTGGACTGGACGAGTTGTGAGACCAATTCCCTTTATATTGGAATTCATTAAAGGCATGATTGTAAAATTAAGAAGCTTACAGCAATCAATAGTTATTATATTATTTTGAGAGCCGTTATCGATTAAACATTTTATAGTTTTATAGACATTATTTGCATTTTTAACTTTAATTTGAGCTGTAGAAAGTAAAATATTGAATGTATCAATGTTTGACATATGACAGTGAGAGCCGTCTGATCCGATATTTTCATTACTAATTTGTTTGTCACAAATAGATATATGACAATGAGAATTTTCCTTTTCCTTCTCTTTATCATTTGGAGGAATTGGAATGTATTTCTCAAAATGAAGAAGCGTATGATGTTTTTTACCACATATGCTGCAAGTCTTTTTAGAAAAACATTGCCCGCTAGAATGAGATTTGGACAAGGATAAGCAATTAAAACATCCTTGTTCTGATTTTATGAACTGATGTCGTTCTTGTACTGATAATTTTTTAAATTTTGGACATAGAAAAAGTCCATGAATTTTGTCTTTACAAAGAATGCAAGGAACGGATTTTACATTGTTTGATGACGTTTTATTGACATATTTATTATTGAATTTCTTTGAATCATCCGTCATCAGATATGAACGTGTCGTGGTTTTTATGATTTGACGGAATGAGAGAGGCCAGTACCCCTAGTACGCTCAAAAACTTTGGATTTGAAACGTATAAATTCTAAAAAGCTCTGACACGTAGGAAATTCCTGTCCCCGAACAGAAGTTTCATACTGTTGAACTATTTCAGGCTCTATCCTTTTAAGAGCACAGTTTAAGAAACAAAAATCAGATATATCGGGAATTTCTAACTGTTTTATAGCAGCGACAGTTGCAGTGAACTTATTTGCAAATGACGCTAGTTGTGCGGGATTGTTTGAAACCGATTTAGCATCAAAAATATTGTTTAAATAACGCGTTGTTAATGCGCGTTTATCCTGATAGTCTGTTACTAAATTTTCCCAGATAGTCTGGTAGTTTTCTTCAGTAGGGAGTATACGCCCCGTCGAAGTTAATGCATCCCCTTTCAATTTCCCAATTAAATATTGGATTCTTTGAGAATCAGTCAGTTGCTTATTTTCGTGCACATTTACCTTGAATGATTGGTAAATAATAGGCCAATTTTCAATTTTGCCGTCTGTTTAGACACAGGTCAAAATAAAAACTGGGGTCTAATTGAGTTTGACTCTCAAAAAATAACTCGAAGGACCAGTGATGCGTGAGAGCCCTAATCCCCAATAGATGTTGGCGTTGACCGTTGATGCGCCTATTACAGATGGTATGGGACTGTGGAATATGCGCTGGTTCATTGACGTGTCGGTTGATTTGGACAGTTGCGTTGCGGCGATGCGGCGGTCTACAGTGAACGGTGAACTCTAATGTATGTAAGCGTGTGCGAAACTGAAAATGTTTGAAATGTAACTGTGAAATGGTTGTCAGTGTGACTATGAATCCAAAGCGAACAGAAAGTGAGTACGAGGAGGATTGGACAAGGATAGACACTTTTCACCTGCACGAGCGATACGCAGGACTTACACAAGACAGTAGCTCTTTTGGAGAGATAGGATAATAAATCAAAGGCCCACACAAATGTTGTTTAGGATAGCGAAGCTAACGAACTCTTATTCCTAACAACATCACAGAAAAGAAGCAACGAACAAACGAATGTATGCGTATCAGAGCTAACTATTACGTAAAAGCGTTGTATGTATTGTAGAACTGTTGACTGTGTTGACTGCTATGCTATTTGTAAATTAAATACAGAAAAAATATAAAGTGTATAACTATTCGTAATAGATGAACTTAGATTTATTGTAAGCAATGTACCTATAAATAAATTGTGAGATATGAACGCTAACATTTACTAGAAACTAACCAAAGAATAAATAACAAAGTCCCAGAAATAACTGAAAAATCTACAATAATATGTGCACCTAATACCTTAAACTTAACCCGAAAATAAACAAATAAAGTTTAAACACAAGTGAGAAATATTAAATACCAAAATAGTTGAATTTGAATTCAAAACTACATGTACAAATGTAGCGACCAAGACAAATAAAAAGCCTTGTGAATTGTATCAAAAAATGATGCTAAATTATTAATAAATAAATAGAAATAATATAAGCGCTTGTAAAATATAAGATAAATGAATAAAAATACAAATGTGTGTCAAATGCAATTACACTAACTGAACTAACAGTCTTAAGAAACAACTCAAAAATATAGTACATACGTAAACTGTATACAGAGATTACAGATTCTATTGGAATGTAATTGATAATTAAAATGAATATAAAGTAGAGTAATTTATACTATAGAACAAAGTTAATGAATACTGCACGTGTAAAACTGTATTCTATAATGTATGAAAAAGAAGTACTTACTGCGTTTTAGATGTATAAAACTGTGTAAAGAATACGTGCTATTCGTGTACAGAATGTGCGTGTACTTGCAGTGTGTAATATTGTGCAGAATGTGTAATGCAGTTCCAAAGTCCAGTCAAATGTGCAAATGATATTTGTTCGATGTTAAAATAAATCGAGATGCGTAGAGAATAAATGTACGTGCTGTAAAGGCTAAATATATATGCTGAAAAGAAGATATATATAAAATATATATATATAGGTAAAATGGTGAAAAGACCACATGCGTAATGCGTTAGAAATTAAATACACAAGCGTAGCGTAAATAAATAAAATGCACTTGAAATACACTTTAGCGTTAATATAAATATATATAAAGCGGTACTAGTAACAATAATTAAGAATTATTGTGCGAAAGAATAAATTAGAATGCGATAATAAAACGTGTGTGCTCACTACTAGAGATCAAAACCGAATGAAAAAACGTGCTTATTTGACAGTGAAGCTGCCGCATAAAACGGATATGACGAATAGTGGCGCATAGAAGATGCGTAATACGCTTGTTATTGAAACCAATTGTTAGATGTCGCAAGCGGTCCGAACACCGTCAAAGGTTTGGGATATCGATAGAAGGAAGTTTAATATGAACAGATTTGCTACTAATACTAGTACTTATAATTTCACTAATAGTATTAGTTTTAGGTATGACATTACAACGAGTTCGTTTGATTAATGAATGAAATGAATTTACTGACATCAATGTGTCAAAATTCGGTTCAAACTCCTCATCTAACTCAAAACCGGCCTCATTAGATTGAGTTACAGCATTTTCAAATTTTTCCCGAAGCAAATCAATGTTTTCCGTTTCATTTAGAAAACGTTCACGCAAAGCAATATCCGTAACACATTGATTTGTTAATTCATATAAGCTTGTAAATTTAGCTTCTAGGCTTTTAGATAATGCCTGAGCTGTCTTTAATTTCGCCTTTAACTTTTTCTCTGCTTCTCTACTCATGTTTTGGAGTTGTCAAGAATTAAACGACAGAGAAAAGAGAAAAAGGGAGATTTATTTTCGGACGTTCCGAAGAGCACCGCTTTAAAGAAGTATCCGGCTTGAAGGACCAATCTGTTTAGTAATAACTTCAAATGGACTGTATAAGTTTAAGCGGGAGTATTACTAGACAGGGGAATTTAATATGATTTAGAACGTCAACATTTGACAAATTTACTCGAAGGACCAGAGAGGTAAAATATTAGTGATACGAGCGAGACTGGTATACAAACAATTGTATTTAAATGAAGCCAATTCTAGTACCTTATTGTCCCAGCGACGAAGGTGACTGAATGGAGCTCCTCAGCTACGCAGATGGAATCCGCGTCGTCATCAGACAGCGGCTGGAGGAGCAGGAACAAGACAGCTGCTAGCCGTCTTCAAAGGGCCTCACAATTGGAGACAATCCCAGCAGGTCACTTTTGCCTGCTGTCCCTTGAAGCGGCTGGAGAAGCAGGAACACGACAGCTGATAGCCGTCTACAAAGGGCCTCACAAGTGGAGACAATCCCAGCAGGTCACTTTTGCCTGCTGTCCCTTGAAGATCCAAACCTGTGGAAGCCAGCTCCACCAATGGGGGCTAACTCGACGACCAGTACTTGTCGCTCTTGATAGAATTACCTCGAACTTGCACTAACACAACGCTTACGAAAGGTAGCGTATAACCAGGTTCACCTCGCTGCACACTAGGAAGAGCTATAATGCTAAGCTCATGACAATATATATACAGTGTGTCCCATTTAGAAGTGCCACCATTGGGATCTCGAGAACTATAAGAGATACGATGTCGGTTAAATGGAACTTTTTGTGCGCCTTTGGGAGGCCATCTCAGATGTGCGTTTGTTTTTCCAAAAATTCTCATAGGGCACTTGATAATGGCGAAAAACTAAATATTGTTGATTTTTTCTTTTTCAAATAACTTCTAAACTATATAAAATTGAGAAAAAAGTTTCAAATATAAAAGATAGATATTTTTATTAACTAACCAGTGGCGTACGAAATAAATTTTTATATCTGTAAATTTTTGAGATATAACACAAACTTATATTTTTTTAAATGGAACCCATATCTGATTTTAGTCTCAAAAAAATTAATATTTTTTTCTGTTTTCAACGATGTAAGGGTTATTATGTTTTATATTTGTTTTGCCTTCAAAAATTATTATTTTTTCCTTATTTTGTATTAAATTTACAATTATTTTGAAAATATCAGTAGATTTCTATTTGGAAATACTCCTTATATTTAAATAATTTATTTCCTTAAAAATATTTGCTCAAAATTCGTATCAAATTAATTTTTATATTTTGTATCAGGTCGCCCTTGGCACATCATAGTGTAATTTGTAATTATGAGTCTAGAATGAAAATATTAAGTAATAAAGGCATAAAACAAATTATTTTGATCAAATACAATATAATTAATAAAAATAATAATGTTTTTCTGGGAAATAATTAGAAAATTCAGGAAAATAAAGAGAAAAATTAAATTTTAGGAGCAAAATAAATATAAAACATAATAACCCTTACACCATTGAAAAGAGAAAAAAATATTGATTTTTTTGAAACTAAAATCAGATATGGGTTCCATTTAAAAAAATATAAGTTTGTGTTATATCTCGAAAATTTACGGATATGAAAATTTATTTCGTACGCCACTGGTTAGTTAATAAAAATATCTATCTTTTATATTTGAAACGTTTTTCTCAATTACTAATAGTTTAGAAGTTATTTGAGAAAGAAAAAATCAACAATATTTAGTTTTTCGTCATTATCTAGTGTCCTATGAGAATTTTTGGAAAAACAAAAGCACATCGGAGATGACCTCCCAAAGGTGCACAAAAAGTTCCATTTAACCGACATCGTATCTCTTATAGTTCTCGAGATCCCAGTGGTGGCACCTCTAAATGGGACACACTGTATATATATATATATAAATAACGGGCAGACCTCTCTGCTACCACGTCTTGTAAAAATAGGTTTAAATTACATTGAATAGACAATATTGGGGTTCACGACGTTTATTTAAAGGTAACCAACTCGTTACCTCTAATTATGTTTACAAAAATAATTTAGACATGAATTATGAAAATGCGACTGATCACGATGAAAGGAATTATACAACTCTTCTTTTTTTTATACATAACAACATATAACAAAATTATAACAATAAAAATGGCGGTCTAGATCTAGCTTCATTCAAAGCAATCTTTGTATACCAGCCTTTTTAATAACGCGCAAACAATCCTAAAGAATATCAACATAAACCTTCAGGCCCAAACAACTTCGCACGTCAGAATTTAAAAAATGGACTTGAAACTCGTAAACAGAAACGAACACCAATGTCTGGTATTTCAAAACAAACAGTTCCAATGAGCACACAAACTATAAAACATAACTACATGCAAGACGATCCTGACGACAATAATGAGATCTTAGAAAATTGTGAAAATCAAGAAGAAGATTCTTATTCAAATTCTGAATTGACAGAAAATGATTTTTTAGAATTAAATCCAGAACCTCCAGAAAACACGTAATGCTATCAAACATAAAAACAATTCCTATAATTATTTACCAAAATTTCAAAATATTAATAGACTCAGGATCCGATATTAATCCAAATAAACCTAGTGTCCTTTTAAAAGGACGGGTAGGTTTTTAAATTTCTTTAGAGATGCACTTTAATTTTACGAAATCTCGCCCCTATAAATTATTAAATTAGGTCATGTAAATCATATTTAAACACGTATTCGATCGTTGCAAGTTTACTGTTTCTAGTGGAAGTTGATTGAATAGGCTGTACATATTCTCGTCTCGACATGAGTTCTTGGAGGTGAGTGTATATTATATATTTGAAAAAAATTGTAACAAATTAATAATTTGTAACATATTTATTTATACGGGGTTATAATATCTTCTGAAAGTCAGGTGTTATTTTAAAGAGACGCCAAGGTGAGTCACCGAAATGGCCTTTTTCGATATCTCGCTTATCGTTAGAAATACAGCAAAAATGTATTTACCGAATTTACTCGACTACACAAGGGGCACAACGTACAATAACGTTCTCAGAATAATAATGTATTGGGAAAATGCAGATGACTCTAAAAATGATTTAGTGAAAACAGCTATAACTCAAGATAGATTCAGTTTTATAATGTCACATTTGCACTTTGCAGACAACTATAATCTAGATCAACACAACAAGTATGCGAAAATTAGACCGCTGGTAGAGATACCGAAAAATTTTTACGCGCAACTTGAAGATCACAGCGCTGATGAAGCTATGGTACCATATCTTGGACGACATGAGTGTAAACAATTTATAAAAGGAAATCCAATAAGATGGGACTACAAGTTATGAACTGAGATAACACGCGACGGGTACGTAAAACATGTGAAAAGTACAAAGATATTGGTTTAGGCGCTTCCGTGGTTTTGAAATACTGTGATATTTTGCTTTCGCAACACAAACTTCTTTTTCATATATTTTTTGATAATTTTTCAATTCTATACCGTTACTCCAAGAGTTATCAAATCGAAATATCCACGCAACCGGCACAATCCGTGAAAATAAAACAGGTAAATGTCCTTTAGGTGAAAAGTCGGAAAGCAAAAAACTTTCAAGAGGTTCGTTCACTTATAAAAAAGTAAATGACGAAAACAATTTTGTACAAGTGGCATGATAATAGTATAGTGACTGTAGCATCGACTATTGCTCCTGTTTTTCCTGTATATCAAGTAGGAAGGTTCTTGCAAAAAGAAAAAAGCCATTCCAAGTTCAACAACCTCATTTGATTCACCTTTACAATAAAAACATAGGTGGCGTTGATCGTGCTGATCAAAATATCAGTATGTATAGAACATCTATAAGAGGAAAAAAGTGGTACTTTCCCTTATTTTCACACTGCATTGCATAATGTTTGGCAACTGCACAGAAAGTAAAGGATCACCTGACATTCCGAAGAAGTGTTGCAACTGCTTTGCTAAAAACAAATAAAAAAGTAACAAAACGAGGTCCGGCAAGAAATTCAGACATTACATATAAAATAATGTTTTTTAAAATACCATACTAATAATTAGCGTACATTATAGGGTTGTTTCCAAGGAATTATATTTTGCTTTTGTTTAAATTTTTTTGTTAAATATATAAATAAATATATTTTGAAAAATAAGCTTTCTTTTATTTCCATGAAATAATAAGAACATGAATTGAAGACGTATATTTTCCTAGTGTCCTTTTAAAAGGACGACACTTAACTGAAAAATGGTAAATGTTAAAAATAAATTTATTTGACAAAATATGTTTACATTAATGTGTACATTAAGTTTCAAATATTAAAAAAAATATTTTAAATAATTTCAGGTTTATCTGGGTTAATCTAATTACACCTAATACAGTGAAAAGCTATAAATTAAAAACTGAAAAGGAATATATCACTTTCCACACAGCAAATGGAAAAGTAAAGTGTACAGAAATAACAAATATTAAAATTTTCGGTCAAAACTACAAATTTCATATTCACAATGAATGTAATTTACTTTTTGGAATTCACATACTTAGAGATACTAAAACTAACATAAACTTTAGCTCTGATGAAATTATTATGAATAATAAAGTATTCAAAATTCACAATTTGTCTAAATTAAATAACAATAATTCTTTTATACAAATTAGAGATTCACATCTAGACTCAAAATTAAAACAAAAACTTCATAAAATTATAAATGACTATGAATGTCTTTTTCCAAAAGAGGGTGAACGCCTAACCTATACTAATCACACAGAACACGAAATTTATACTTCGGATGACACTCCTATATTCACTAAAAACTATCGTATACCCCAGATATATGAAACTGATATCAAAGAGCATATACAAAAAATGCTGAAAGAAGGAGTCATTCAGAAATCACGATCGCCATACAATAGTCCCATTTGGATAGTCCCAAAAAAATTAGACGCATCCCGTAAACGTAAAACAAGACTTGTAATTGATTTCAGAAAACTTAATCAAAAGACAAAAGAAGATAAATACCTTCTTCCAAACATAGATACCTTGATTGATAAAATAGGTAAACCTAAATATTTTACTACACTAGATTTACATAGCGGTTTCCATCAAATACTAGTTAAAGAAAAAGACAGAGAAAAAACTGCTTTTTCAACTCAAAGTGGGCATTATGAATTCCTTCGTATGCCTTTTGGACTTATAAATGCACCCGCTACTTTTCAACGGTGTATGAATAAAGTACTCGGAAATCTTATAGGGAAAATATGCTTAGTCTACATGGATGATACTATCATCTTCGGAAACACAGAAGAAGAGCACCTACAAAACATCCGTACAGTATGTGATTATCTTAAAAACGCAAACTTAAAAATTCAGACAGACAAATCAGAATTCTTTCTAACTGAAGTTGAATATTTCGGTTTCATTATTTCAAAAGACGGCCTTAAGCCTAACCGAAAAAAGATTGACGCGATTGACAAAATTCAAATTCCAAAAACTACGAAAGAGATAAAATCTTTCTTAGGTAAATTAAGTTGGTATCGACGATTCATACCGAACTTTGCAAAATTAACAAAACCATTCACATTATGTTTGAAAAAAGGTAAACAAATTGATATCACTAATAAAGACTACATAGAATTATTTCAAAAAGCAAAAGAACCCTCCAATTTTGACATTTCCTGATTTTAATGAAAAATTCATCCTTGCAACAGACTCGTCAGATTACGCAATGGGCGCTGTTCTGTCTCAAAATCAAAACGGTATAGAAAAACCCCTGTGTTATGCAAGTAAAACTTTTAATTCGCAAGAATCAAATTATAGTACAATAGAAAAAGAACTCAAAGCCATAGTATGGGCTATTAGCAACTTTCGAACATATCTCTATGGAAGAAAATTTATTATTAGAACAGATCATCGACCACTTGTCTGGCTCTTTAATATGAAGAACGCCAACCAAAAATTGATGAGGTGGAAAATAGAGCTATCAGAGTACAATCTTCAAATTGAGTACATATCTGGCAAAACTAATAACATTGCTGATTATCTGTCTCGCATTCGAGAGCCTTTCAAAATCTCGTACCATAAAGGTGATGTAACAAATACTAAATTTTTTGCACATTGTATTAGTAAAGACATAAAATTTGGAAAAGGTCTAGCAAAACAAGTCGATATAAAATTTCAAAGTAAAAACTTTTCTGAAAAACAAAATAGAGAAAAATTATAATACAAAATTTTAACAACCAAAAAACAATCATTCATCTCTTCTCTAAAGAAAAATTTTCGGACACTTGTAACAAAAAAATCTTTCAAAAGTCACTCATCGAATTAAGAGATTATTTAATTCTTAACGACATTTACGAAATTAATATTCCATTACTCTCTTGCGGTTTAGATAGACTAACAAAACCTGAACTCTTAAAATATCTTGAAAACATATTCAAAGAAACTTGCATACATGTCAAAATATACGAACTTGAAAACAATTTTTATTCCAATGAAGATCCCGAAATTCAATCTGTATTAGCTGAAAACAGTAGTAACAATGACACTATACACTCAGCCCCTGAAAATCCAATTAATGGCTTAAAATTTATTGAAAATCGTTTAAATATAGCAAACAATCAAATTAAATTTTCTCTAGGATCTGAACATGACATTGAAATAAAGAAATTATTCCATAACACAAAACAAAGGTTTGAAATTACACTCACGAAAGATAACATACAAAATGAACTGATGGAATTCTTTAAAAATTACGTAGTACCTAAAGTTCGTTATTATTGTGGTGCACTCTCCACGCCAGCTATGAGTGCCCGTGAGGTGACGCCTGGTAAGCGCCCACACGGTAAAATATATCGTCATCATTACCGATGTCTACATGTGTTGTAGATACTGGCACACTCAGAAATGGGTAATATGCCGTGATGATATATATATATATATATATATATATATATATATATATATATATATATATATATATATATATATTTTAAACATAATATTGAAAACGAAATTTCTAGAAATTTATCTGAAAATTTTGAACCAAATACGTTAAATTTAATAAAAGTAAATCAATGGGTAAAAAACATTGAGAATATTGATGAACAAAACGAAATTATATATTCATATCACTACGGCGAATTAAACCATCGAGGAATATTAGAAACATACGAAAAAATGAAAAATGAATATTATTGGCCTAAAATGATACAATGTATCACTGATTTCATTAATTCCTGTGAAACGTGTAAACAATGTAAATATGATAGAAAACCTATCAAAATTGAAGATATACTTACAGAAACTCCTTCAAAACCTTTCGATATAAAAAATGCAGATTAATAGATGCAGATTAACAATTTTTGATCAATTTAGTAAACATGCTCAAATATTTAAAATGAACACGAAAACTGGAAAAGAAGTAATTGAAAATTGAATTACATATTGCACAAACTATTCGTATCCGAAAAAGTTAATCTGTCATTCCGGAACAGAATTCGATAATTCTTTATTACGCGTATTTTGTCATTATCATAATATAAACCTCCACATAACAAGTGTTGCAAATCCCAAATCAAACGCAATTGAACGCCTTCATTCTACGCTCATAGAACATTTAAGAATTTTATATAAAAATGAACCAAATAAAAATCTTTTTGAATTATTGAGAAAAACCCTTGTCGCATATAACAACAGTAAAAATTCTATAACAAAACTTACCCCCAATGAAATACTTTTCGGTAAATCTTATGAAAACGAATATCACCAAGAAATAAAGACTCCTACTGAACAAATTAATTTTCATAATAAGAAAAGAGAAAAAGAAAGGGAAAAGATATTTTCTAAATTACAAAATGAAAAAGAAAAACGTTTTAAACCAAATAAAAAATTAGAAATTACTTAAAACAAAATCCAAGACTTATAACAAAATTTAAAAAACCTATTTGTGAAAAAGTCAAAATTTTCGAATATGACGATAATAAAAAATTAGCTAAAATAAAAGGAAAAGCCAAAAATCGTAAAGAAAAAATAGAAAAATTAAAATTCTGAATCTATTACAAATTCATATCCGCCATGGAACTATGGACAACTAGAAAGAAATGTTAAATTTCTATAATATTCAACAACTAATAAATTCAGCCTTACACCCGTGAGGGTAGAAAGGTGCAGGATTAAGTAAGTAAGTAAGTAATAAATTCAAAATGCTCTCTAAATGATGACGATATAAGATATCTAATAATACTACCCGTATTTCAAAAATACTCTCTCCCTATATTCCAAATAATCCCAGTCCCTTATATACAACACAACATTGTAACATAATTAAATTATAATCATATAATATTTATTAATAAAGATGACCAATAGTTTATCATTGACAAATGTAAAAAATTAAAAGATAATTACTATTAAAAAACAAACTATATCAACATGCAAGAACGTTATGTCAATATTATTAAATATAAAAAAGATAACAACTGTAAATATAGAGTACTTGATGATACTAAAATTATACAGAAAATATACAATTCTTCTTCCTTTACACCTACAATCAATATAACAAAAGAACATATTAAGAATATAAGGTATATAGAAATCCCTCATGTTAAACATGAAATATTGACTTTCCGAAACCAGGTGGAAAAACATAATGTAATCTTATACACTTGTATTATTATTATAATTATTGTAATTGTATTATTCATACTATGTAAAATACTTTTAAGGGTAAAATTACAGAAAAAACAAAAATTACAAAGTTCAATCGAATTAAAAAATATAGATCCTATAAAATAATAATATTCATTTATAAACAATCTAGAAGGGGAGGATATATATATGAGGTACTGTTGTTTATCAATGCTCTGTAATTTTCCATGAAGTAATTATAGACTATAAATTTCTATTAACTTGTAATATGAATTAGAATATATTCGTCAGTCGTAAAGACTAGTTCTTTTTTCTGCAATAAACTTAGTTTTTCGAATAAATTTGGTTTTTTTAATTTATCCGAAATTCTAAAACATAATTTATATATATACATATATATATTTGAATTAATCACGAGCATCAGTTAAAATTTAAGTGAGGCTACAGCCTAAACGGTTCTTGGGATTTTCATGAAATTTGTTTCAATTTGTAGAAAATTTTTGTCTTCATTATCCTTGTAATGAACTAATTTTCTGTAGGATACATAGATTTTGAGTAAAACATTTTTAAAAGAGGAAATTTGGCTTTTTGAAACAAAATATCCTAGTCCACGTTGAAAAATTTAAGGCGATGATCTGTGTGAAATGTCATATGTGAAATGTCATATTATGTGACACGTCAATGTTAGCGTTTGAATGGTAATATCTTTGAAATAAGAAGAAATGAAATGGATTTAATATCATTTGAATAAACTTCAGGCATGAGTAAATAAATTAGTTACGTTGTAAGTATTCAAAATCAATTTTCATTTTATAAAATGAAATATTTTTTAGGTTCAGGGAATCTCAAGTTAACCTGTTTTATTATTAGTTTTGAGTGATGAAGATCGGTGTATTTATATTTTTGAACTAAGGAATTCGATTTTGTGCATGTATTGAAATTATTTCTAATTATTATGGAGTTATGAGAATGATCAAAATTTAAAAAAATATTACCGCAAAATGTCAAAATGTAGTATAAATCATATGTGAATAATGACAAACAAGAAAGACATTCAAATTATTATATTGAAATGAAATGTCGTACCGTACGCATGCGCATGGAATCGTTTATGCACTGCATGCATACAGAATTTTAAGTTATAAAATTCATTCTATACAAATGTCATATTTACTTTGAAGAACGAAACGGACAAGATTTTATAAAACACTATATATTTGTATAGTATTCATGTAAATCATTCCTTATACGCTAAATTTTCTAAAAGGATATGAGAAATTTAGCATTCATTTCGGCATAAACATACTTGGCTGTGGTGTTTTGCTTACAAGGAGAATTAAGACAAAGGTTTATACAAAAATACAAATGTTATTCTTACTGCATTAAAATATTACTTCTTTATTTTACATATGTAGGTAGTTCCTGTCTTTGCGAATTAATTAATCATCTATTCAAAATAACATGAAGAAAATTTTTTTGATTGAAATGTCTAAAAGAAGTTAATAAGAATAAGAAGTGAAGAATTATACGTTGTTTGCCTGTCAGTGCAAATAATTAACAGTTTTGAAAAATGTAAATTCAATATTTTATCGATATTGAAAACAGACACTCGTACCTATCTGTTAAAAAAATGTTACATACAAGAAGTTATCTATTGTATTCAGCCACTTATTTTAGGTGTGTTTCACAACACAAGGATGCCAAGTAAAAACGTCAAAAACGTGGATGGTGAGCAAGTCTAAGACAAGAATGAGAAATCATTAATTCTCATGGACAACAATCGAATGAATATAGATGTATATTTTTTCGATATAATTAATACCATTTGTGGTTAAAAGTAAATAAAATACTACAATCTGTATATTTATATGAAAAAAATGTTATCATAGCATATTATAGTTAGTTTCTGTTCTTACGATTTGACTAATTAACCAGATGACCAAAACTATATAAAGAATTGATACAAAAATGTAAGTTCTATCAAAACGAAGGATATTCTGATATGAAATGCTGAGCAAATGAATGATGTTTTATAATATAAACGTAGATTATAAAAAATTATATTTTTACAACATAAATAATATTTATACAATTTTCAAATTCTACCACTGCCGACGGTAGCCTTTCTAACGGAAAATGATATGTATACAAAATGTACACAAAGCATGATTTTTTTAAATTATTTTACAATATGTATAAGCATATAGTGAATTTGTAATGGAAAATTGTATTTTTTTACAATTTGGGTTATCAATAATTTATTAAACTTTATTTTAATTTGATTCTAAACGAACAGTACATACAAAGGTAAAATAAACTTCTTATAACTTGCTAAGAGAGGTATTGGATTCATGCTAAAATTCGCATATCTAGATTTTATTGAATAAGCACGATTTATGGTCCCTAGAATCCGATTATAACATTTTTAAAATGATATTTGTGTATGTTTGGATGTTGGAGGGACGATTCCTCAAAAACTATAAGACTTAAAACCTGTGTAACTATGAATTCCTCAATTTGACATTCATGGACAGAACTGGTTTAGTAACAATAGGGCAACTGGAAGTAGTAGTTTCTTAAAAAAATCTTCTAAATATTAATGTTTGGAAATTAAAGAATATTAAAATATATAAAATTATCTATCCAGTACATTGAACATTTTTATTATATCTTCTATAGATTTAGAGATAGAGAGTTATAAATATGTAAAATAATCCATTGTAGCCATCAAACAGCATATGGAAACCAGTTGAAAAATCAAAATGTTTGTAATTAACATAAATGTCCGTGTCAAAAATCCAGATATATTGCCGAAAGCTTTTTTCTGGGAAGTACATTTAATATTTGTTATTTTATCATAAATTAAACATTTAAAATTATAAATATAGCTGCCGCTCGTTAGATTGATACTATTCTTGAATGCTAAAAACCTGAAATTCGTATTTGGATAATTCGAGATGTAATAGTAATTATAATATGCTATTGTTATAACGAGGAAAAGACTCCGTCAACATCTAAAGTGGGGATAAAAAGCAAGGGGATGCATTTATAAGTGAAAGTATGTACAGTATCAATGTCATCATATACCCTTCAGAAAGATCGCCAATCTCGTCAATGATTTGAGAGAATCTCGAACATTTAAAAGAGTAGGAGGAAACTTGTTCTTAAAATGAATTGAAAAATAAAGAATAGATGTAATTAGAACTTTTTGTATGCATAAAATATAAAGACTTTTGGTTTCAATTGTTGCGATAATATTTTTATTAATTCGTCAAACCTTTTTCGTTGCAGGTTTCACTGGATCGCATATATTCTTCAGTATTTTATAAACATTTTCATGCATTAACGTCAGTAACACTGAAAATTTCCTAATCTCTGCCACTTCGTTAGCAAGATAATATTGCTCTAATCTTTCGCTGGATATCTCGCCGATGTTAAATCCGTTAATAGTGGTAGCATTTCCACTATTTAGCACCGTTATATTTGGGCCTGGACGTTCCGCAGGCATTTTTCACTTGTTTTGCGAACATGTGCTTAACCTCCAAATATTTGGAATAGATACAGAACTATTTCCGTTAAAAAACAATATTTTTGTCGTCGCCAAATTTTGTAGTGAAGTGGCCCAACACAATTATGGGTAAATGGACAATAAAATAGAAACACGGTGGTCCATATAAACTTATTTAAAAAACCATTTTTACTTAACACGCGAATATGCCATTTTATATTAAAAAAACAATCAGACAATGTTTTCACATGTATGACAATAAAAAGAACTAAATAACATGTAAAGGCGGGATTTTCAATATGAATAAATACTACAATATGAATATACTACATAAACACTGAAGTTTACTATTTATTCTGGGTAGTAAATATACCGTATCAGCTAAGATACAGTATTTACTATTCTGTCATTAATGCATTGCTATGGATTATACACACTGCATCGTTCCAAATAAAATGCACCATAGGTTTTCAATGTTAAATGAACATTTCATCATAATAATACTGCTTTATAAATACCGTAATAAAGTAATAAGAGCAGTATCTTTACTCTTGGTGAAAATGACAAGTATGAAGTTTGTCGTTTTTTAATAATTTAAATACAGAAGTTTAGATAATATTTAATTCATTTGCTGATTTTTTTTTTTCTTTTATTGCACGTTGTAAATTATTTTTATTTTCTTCGGTTCGCGCAGATTTGTTCTTGCCCTATTCGTATGATTCTTATTTAAACCTCTATCATTTTTAAATTTTGTTAACATTATCGAAACTGCAGAAGAATTTGGTCTTGGACGTTCAGGAGATAAATTAGCAAACGTTTCTCAAACTATAACTAGCATTGTAACAAGTTACTTTTCAATTTTTTCTTCTGTAGTAAATATCTTTAAAGCATGATGTCAAGTTTTTTTGACATTGACAACTTTGACAACCTATGTTGCATTTTATCTGGAACGTTGCACTATGTATACCTAGTATCCATACTAACACATCAATGACGGAATAGCAATTATTGCATCTTAGCTGAAACTGACGGTATACTGTTATAGAGATCGAGTATTGTTGACGTATGGCATGAACATGTTAACAGGTAAATCCGTGGGAATCGTGACAAACACCCGCATCACGCACGCTACGCCGGCTGCGCTGTTCGGACACTCATCGTCGCGCTACTGGGAGGACGACTCGCGCGTGCCGCCCGGCGTGCGCCGGTCCTGCAAGGATTTAGCTCGTCAGCTTGTTGAGGACGATCCTGGCCGCAGCATTAATGTAAGTCCCGTAAAACAAGAAACATACAGAAAGTTTTATATTGAGATATTGGTACACTGTGCAACAAGTCTTGAAATGATTTATTGCTGGTAAAGTGCGAATTTCTATATGTTCAGTAGGAAATATTTTAAGAGAATTTCGTGTTGAGGAGTGATCATCCTTTAAAAAAGGAATTACATCCACCGAAAATAAAAAAAAAGAAAATAGTAATTAAATAGGTATCATAATATTGGAAGTTGTTAACGAAAATCATTACTTAGTGATGATTTATTACTAAGCCGAAATTTACGTACATTGACAAACCATATTTTAAAATTGTCAATCAGTTCATGTAATTCTTTATTTAACACTCCATTACATGCGGCAACTGGAGTTTAAACATTACACGCATGCAAAGGATTCCCTCACCTGTGTTTTTTAGTATATAGTATACACATTTGTTATTTAAAAATGAATTTGTTTCCGTACTATTTGTATTAATTGAGTCTCTTAGCAAAAAAAAAAATAAATATGACGATAATTTTGCTGAACAGTTATCGCAATATATTTATTACACAATTTTCTCTTCCACCAAATTGTACTAAAAGCGTCAACGTATTAAAAAAACGTTATTTACAGGGAAATCAAGAAAAAATCTAATTATGACGATAAATTCCAACGACTAGTTTTTAACCAATCATGATGAAAAACACTTGAAAATTCAACCAATGGGAACAGTATTATACTGATAAAACCCCGTTACCCTTATAATTTTCCGCTACCAAATAAATAAACAGTTGTTATTGTTTATAACTCTCAGTGTGACAATTAATTTGTCAAGTTTCATTTTGCGTTGTGTTTGGAATTTATCTCACCAAATACCACACGACCACTCAGATTTTCTCAGATAAACTTTTATTTTTAAGCACTCATTTTCTTTGCTTTTAAGCAAAATCACTTAAGCAAACTAACATTAAGTAAAACCCCTCCTCCTTCGGAGTCGGGATTTACCATGCAGTTTGCTTTCGTGTTTGTTGCTAAGCAAAAAAAAATCGTGCAAAATAAAAATTTATCGATAGTCCAGTGAACGAAGCATTTTACCCTACAAAAGGTCTAGTAGTTCTGAATTTTTGATATGTTGTATAGGATGGTGGGTTAGTGAAAAATCCAAATTTCCACATTGCCCCCTCCGCCGCTTCCTCCGCCATCTTGTAAAAACTACTGAAAATCGACACATCTCAGTTTATTGCCTATAAATTCTTTCTGGTGCATTTTAGCACAAAAAAAAATTATTTGCCGGCTTGTAGAGGACAACATTTCCTGCAAAATAGTTAAGTAAAGTTATTTTGTACAATTAATAGCAACGGAGCTATGATGCTGACAAAAAAGATTAATATTGCGTACTTTGCAAAATTTTGAGTTTCTTTCCACTTTACATTGCAATAGCTCCGTAACACATCATTTTAGCGTAAAAGTCCTCATAATCAATATTGTACAGAATTTAATTACCTACAAAACTCAAATATTTTCATACGATCATTGCCACGAATTGGGGATAATTTTTTTAAAAAAAGATAAAAATAGTTGTTTCCAGTTTAGTGCAGCAACTCTTTGGTATATTATTTCTAATTATAAAAGTATTATTCAAACAAAATTATCTGTATAGATGTAAAATGAACGTAATTATGTGTTGGCAAACGTCAATGAAGTCTCATGGGACTATTAGAATTTTGTTTTTTTAAACAGCACTTCCTTCTTTTATTTGTCTGCGACTTCTTTCTTCTGCTTTCCAACTGAGAGTAAGTTATTTGCCAAGTATTGTATGTATTCTACGACTCAATTTTCTAAGACTTTGGCGTATTATGTATTATGTATTAGGGGTGGAGCTATGCCGCTCTCAACATGGTGAAAGTAGCGATCGTAGAAAAATATTGAGTTTTTTATAACTATTCCTAGCTATAAGTAAATCATTATCAACAAATTTCATTATATTCTTTAAGATATTGTACCCAGCTCCTATAGATACGGAATGGATGAAATATAGAATACACAGATTACCGCAAAACATCCATTTTGAAAAATTGCTTTATTAACATTTTAACCACCGAAAATCGGCAATTTTTCAGTTTTTTGCTTATAACTTCTTTCTGGTGCATTTTAACGCAAAAATGTTATTTAACGACTTGCAGTGGATAAAATTTCATGTATATTTAGGTCACGAAGTTTTTTTGTAGGAATAATGACAACGGAGCTATAAAGCTCCAAAAAACGACAAAATTGCGTACTTTGTTAAATTTTGAGTTTCCTTACAAATTACATTTCGCAACAACTCCGTAATACTTCATTTTAGCGTAAAAGTTATTATGATAAATCTTGAGAATTTACTTACCTGCAAAATCCATTTATCAATTTTTTTTAAGGACCAATGTAACGTAGTAGGGGTAACTACAAAAAAAATACGAAAAAGTGATTTTTTTCAAGTTTAGTGCAGCAACGTTGTTCCTCCAGTTTTTATCACTATACTTGATTTTATGATATAGAATTAACGTAATAAGGATTCCACGAACATAATTCTGAGCTGAAGAGCAGTAGAAAGAAGTCGCAGACAAATAAAAGAAGGAAGTGCTGTTTTTAAAAAAAAAAAAATTATAATAGTCCCATGAGACTTTATTGACTTTTATAATTAGAAATAATATACCAAAAAGGGTTGCTGCACTAAACTGGAAACAACTATTTTTATCGTTTTTTAAAAAATTGATCCCCAATCCGTGGCAATGATCGTATAAAAATATTTGAGTTTTGTAGGTAATTAAATTCTCTACAAGATTGATTATGAGGAATTTTACGCTAACATGATGTGTTACGGAGATATTGCGATGTAAAACGGAAAGAAACTCAAAATTGTGCAAAGTACGCAATTTTAACTTTTTTGTCAGCATCATAGCTTCGTCGCTACTAATCGTACAAAATAACTTTACTTAACTATTTTGTCCTCTACAAGTCGGCAAATAACTTTTTTTGTGCTAAAATGCACCAGAAAGAAGTTATAGGCAATAAACTGAAAGAAGTGCATTTTCGGTAGTTTTTACAAGATGGCGGTGGTAGCGGAGGAGGGGGGATTGTGGAAATTTGGGTTTTTTACTAACCAACCATGCTGTACAACATATCAAAAATTTAGAACTGCCCGACCTTTTGTAGGATTCCCCCCTTTTTCAGCCTCCGTTCACTGGACTATCAGGAGTTCTTGTGATATTACTTCCGATAATTTGGCTGAACAGTTATCGTAATATATTTATTAGACAATGTTTACAACTACAAATAAATTTCTAATAGGAGTAAACCTACCAAATACCAGGAAGAAACATTCTTGTCATAATAACACGCGTCGTAAATTTCCCGCATTTCTAGTACTATCCGATAAACATCATTGGGGGATTTGCCCCAATTTTCAATTTAAAACAAATAAAGAAATACGCCCTTATTTAGTAGTAAAGTTTAGGAAGATAATGATTCCCCGATGAAAGTAATAGTATATTATTCAATCAGCTATTACTCATGAGAATGAAGTTCGCATCACGAGCCGGAGCGAGAATGACGTAAATCATTCGAATGTATAATGGCCAATACATGCGAACAGAATACTATACTTTATTCACTTCTGTCAAATAATAATATATCTGTAACATATTTGTATTGAATAATATGTAGGGTTTTTTCACTGACAAATTAAAAAAAAATGTTTACACACAAATATAGTTATCGTTGTAACAAAACTTATTGCACAAAGGCCCGAAAAAAACTATCTACAATTATCCTTATACTAAAAGGCTAGAGGATCTCTCTATACTTTCATCACGAGCATCGTGAAAATTTTGCGCACCTGTACAACCTAAACGGCGTGAGCGATTTTAATGAAAATTGTTGCAATTTGTAGGGAATAACTCAACTTGATTTCCTGGTAATAGGTCATTTTTCTGTAGAATGTATAGATTTTGAATAAAAAAATATTTAATGTTCAAAATTCCTTGAGGAAAACAAAACCATGGATTGCTTTCTATTCTATTCAAGTCTACAAAATCAGACAATTTTGGGTCAAAATTGACATTGAGTAGGCTGGATTTTTTTAAAGAAGAAAATCTATATTTGACATATGCCATATTTGAACTCATGTCTAATGGAAAAATATACTTGTATTTAATTAATATAAATAAAAATTACTTATTTACATATTTTGTTATATATTATTAATAAATCATACGATTTTTGTATGTTTTTTGTTACTATTTCAATAAAAAAAATTAGGTACCTAAATTTTGAAACAGATATCGGTAATGATGATGTTATATTTGTACCGTGCGGGTGCTTATCAGGCGTCACCTCACGGGTACTTATTGCTGATGTCGAGAGTGCACCAGAGGTATCACTTTTGTGCCATTTAAAATTCAAAATATTTGGCGTCCGTCGGTCAAAAGACACTCAGGCATAAGAAAGTACAATGCATTGTTATTATCAATGTTTTTTCATTATTGTAATCAAATATTGTTACACATTATTAGTATTTCATACGTTTTTGTATGTGTTTTATTGTTATTATTTTAATAAAAAAAAAAACCTACACCTGACACCATTAATTTCATATAATTACGTTTTTTTATAACAAAATTATCAATATTTTCTTCACAAAATCATTTTCTTATTATTTTTTAACGTAGTCCATCATATTACATCGTTTTAAACAACAGTACACATTTTTCTACGAATAAAATATAAACCGTTATATACATATTCGTAAATATAATTTATACAAAGTTTTATACATCAATCCGGGCTATTTTTTACTCATCTATGACATAAAACCATTCTAATAATTTATATAAATCAATCATTTACGAGTTAAAAAACGCCGAACATCCTTATACTAAAAGGCTAGAGGATCTCTCTATACTTTCATCACGAGCATCGTGAAAATTTTGCGCACCTGTACAACCTAAACGGCGTGAGCGATTTTAATGAAAATTGTTGCAATTTGTAGGGAATAACTCAACTTGATTTCCTGGTAATAGGTCATTTTTCTGTAGAATGTATAGATTTTGAATAAAAAAATATTTAATGTTCAAAATTCCTTGAGGAAAACAAAACCATGGATTGCTTTCTATTCTATTCAAGTCTACAAAATCAGACAATTTTGGTTCAAAATTGACATTGAGTAGGCTGGATTTTTTTAAAGAAGAAAATCTATATTTGACATATGCCATATTTGAACTCATGTCTAATGGAAAAATATACTTGTATTTAATTAATATAAATAAAAATTACTTATTTATATATTTTGTTATATATTATTAATATATCATACGATTTTTGTATGTTTTTTGTTACAATTTCAATAAAAAAAATTAGGTACCTAAATTTTGAAACAGATATCGGTAATGATGATGTTATATTTGTACCGTGTGGGTGCTTATCAGGCGTCACCTCACGGGTACTTATTGCTGATGTCGAGAGTGCACCAGAGGTATCACTTTTGTGCCATTTAAAATTCAAAATATTTGGCGTCCGTCGGTCAAAAGACACTCAGGCATAAGAAAGTACAATGCATTGTTATTATCAATGTTTTTTCATTATTGTAATCAAATATTGTTACACATTATTAGTATTTCATACGTTTTTGTATGTGTTTTATTGTTATTATTTTAATAAAAAAAAAAACCTACACCTGACACCATTAATTTCATATAATTACGTTTTTTTATAACAAAATTATCAATATTTTCTTCACAAAATCATTTTCTTATTATTTTTTAACGTAGTCCATCATATTACATCGTTTTAAACAACAGTACACATTTTTCTACGAATAAAATATAAACCGTTATATACATATTCGTAAATATAATTTATACAAAGTTTTATACATCAATCCGGGCTATTTTTTACTCATCTATGACATAAAACCATTCTAATAATTTATATAAATCAATCATTTACGAGTTAAAAAACGCCGAACATCCTTATACTAAAAGGCTAGAGGATCTCTCTATACTTTCATCACGAGCATCGTGAAAATTTTGCGCACCTGTACAACCTAAACGGCGTGAGCGATTTTAATGAAAATTGTTGCAATTTGTAGGGAATAACTCAACTTGATTTCCTGGTAATAGGTCATTTTTCTGTAGAATGTATAGATTTTGAATAAAAAAATATTTAATGTTCAAAATTCCTTGAGGAAAACAAAACCATGGATTGCTTTCTATTCTATTCAAGTCTACAAAATCAGACAATTTTGGGTCAAAATTGACATTGAGTAGGCTGGATTTTTTTAAAGAAGAAAATCTATATTTGACATATGCCATATTTGAACTCATGTCTAATGGAAAAATATACTTGTATTTAATTAATATAAATAAAAATTACTTATTTACATATTTTGTTATATATTATTAATAAATCATACGATTTTTGTATGTTTTTTGTTACTATTTCAATAAAAAAAATTAGGTACCTAAATTTTGAAACAGATATCGGTAATGATGATGTTATATTTGTACCGTGCGGGTGCTTATCAGGCGTCACCTCACGGGTACTTATTGCTGATGTCGAGAGTGCACCAGAGGTATCACTTTTGTGCCATTTAAAATTCAAAATATTTGGCGTCCGTCGGTCAAAAGACACTCAGGCATAAGAAAGTACAATGCATTGTTATTATCAATGTTTTTTCATTATTGTAATCAAATATTGTTACACATTATTAGTATTTCATACGTTTTTGTATGTGTTTTATTGTTATTATTTTAATAAAAAAAAAAACCTACACCTGACACCATTAATTTCATATAATTACGTTTTTTTATAACAAAATTATCAATATTTTCTTCACAAAATCATTTTCTTATTATTTTTTAACGTAGTCCATCATATTACATCGTTTTAAACAACAGTACACATTTTTCTACGAATAAAATATAAACCGTTATATACATATTCGTAAATATAATTTATACAAAGTTTTATACATCAATCCGGGCTATTTTTTACTCATCTATGACATAAAACCATTCTAATAATTTATATAAATCAATCATTTACGAGTTAAAAAACGCCGAACATCCTTATACTAAAAGGCTAGAGGATCTCTCTATACTTTCATCACGAGCATCGTGAAAATTTTGCGCACCTGTACAACCTAAACGGCGTGAGCGATTTTAATGAAAATTGTTGCAATTTGTAGGGAATAACTCAACTTGATTTCCTGGTAATAGGTCATTTTTCTGTAGAATGTATAGATTTTGAATAAAAAAATATTTAATGTTCAAAATTCCTTGAGGAAAACAAAACCATGGATTGCTTTCTATTCTATTCAAGTCTACAAAATCAGACAATTTTGGTTCAAAATTGACATTGAGTAGGCTGGATTTTTTTAAAGAAGAAAATCTATATTTGACATATGCCATATTTGAACTCATGTCTAATGGAAAAATATACTTGTATTTAATTAATATAAATAAAAATTACTTATTTATATATTTTGTTATATATTATTAATATATCATACGATTTTTGTATGTTTTTTGTTACAATTTCAATAAAAAAAATTAGGTACCTAAATTTTGAAACAGATATCGGTAATGATGATGTTATATTTGTACCGTGTGGGTGCTTATCAGGCGTCACCTCACGGGTACTTATTGCTGATGTCGAGAGTGCACCAGAGGTATCACTTTTGTGCCATTTAAAATTCAAAATATTTGGCGTCCGTCGGTCAAAAGACACTCAGGCATAAGAAAGTACAATGCATTGTTATTATCAATGTTTTTTCATTATTGTAATCAAATATTGTTACACATTATTAGTATTTCATACGTTTTTGTATGTGTTTTATTGTTATTATTTTAATAAAAAAAAAACCTACACCTGACACCATTAATTTCATATAATTACGTTTTTTTATAACAAAATTATCAATATTTTCTTCACAAAATCATTTTCTTATTATTTTTTAACGTAGTCCATCATATTACATCGTTTTAAACAACAGTACACATTTTTCTACGAATAAAATATAAACCGTTATATACATATTCGTAAATATAATTTATACAAAGTTTTATACATCAATCCGGGCTATTTTTTACTCATCTATGACATAAAACCATTCTAATAATTTATATAAATCAATCATTTACGAGTTAAAAAACGCCGAACATCCTTATACTAAAAGGCTAGAGGATCTCTCTATACTTTCATCACGAGCATCGTGAAAATTTTGCGCACCTGTACAACCTAAACGGCGTGAGCGATTTTAATGAAAATTGTTGCAATTTGTAGGGAATAACTCAACTTGATTTCCTGGTAATAGGTCATTTTTCTGTAGAATGTATAGATTTTGAATAAAAAAATATTTAATGTTCAAAATTCCTTGAGGAAAACAAAACCATGGATTGCTTTCTATTCTATTCAAGTCTACAAAATCAGACAATTTTGGGTCAAATTAAAAAAAAAAAAAAAAAAAAAAAAAAGAGTCGAGAAGAAATAACTGTAACTCACGTCACTTCAAGCTGCACTTCAGAAATGTAAGTTAATTTTTTCAATCAGCGCTAGAAAACTCTTAATTCACTTCAAACTACACGTAATGTTATATGCAATCAATATAAATTGTGAAATAAACGTTATATCATCTCTGACATAGGTAATTCAATAGAATAAAGTGTCACACTAACTATGCTCACTTCATGAAATCCAACTTTCAAACTTTCTTGTAACGAAGTAATAAATTATGATTTATATATACATAATGTACAAATTTGGATTATGACTTTACATATACAAATTTCCTCTTAAAACGCCTTCTGTCAAAACATAGCAAATTCCGGAAATGTCACCAGTTCTTAAATATATTAATTTAAAATTCTGTTTGTATTTTAATAATTATAATACATAATAATAGAACTAAAATAAGTGTTTTCACAATTTATTTCAATTTATTTAAATTTATTTTCATTTCTTTCACAATAACGTATAACCCCAGATTGCCCCAGATATTAGTTGTCAAGAACACGTAGAATGTACAGATCGTGTACTAAGATTCATATGATCATCTTGGCGCCACTTTTGTTTGTTCTCGGAACTATTTTACCGTCCTAAATTTCAGAAATAAGCGGATAATCTGATACAACACAAGAATTATATAAAATACAATACGCTGAGAATATGATTATATTATGTATTTAGTATTTCTCTAATGTATAATAGTTATTCATTTCTCCATAAATTTTATATTATTCTCAGATGGCGTTGTCGTCTGCCGGCAGTGATATAATTGTCTACAAATATTCTTTTGTTCATTGAAATAAATTGTTTATTAACTGTACTACCTCTGAGTCTATTATATTATATGTTAATAATAATAAAATAAGTGTTTAACAATTTGTTCAGATTCATTTTTACGTAAAATGTCTGACTTAATGCTAACTAACCATCCGTCAGTACCTAGTAGTGGAAATATTTTAATGTCAAATGAAATTTATTGTTAGATGATAGGTATTAAACATTTATTTAATATTAAACTTATAAAACATTAATATAAACATTAGCACATAAATGTTATTACCAATAATTTTGGATATTTTCATTTGGAATTGCATGAAACCAGAACAATTCTAATTAGATTCATCTAACAGTGTAGCACGAAAGAGTATTTCATATGATCTGGTCGGTCTGTAAGTTTGTAAATGTATTGAATGTAGGAATGTTAATTCATTTGGATTGCTTATTGAAATCAGGGCCGGCTTGATAATTTGTAGGGCCATGTGTATGATTTTACCTTGGGATTTTTGTAAATAACAAAACTGTATTAGGGTCAATCAAATATGAACAGGCGTTTTAAAAACGCTTTATACAGGTTATTTTTTTATTTTTCTATATAGTTACTTATTTTTCTATATAGTTACTCAGAACATAAGCACCTGTTTCATTAAATTGGCAGCTTTTTGTATCTCATATAAAAAATGTCTGATGTGGGCACCACATGACTTCCTTGTACGCCTGTTCATTTTTTGTTATTTTTTGCCCTAATTAATAGCAAATTTAATTACAGGAACCAAAAAGTACATAATTTTTAAATTTACATATCTCGCTTATACAAAGACCTAATTTAATCATACTTGATGTTTTCGACGTAGAATTCAATTATCTAAAACTTTCATTTGCAGAATTTATTATTAAAATCAAAACAACACTTTTTTTTTCAAGAAAAACTGATAACAGCTTCAAGTAAAGTATCACTTCCGGTTAGACAATTTTAACCAAAATCTATTATGTTATTCCCATTGATATGAAAGTATTATATACAAAATTTGAAAAGTTTTGGATAATATTTGAAAATAGTTTTTCATTACAATCTATTATAGGCTTGAGGTAAAGTACCACTTCCGAAAGTTATGTAATGGTCAAAAAGGGTGGTGCACAACTAGCACAATACCTCTTGCCATTTTCATATTAGGCTATATAAGTATTGTATTTAACATTTCTGATATACACAAAAAAATCTAATTACATTTATTCTTCATTTTTCAATTTATTCTATGAACAAGTTTCCTCCTACTCTTGTAAATGTTATAGATTCTTCTAATTTCTTGACAAGATTGGTGGTATTTCTGAAGGGTATATGATGAATCGTAAAGTCGTATTCTAGGAATCTTAAAACATGTTTATTCATTAAAAACTCACCATCGACTTTTTTAACTAAAAACAATATTTTCCTTATTATTAAAATATTTTCCTTACCTAAAGGTGACGGAAGATAAAATATCTATTGTGGTTAGCACAGTACCTCCCGCCATTTTCATTTTAACACAAGATTTTGAAATTGAATGACCGCCAGGGCATAGCTTAGCAATATAGCTTGGACATTTCCTAAGGTCGAAAAATTAAGAAACATAGTTATTGTCAATTTGATTATTGTAATCAAATTTTCTTTAATATAATAGTTTTTACCTTCCGTCACCTTTAGGTAAGGAAGGTATTGTCTTTGGTCAAAAAATTCGGTGATGAGTATACTATTGAAACATACAGCGTTAGCACTTTGCGTTTCAAGTGTGACTAGACGGATTGGAAAGACGTTTAGACTATCATAAAACACTATCCCCCTAGGGGGAGCTCGGCGTAGCCGAGATTTCGCTAGTCCTTATACTAAAAGGCTAGAGGATCTCTCTATACTTTCATCACGAGCATCGTGAAAATTTTGCGCACCTGTACAACCTAAACGGCGTGAGCGATTTTAATGAAAATTGTTGCAATTTGTAGGGAATAACTCAACTTGATTTCCTGGTAATAGGTCATTTTTCTGTAGAATGTATAGATTTTGAATAAAAAAATATTTAATGTTCAAAATTCCTTGAGGAAAACAAAACCATGGATTGCTTTCTATTCTATTCAAGTCTACAAAATCAGACAATTTTGGGTCAAAATTGACATTGAGTAGGCTGGATTTTTTTAAAGAAGAAAATCTATATTTGACATATGCCATATTTGAACTCATGTCTAATGGAAAAATATACTTGTATTTAATTAATATAAATAAAAATTACTTATTTACATATTTTGTTATATATTATTAATAAATCATACGATTTTTGTATGTTTTTTGTTACTATTTCAATAAAAAAAATTAGGTACCTAAATTTTGAAACAGATATCGGTAATGATGATGTTATATTTGTACCGTGCGGGTGCTTATCAGGCGTCACCTCACGGGTACTTATTGCTGATGTCGAGAGTGCACCAGAGGTATCACTTTTGTGCCATTTAAAATTCAAAATATTTGGCGTCCGTCGGTCAAAAGACACTCAGGCATAAGAAAGTACAATGCATTGTTATTATCAATGTTTTTTCATTATTGTAATCAAATATTGTTACACATTATTAGTATTTCATACGTTTTTGTATGTGTTTTATTGTTATTATTTTAATAAAAAAAAAAACCTACACCTGACACCATTAATTTCATATAATTACGTTTTTTTATAACAAAATTATCAATATTTTCTTCACAAAATCATTTTCTTATTATTTTTTAACGTAGTCCATCATATTACATCGTTTTAAACAACAGTACACATTTTTCTACGAATAAAATATAAACCGTTATATACATATTCGTAAATATAATTTATACAAAGTTTTATACATCAATCCGGGCTATTTTTTACTCATCTATGACATAAAACCATTCTAATAATTTATATAAATCAATCATTTACGAGTTAAAAAACGCCGAACATCTATATACTAAACGGTTTCATTCACTATCTATATATATTTTCTTTAATCAGACGATCGCCCAATTTTTGCTCTCCTTTACAGCTTAAACGGTGCGAGTGATTTTGATGAAACTTGCTTCAAATTGTAGGAAATTCTTTTCTTCAGGTCCCTTGTCATGTGTAATTTTTCTGTAGAATGTATAGTTTTCGAGTAAAATAATATTAAAAGTGGATATTTGGTACTTTGAAACAATTTGACACCAAAAATCTTAGTCTTCATTGAAAATTTTAAGACGAAGAACGTTTTTTTGACATGTCAAACAGAACTTTTAAATTGAAATATTTATAAAAATAGGTCAATCTGTAACAAGTTAAATTTATAAATAAAAACAATGAGCAATTATTCCACAATAGCTAAAAGGGCCTAAATCATTATATTTAAAAATTATAATTTTTGATGGTTCATGTCCGTAGTTTGAACACTCTGAGACGTCATATTTGACATGTGTCAAAATATTAACCTTTGAATGCAAATAATTTTGAAATAAAAATGTAAGAAATGGATTAAATTACATTTAAATGGACTGCAGGCATGAAGAAATAAATTAGCTACGTTGTAAGTATTCAAAATCAATTTATATGGAATGAAATATTTTTTTAGGTTCAGGAAATCGAGTTAACCTGTTATATTATTAGTTTTGAGTGATGAAGATCAGTGTATTTATATTTTAATAGCCAAGAAATTCGATTTTGAGAATGTGTTGAAAATATTTCTAATCGTTACAGAGTTATTGAAAATATATTACCGCAAAATGTCAAAATGTATTTTTGAAATTTTACATTTACCCTTTTCAGGTTTTTTGTCTTAAGCCGTAACGTAATTTACCGTGCTGCAACATAACGTAAAGAATAAAACATTACAAACATATGTGATAATTTACACAGCCTTATTACTTGACGTGACGTACTGTGCCGCAACGTGTTAAAAACCCAAAGATTGCCAAATTTTATCTTTCTGTGTAAGGTTAGGTTAGTTTGGTAACATTTAAATGGTTCTGCGAGTTTCAAATGGTTTAAATAGAAAATAGTTGTTGTATTTAAAGCTAATTAAAATGCTAATAAATATTATTTCTATAGACATCGCTTAATGTATCACCTAGAGAAGTTGCTATATTTTAACAAAAGTAAGGGTTTAATATGCTTTACATTTGAATCCTGTGGAATTTAAATTTCCATTGATTACAACAATCAATAGTATCTTTGTTGTAATCAACAATTTTGCAATTATTGTAAGCAAAAGAACAATGCCAGAAAAGTATTCGTTTGAGAGGATATTTCTTTTACTTTCTTTTACTAAATTTTAATAGTAAATCAGGGAAATTCAATATTCAAAATTCATTGCAAGATTCTTTAGCAATCAATATTCTTGAGCTATAATAAATATTCTTTGTTGCAATAAACACTTTTCCAGTTATTATTTCAATAAATACTACTAGAAAAATATCCGTTTAGTGGCATAATTATTTTACTTATAACTTATAACAAGACATCTAATGCAAACAAATTTAAAAACAAATATTGTTTGTTACTATTACCTTACTGTGTAAGGTGTATATTAACTTTTTCTTTTCGAATAAGAGATTTGTTTAAATTTACTTTTAATTGTCTTGAAATAGCGTCAGTTATGGTCGGCGCTTTTGTGCTGGGCACAACCAGCCCACATGTACGAAGCGGCCCTAAACAAATTATTATCGTATTGTTAGTAACAACATAGGGATAATATTAGCAAAATTAAATACACAGCATATCTTAAAAGACAATAATAAAAATGTCCATTTTTTGTGAAAAATAAGTTATAGATGTTTTCGCCTTATTTCTTGTAATCCAAATAGAATGGCATGATCGGTTTCGAGAAAAATATAACATGTCCTATGTCCTACAAAAATTTTAACTTCAATCAAAAGTTAACATGTACACTGGAACTGCTGCTTGAATTTTGTTATAGTTTGCACAGAATTATCTACCGTTATAGCTTTGCCTTACTAAGCCTGTAGTAGGCCAGGAATAGAAATGTTTATTTTATTTAAAAAAATGTGTTTCATTATTACAAAATAAAGTAAAATAAAATAGGAAACCATTTAATATGTACCTGTCTTTTATCCCCATAAATCAAACTTGAATCGTTAACAGTAGATCTGCTGAGAGGGCCATAACGATAGATATCTGTACAAACTATACATTTTGATCAAATGGCAAGAGAAAGAAGGGCTCCAATGGTAGATTTTGATTCAAAAATTATTAAAAGTGGAAACAATCATTCCGCAATGCATCGAAGTCCTCGTTACAAATTTTAAGACGAAAACCGATGTCATCTGTGACACTTGATAAGTCATTGGTGACATGTATCAAATTTGACAAGTTGAAGATGAACTACAAATGGTATCTTTAAAAGCAGGATATAGATATCGAAAAATTAAATACGATTGGTTAAAGGTACGAATAAACAAATATAACATTTATGAGTAATGGCTTTAAACTAATGTTTTAGAAATTGTAATTTTTTGACATTTCAAAATATGTAGTTTGGTTAGGTAATTATTAGATCTCATGTGTCAAAAATGTGTTACGTCAAACATGACATTAATGATTCCATACTACCAATAAAAATATAGTAAATTTTAAATATAACTAGACGAGAAAGTGTTGCCAAACTTGCCATAAGTAACATTCCTAACAAGATCAATGTGAAGTCGGTACACAAGTGTTACCAAACATGACATAAGTAAATTAAGTGACAAACAAATATTCCTAACTGTATTATTGTGACGTTAGTGCATTAATAATTTCCATACTACCAATAAAAATATAGTAAATTTTAAATATAACCAGACGAGTAAGTGTTGCCAAACTTGCCATAAGTAACATTCCTAACAAGATCAATGTGAAGTCGGTACACAAGTGTTACCAAACATGACATAAGAAAGTGACAAACAAATATTCCTAACTGTATTACTGTGAAGTTAGTTCATTAATAATTTCCATACTACCAATATAAATATAGTAAATTTTAAATATAACTAGACAAGTAAGTGTTGCCAAACTTGCCAAAAGTAACATTCCTAACAAGATCAATGTGAAGTCGGTACACAAGTGTTACCAAACATGACATAAGTAAGTAAGTGACAAACAAATATTCCTAACTGTATTACTGTGAAGTTAGTTCATTAATAATTTCCATACTACCAATAAAAATATAGTAAATTTTAAATATAACTAGACAAGTAAGTGTTGCCAAACCATGTCGTGTTTGGTATCAAATGAGAGGTATCGTTAAGGGTTGCCATGCAGAAGTGTCAAAAATTTGACAGGTTGATCGGCTTTTGTTTTTTGCATAAAGTTGTCAGAACCATGCCGAGTTTGGTATCAAATGAGAGGTATAGTCAAGGGCTACCATGCAGAAATGTCAAAATTTTGACAGCTCGAGTGGCTTTTGTTTTTTGCATAAAGTTGTCAGAACCATGTCGAGTTTGGTATCAAATGAGAGATATCGTTAAGGGCTGCCATGCAGAAGTGACGAAAATATGCCAGGTCCATCGGCTTTTGTTTTTTGCATAAAGTTGTAAGAACCATGTCGTGTTTGATATCAAATGAGAGGGATCGTCAAGGGTTAACATTCAGAAATGTCAAAAGTTTGACAGCTCGATCGGCTATTGTTTTTTGCAAAAAGTTGTCAGAACCATGTCGAGTTTGGTATCAAATGAGAGGTATCGTTAAGGGCTGCCATGCAGAAGTGTCAAAAATTTGACAGGTCGATTGACTTTTGTTTTTTGCATAAAGTTGTCAGAACCATGCCGAGTTTGGTATCAAATGAGAGGTATCGTTAAGGGCTGCCATGCAAAAGTGTCAAAATTTTGACAGCTCGAGTGGCTTTTGTTTTTTGCATAAAGTTGTCAGAACCATGTCGAGTTTGGTATCAAATGAGAGATATCGTTAAGGGCTGCCATGCAGAAGTGACAAAAATATGACAGGTCGATCGGCTTTTGTTTTTTGCATAAAGTTGTAAGAACCATGTCGTGTTTGATATCAAATGAGAGGGATCGTCAAGGGCTACCATGGAAAAATGTCAAAATTTTGACAGCTCGGTCGGCTTTTGTTTTCTGCATAAAGTTGTCAGAACCATGTCGAGTATGGTATCAAATGAGAGGTATCGTTAAGGGCTGCCATGCAAAAGTGTCAAAAATTTGACCGGTCGATCGGCTTTTGTTTTTTGCATAAAGTTGTCAGAACCATGTCGAGTTTGGTATCAAATGAGAGGGATAGTCAAGGGCTACCATGCAGAAGTAACAAAATTTTGACAGCTCGGTCGGCTTTTGTTTTTTGCATAAAGTTGTCAGAACCATGTCGAGTTTGGTATCAAACGAGAGGTATCGTTAAGGGCTGCCATGCAGAAGTGTCAAACATTTGACATGTCGATCGGCTTTTGTTTTTTTTGCATGAACTTGTCAGAACCATGTCGAGTTTGGTATCAAATGAGAGGTATCGTTAAGGGCTACAATGCAGAAATGTCAAAATTGTGACAGCTCGATCGGTTTTTGTTTTATGCATAAAGATAAGTAGTTTGTGTATCCGAAAAGACAGTTAGCGTTAGCACTTTGAGTTTCAAATGTGCCTAGACGGATTGGAAAGACGTATAGACTATCATAAAACACTATCCCCCTAGGGAGAGCTCGGCGTAGCCGAGATTTCGCTAGTCTATATACTAAACGGTTTCATTCACTATCTATTCTTTCATCACGAGCATCGACAAACATATAGACACGTCTACAGCTTAAACGAGTTGACAGATTTTAATGAAACTTGTTCCATATTGTAGGAAATTGTTCAGAGGAGTGCCCTAGAAATGGGTTATTTTTCTGTAGGATGCATAGTTTTTGAGTAAAACATTAATAAAGGTGGAATTTTAGCCTTTTAAAACAAAAAGAGAAATAAAATATCTTAGTCTTCCATGAAAAAAATTGAGACAAAGATCTCTTTGACATGTCAAACTGAATTTTTAAATGGGAATATTTATAAAAATAGACCAATCTGTAATAAGTTAAATTTTAAAATATTAACTATAATAATGGACAATTTTTTTACAATAGTTACAAATGCCCAAATCTTTAAAATTAAAAATTATAAATTTTTGATGATTCATTTCCGTGCTTCGTGATTGCAACACTGTGAAACGTCATATTTTACATGTGTCAAAATATTAACCTATGAATGTATATAATTTTGAAATAGATATGAAATGGATTATTCAACATATAAATGAACTGCCAAGGCATGAAAAAATACAATTAGTTACGTTGTGTAAGTATTCAAAATCAATTTTTTATGAAATGAAACATTTTTTAGGTTCAGAAAATCCAATTAACCATGTTGTATTAAGTTTTGAGTGATGGAGATAAGTATATTTATATTTTAAAATTTAAACAATCCGATTGTGTGCAGGTATTGAAAATATTTTTAATAATCGTTAAGGATATTGTACTTAAAAACCTGTCACTTATGAATAAATTTATAAATGTTATAGTAACTGTCATTTTAAATCGTTTTGCAAGTTTCAAATGGTTTAAATATATAATAGTTGTTGTATTTTTGTCTAATTAAAGATTTATTTCACGTATTTTGTATTTAATTGTTCCATTGAAAATGGTAATTTGTACTTATATTATTATAGATATCTCGTAATAAAGCATCTAAAGTTGGTGCCACATTTTAACAAAGGTAGTAAGGTAGGTGTTTAATAGTCTATAATTGAAATGAACGAATGATTTAATTTTCGTATAAAATCAATAAACTTTACATTTGAATTCTGTGGAAATTAAATATCTGTCGATTACAACAATCAATACCTATTTCTTAAAACTATATTGTTGTAATCAACCATTATTTTGCATTTTACGACCAGAAACTCATCAGACATAACAAAATACAATGCATTCTTATTATATTGTCATAAATCAGAGAATATATAGTGTGTAGGCATGTCCAAATAAAAAAAAAATTTAGAAATGTAAACTAAATGTTCCAATCCCGACCGACGCCAAATATTTCGACTTTTTATATATTTCCAATTTTAAATGGCATAAAAGTGACCCCTGTGGTGCACTCTCCACGCCAGCAATGAGTACTCGTGAGGTGACGCCTGGTACGCGTTCGCACGGTACAAATATGTCATCATCATTAACAAAATCTGCGATAAAGCAGATTGTGGCACACTCAGAAAATTATTAATATGCCGTGATGACATGTATATATTTATATATGTTCCAATCAGCACTGGAAAATTCTTATTTCACCTCATAGTACACATAATGTCATAAGTAATCAATAAAAATTAAAAGACGTACATCTTATCATCACACATACATCATTGTAAAAATGTTATAATCGGATTCTAGGGACCTTAAAAGTGCTTATTCACTAAAATATGATAATGCTATTTTTAGCATAAATTCAATACCTCTCTTTTTTATTAAATCTTATCTTTCTCTATCATATTACATCGTTTTAAGCAATATTATATATTTTTCTATGGATAAAATTTAAACCGTCAGATATATATTACATATTATACACCCAAGCGCCCAAGCGGGCTAATTTTTACTGGTCTACAACGTGAAACAAAAATAACAATTCTTAAATCAAGCGTTTGCGAGTTTTCGACTTAAAAACGAGGAGTCAATCTAATGCAAACAAATTTTTAAAAAAATATTGTTCATTACTATTACCTTACTGTGTAAGGTGTATATTAACTTTTTCTTTTCAATTAAGAGATTTGTTTAAATTTACTTGTGTCTTGAAATAGCGTTCATTATGGTCGGCGCTTTTGTGCTGGGCATTACCAGCCCAACCGTACGAAGCGGCTCTGAATAAATTATTATCCTATTGTTAAGTAACAACATTGGGAAAATATTAGCAAAAATAAAAACACAGCCTATCTTAAAAGACAATAATAAAAATGTCCATTTTTTTTGTGAAAAATAAGTTATACATGTTTCCGCCTTAATTCTTGTAGTCCAAATAGAATGGCATGATCGGTTTCGAGAAAAATATAACATGTCTTATGTCCTACAAAATTTTAACTTCAATCACAAAAGTTAACATGTGCACTGGAACTGCTGCTTGAATTTTGTTATAGTTTGAACAGAATTCTCTACCGTTATAGCTTTGCCTTACTAAGCCTGTGGTAGACCGGGCCCAGTTGGATATAGCACTACCTATGGCAACGGATATGTTTGCCGCAAGAAGCAACAGGAATAGATATGTTTATTTTACTTTTTAAAAATGTGTTTCATTATTAGAAAATAAAGTAAAGTGAAATAGGAAACCATTTAATATGTACCTGTCCTTTACCCCCCATAAATCAAGCTTGAATCGCTAACAGTAGATCTGCTGAGAGGGCCATAACGATAGATATCTGTTCAACCTATATATTTTGATCAAATGGCAACAGAAAGAAGTTCTCCAATAGTAGTTTTCGATGTCAAAAATTATTAAAAGTGGAAACAATCATCCCGCAATGCATCGAAGTCCTCGTCAAAAATTTTAAAACGAAAACCGATCTCATCTGTCACACTTGATAAGTCATTGGTGACATGTGTCACATTTTACAAGTTGAAGATGAACTTCAAATGGTTTTATCTTTAAAAGCAGGAGATACATTCCGAAAAATTAAATACAGATTAGTTAAAGGTACGAAGAAACAAATATATCATTTATGAGTAATGGCTTTAAACCAATTATTTGAAATTGTAATTTTTTGACATTTCAAAATGTGTAGTTTGGTTAGGTAAACATGACATAACATAAGTAATTAAGTGACAAACAAATATTCCTAACTGTATTACTGTGAAGTTAGTGCATTAATAATTTTCATACTACCAATAAAAATATAGTAAATTTTAAATAAAACTAGACGAGTAAGTGTTGCCAAACTTGCCATAAGTAACATTCCTAACAAGATCAATGTGAAGTCGCTACACAAGTGTTACCAAACATGTACAAACAAATATTCCTAACTGTATTACTGTGAAGTTAGTGCATTAATAATTTTCATACTACCAATAAAAATATAGTGAATTTTAAATATAACTAGACGAGTAAGTGTTGCCAAACTTGCCATAAGTAACATTCCTAACAAGATCAATGTGAAGTCGGTACACAAGTGTTACCAAACATGTACAAACAAATATTCCTAACTGTATTAATGTGAAGTTAGTGCATTAATAATTTTCATACTACCAATAAAAATATAGTAAATTTTAAATATAACTAGACGAGTAAGTGTTGCCAAACTTGCCATAAGTAACATTCCTAACAAGATCAATGTGAAGTCGGTACACAAGTGTTACCAAACATGCCATAAGTAAGTGACGAACAAATATTCCTAACTGTATTACTGTGAAGTTAGTCCATTAATAATTTCCATACAAAAAAATGACAATATCGGATTTTGTTTTTTGCATAAAGTTGTCAGAACCATGTCGTGTTTGGTATCAAATGAGAGGTATAGTCAAGGGCTACCATGCAGAGATGTCAAAATTTTGACAGCTCGATTGGCTTTCGTTTTTTGCTTAAAGTTGTCAGAACCATGTCGAGTTTGGTATCAAATGAGAGATATCGTTGAGGGCTGTCATGCAGAAACGACAAAAATTTGACAGGTCGGTCGGCTTTTGTTTTTTGCATAAAGTTGTCAGAACCAAGTCGTGTTTGGTATCAAATGAGAGGGATCGTCAAGGGCTAACATGCAGAAATGTTAAAATTTTGACAGCTCGAAGGGCTTTTGTTTTTCGCATAAAGTTGTCAGAACTATGTCGAGTTTGGTACCAAATAGGAGGTATCGTTATGGGCTGCCATGCAAAAGGGTAAAAAATTTGACAGGTCGATCGGCTTTTGTTTTTTTGCATAAAGTTGTCAAAACCATGTCGTGTTTGGTATCAAATGAGAGGGATCGTCAAGAACTAACATGCAGAAATGTTAAAATTTTGACAGCTCGATGGGCTTATGTTTTTCGCATAAAGTTGTCAAAACCATGTCGAGTTTGGTATCAAATGAGATGTATCGTTAAGGGCTGCCACGCAGAAGTGTTAAAAACTTGACAGGTCGATCGACTTTTGTTTTTCGCATAAAGTTGTCAGAACAATGTCGAGTTTGGTATCAAATGAGAGGGTTCGTCAAGGGCTACCATGCAAAAATGTGAAAATTTTGACAGCTCGATCGGCTTTTGTTTTTTGCATGAACTTGCCAGAACCATGTCGTGTTTGGTATCAAATGAGAGGTATCGTCAAGGGCTACCATGCAAAAGGGTAAAAAATTTGACAGGTCGATCGGCTTTTGTTTTTTTGCATAAAGTTGTCAAAACCATGTCGTGTTTGGTATCAAATGAGAGGGATCGTCAAGGACTAACATGCAGAAATGTTAAAATTTTGACAGCTCGATGGGCTTATGTTTTTCGCATAAAGTTGTCAAAACCATGTCGAGTTTGGTATCAAATGAGAGATATCGTTGAGGGCTGTCATGCATAAACGACAAAAATTTGACAGGTCGGTCGGCTTTTGTTTTTTGCATAAAGTTGTCAGAACCAAGTCGTGTTTGGTATCAAATGAGAGGGATCGTCAAGGGCTAACATGCAGAAATGTTAAAATTTTGACAGCTCGAAGGGCTTTTGTTTTTCGCATAAAGTTGTCAGAACTATGTCGAGTTTGGTACCAAATAGGAGGTATCGTTATGGGCTGCCATGCAAAAGGGTAAAAAATTTGACAGGTCGATCGGCTTTTGTTTTATTGCATAAAGTTGTCAAAACTATGTCGTGTTTGGTATCAAATGAGAGGGATCGTCAAGGACTAACATGCAGAAATGTTAAAATTTTGACAGCTCGATGGGCTTATGTTTTTCGCATAAAGTTGTCAAAACCATGTCGAGTTTGGTATCAAATGAGATGTATCGTTAAGGGCTGCCACGCAGAAGTGTTAAAAACTTGACAGGTCGATCGACTTTTGTTTTTCGCATAAAGTTGTCAGAATAATGTCGAGTTTGATATCAAATGAGAGGGTTCGTCAAGGGCTACCATGCAAAAATGTGAAAATTTTGACAGCTCGATCGGCTTTTGTTTTTTGCATGAACTTGCCAGAACCATGTCGTGTTTGGTATCAAATGAGAGGTATCGTCAAGGGCTACCATGCAGAAATGTCAAAATTGTGACAGCTCGATTGGTTTTTGTTTTATGCATAAAGATAAGTAGTTTGTGTATCCGAAAAGACAGTTAGCGTTAGCACTTTGAGTTTCAAGTCTGCCTAGACGGATTGGAAAGACGTACAGACTATCATAAAACACTATCCCCCTAGGGGAACCTCGGCGTAGCCGAGATTTCGCTAGTCTATATACTAAACGGTTTCATTCACTATCTATTCTTTCATCACGAGCATCGACAAACATATAGACACATCTACAGCTTAAACGAGTTGACAGATTTTAATGAAACTTGTTCCATATTGTAGGAAATTGTTCAGAGGAGTGCCCTAGAAATGGGTGATTTTTCTGTAGGACCCATAGTTTTTGAGTAAAACATTATTAAAGGTGGAATTTTGGCCTTTTGAAACAAAAAGAGAAATAAAATATCCTAGTCTTCCATGAAAAAAATTAAGACAAAGATCTCTGTGACATGTCAAACTGAATTTTTAAATGGGAATATTTATAAAAATAGACCAATCGGTAATAAGTTAAATTTCAAAATATTAACTATAATAATGGACAATATTTTTACAATAGTTACAAATGCCCAAATCTTTAAAATTAAAAATTATAAATTTTTGATGATTCAATTCCGTGCTTCGTGATTGCAACACTGTGAAACGTCATACTTGACATGTGTCAAAATATTAACCTATGAATGTATATAATTTTGAAATAGATATGAAATGGATTATTCAACATATAAATGAACTGCCAAGGCATGAAAAAATACAATTAGTTACGTTGTGTAAGTATTCAAAATCAATTTTTTATTAAATGAAACATTTTTTAGGTTCATAAAATCCAATTAACCATGTTGTATTAAGTTTTGAGTGATGGAGATCAGTATATTTATATCATAAAATTTAAAGAATCCGATTTTGTGCTTGGATTGAAAATATTTTTAATAATCGTTAAGGATATTGTACTTAAAAACCTGTCACTTATGAATAAATTTATAAATGTTATAGTAACTGTCATTTTAAATCGTTTTGCAAGTTTCAAATGGTTTAAATATATAATAGTGGTTGTATTTTTGTCTAATTAAAGATTTATTTCACGTATTTTGTATTTAATTGTTCCATTGAAAATGGTAATTTGTACTTATATTATTATAGATATCTCGTAATAAAGCATCTAAAGTTGGTGTCACATTTTAACAAAGGTAGTAAGGTAGGTGTTTAATAGTCTATAATTGAAATGAACTAATGATTTAATTTTTGTATAAAATCAATAAACTTTACATTTGAATTCTGTGGAATTTAAATATCTGTCGATTACAACAATCAATACCTATTTATTAAAACTATATTGTTGTAATCAACCATTATTTTGCATTTTACGACCAGAAACTCATCAGACATAACAAAATACAATGCATTCTTATTATATTGTCATAAATCAGAGAATATATAGTGTGTAGGCATGTCCAAATAAAAAAAAAAAACTTTAGAAATGTAGACTAAATGTTCCAATCCCGACCGACGCCAAATATTTCGACTTTTTATATATTTCCAATTTTAAATGGCACAAAAGTGACCCCTGTGGTGCACTCTGCACGCCAGCAATGAGTACCCGTGAGGTGACGCCTGGTACGCGTTCGCACGGTACAAATATGTCATCACCATTAACAAAATCTGCGATAAAGCAGATTGTGGCACACTCAGAAAATTATTAATATGCCGTGATGACATGTCTATATTTATATATGTTCCAATCAGCACTGGAAAATTCTTAATTCACCTCATAGTACACATAATGTCATAAGTAATCAATAAAAATTAAAAGACGTACATCTTATCATCCATACATCATTGTAAAAATGTTATAATCGGATTCTAGGGACCTTAAAAGTGCTTATTCACTAAAATATGATAATGCTATTTTTAGCATAAATTCAATACCTCTCTTTTTTATTAAATCTTATCTTTCTCTATCATATTACATCGTTTTAAGCAATATTATATATTTTTCTATGGATAAAATTTAAACCGTCAGATATATATTACGTATTATACACCCAAGCGGGCTAATTTTTACTGGTCTACAACGTGAAACAAAAATAACAATTCTTAAATCAAGCGTTTGCGAGTTTTCGACTTAAAAACGAGCAGTCAATCTAATGCAAACAAATTTTAAAAAAAATATTGTTCATTACTATTACCTTACTATGTAAGGTGAATATTAACTTTTTCTTTTCAATTAAGAGATTTGTTTAAATTTACTAGTGTCTTGAAATAGCGTTCATTATGGTCGGCGCTTTTGTGCTGGGCATAACCAGCCCAACCGTAAGTAGCGGCCCTGAATAAATTATTATTCTATTGTTAGTAACAACATTGGGAAAATATTAGCAAAAATAAAAACACATCCTATCTTAAAAGACAATAATAAAAATGTCCATTTTTTTGTGAAAAATACGTTATACATGTTTCCGCCTTAATTCTTGTAGTCCAAATAGAATGGCATGATCGGTTTCGAGAAAAATATAACATGTCTTATGTCCTACAAAATTTTAACTTCAATCACAAAAGTTAACATGTGCACTGGAACTGCTTCTTGAATTTTGTTATAGTTTGAACAGAATTCTCTACCGTTATAGCTTTGCCTTACTAAGCCTGTGGTAGACCGGGCCCAGTTGGATATAGCACTACCTATGGCGACGGATATGTTTGTCGCAAGAAGCAACAGGAATAGATATGTTTATTTTATTTTTTAAAAATGTGTTTCATTATTAGAAAATAAAGTAAAGTGAAATAGGAAACCATTTAATATGTACCTGTCCTTTACCCCCCATAAATCAAGCTTGAATCGCTAACAGTAGATCTGCTGAGAGGGCCATAACGATAGATATCTGTTCAACCTATATATTTTGATCAAATGGCAACAGAAAGAAGTTCTCCAATGGTAGTTTTCGATGTCAAAAATTATTAAAAGTGGAAACAATCATCCCGCAATGCATCGAAGTCCTCGTCAAAAATTTTAAGACGAAAACCGATCTCATCTGTCACACTTGATAAGTCATTGGTGACATGTGTCACATTTTACAAGTTGAAGATGAACTTCAAATGGTTTTATCTTTAAAAGCAGGAGATACATTCCGAAAAATTAAATACAGATTAGTTAAAGGTACGAAGAAACAAATATATCATTTATGAGTAATGGCTTTAAACCAATTATTTGAAATTGTAATTTTTTGACATTTCAAAATGTGTAGTTTGGTTAGGTAAACATGACATAAAATAAGTAATTAAGTGACAAACAAATATTCCTAACTGTATTACTGTGAAGTTAGTGCATTAATAATTTTCATACTACCAATAAAAATATAGTAAATTTTAAATAAAACTAGACGAGTAAGTGTTGCCAAACTTGCCATAAGTAACATTCCTAACAAGATCAATGTGAAGTCGGTACACAAGTGTTACCAAACATGTACAAACAAATATTCCTAACTGTATTACTGTGAAGTTAGTGCATTAATAATTTTCATACTACCAATAAAAATATAGTAAATTTTAAATATAACTAGACGAGTAAGTGTTGCCAAACTTGCCATAAGTAACATTCCTAACAAGATCAATGTGAAGTCGGTACACAAGTGTTACCAAACATGTACAAACAAATATTCCTAACTGTATTACTGTGAAGTTAGTGCATTAATAATTTTCATACTACCAATAAAAATATAGTAAATTTTAAATATAACTAGACGAGTAAGTGTTGCCAAACTTGCCATAAGTAACATTCCTAACAAGATCAATGTGAAGTCGGTACACAAGTGTTACCAAACATGCCATAAGTGACGAACAAATATTCCTACTGTATTACTGTGAAGTTAGTCCATTAATAATTTCCATACTACCAATAAAAATATAGTAAATTTTAAATATAACTAGAAGAATAAGTAACAAAGTAAATAACAAATATTCCTAAATGCATTAATCTGAATTTTGTACTTTGTATTGCCAATGAAAATATAGTAAATATGGAATATAACTAGACGAGAATGTGCTGCCAAACTTGTCATAAGTAAAAAATCAATATTCCTAACTGCATTAATATGAAGTTCGTACAATAATATCAAATAAAGTAAAATAAGACGTGTTGCCAACCAATAATACTTAAAAAAAATGACAATATCGGATTTTGTTTTTTGCATAAAGTTGTCAGAACCATGTCGTGTTTGGTATCAAATGAGAGGTATAGTCAAGGGCTACCATGCAGAGATGTCAAAGTTTTGACAGCTCGATTGGCTTTCGTTTTTTGCTTAAAGTTGTCAGAACCATGTCGTGTTTGGTATCAAATGAGAGGGATCGTCAAGGGCTAACATGCAGAAATGTTAAAATTTTGACAGCTCGAAGGGCTTTTGTTTTTCGCATAAAGTTGTCAGAACTATGTCGAGTTTGGTACCAAATAGGAGGTATCGTTATGGGCTGCCATGCAAAAGGGTAAAAAAATTGACAGGTCGATCGGCTTTTGTTTTTTTGCATAAAGTTGTCAAAACCATGTCGTGTTTGGTATCAAATGAGAGGGATCGTCAAGGACTAACATGCAGAAATGTTAAAATTTTGACAGCTCGATGGGCTTTTGTTTTTCGCATAAAGTTGTCAAAACCATGTCGAGTTTGGTATCAAATGAGATGTATCGTTAAGGGCTGCCACGCAGAAGTGTTAAAAATTTGACAGGTCGATCGACTTTTGTTTTTCGCATAAAGTTGTCAGAACAATGTCGAGTTTGGTATCAAATGAGAGGGTTCGTCAAGGGCTACCATGCAAAAATGTGAAAATTTTGACAGCTCGATCGGCTTTTGTTTTTTGCATGAACTTGCCAGACCATGTCGTGTTTGGTATCAAATGAGAGGTATCGTCAAGGGCTACCATGCAGAAATGTCAAAATTGTGAACGCTCGATCGGTTTTTGTTTTATGCATAAAGATAAGTAGTTTGTGTATCCGAAAAGACAGTTAGCGTTAGCACTTTGAGTTTCAAGTGTGCCTAGACGGATTGGAAAGACGTATAGACTATCATAAAACACTATCCCCCTAGGGGAACCTCGGCGTAGCCGAGATTTCGCTAGTCTATATACTAAAAGGCTTGAGGATCTCTCTATACTTTCATCTCGAGCATCGCCAAACATATAGCCACGTCTACAGCTTAAACGTGTTGACAGATTTTAATGAAACTTGTTCCATGTTGTAGGAAATTGTTCAGAGGAGTGCCCTAGAAATTGGCGATTTTTCTGTAGGACCCATAGTTTTTGAGTAAAACATTATTAAAGGTGGAATTTTGGCCTTTGAAACAAAAAGAGAAATAAAATATCTTAGTCTTCCATGAAAAAAATTAAGACAAAGATCTCTGTGAAATGTCATATGATGCGACATGTCAATTTTAGTTAGGTAATATTTTTGAAATATAAAGCAGTGAAATGTATTTAATATCATTTAAAAAACCTACAGCATGAAAAAATGAATTAGTTACGTTGTAAGTATTCAAAATCAATTTTCATTTTATGAAATGAAATATTTTTTTAGGTTCAGGAAATCTCAAGTTAACCTGTTATATTATTAGTTTTGAGTGATGAAGATCGGTGTATTTATATTTTTAAACCAAGGAATTCGATTTTGTGCATGTATTGAAATTATTTCTAATTATAATAGAGTTATGAGAATGATCAAAATTGAAAAAATATTACCGCAAAATGTGAAAATATAGTATAAATCATATGTGAACAATGACAAACAAGAAAGACATTCAAATTATTATATTGGAATGTAAGCATGCACATGGAATCGTTTATGCACTGCACGCATACAGAAGTTTAGGTTATAAAATTTATTCTATACAAATGTCATATTTACTTTGAAGAACGAAACGGACAAGATTAAAAAAAAAACATCATATATTTGTATAGTATTCATGTAAATCATTCCTTATACGCTAAATATTCTAAAAGGATATGCGAAGTTTAGCATTCATTTCGGCATAAACATATTTGGCTGTGGTGTTTTGCTTACAAGAAGAATTAAGACAAAGGTATATACAAAAATACAAATGTTATTCTTACTGCATTAAAATATTACTTCTTTATTTTACATATGTAGGTAGTTCCTGTCTTTACGAATTAATTAATCATCTATTCAAAATAACATGAAGAAAATTTTTTTGATTGAAATGTCTAAAAGAAGTTATAATCAGAATAAGAAGTGAAGAATTATACGTTGTTTGTCTGTCAGTGCAAATAATTAACAGTTTTAAAAAATGTAAATTCAATATTTTGTCGATATTGAAAACAGACACTCGTATCTGGTAAAAAAATGTTACATTCAAGAAGTTATGTCTAAAACAAGAATGAGAAATCAGTAATTCTCATGGACAACAATCGAATGAATAAAAATGAATAATTTTTCGATATAATGAATACCATTTGTGGTTAAAAGTAAGTAAAATACTACAATCTGTATATTTACATGAAAAAAATGTTATTGTTATAGTACATTAAAAGAAAGGGGATGCATTTATAAGTGAAAGTATGCACAGTATATGGATCCTAGTGAAAAGTCGATGTAGCGCCGTAGGTGAACAGTGGTGTAGGTGAAAGTAATATGCATAGACTTGTAGAAAAAATTATGTACATTTTATTGATAATAACTTTTTATTATTGTAGGTACTAAAGTTTTTAAACCTATATGACAGCTCTTTAAATTGCGCGGTAATATTTGTTGTAATGTTTGTTCACCACAAACTCACTACAACTCGAATACAGTAATTCAAGTTTTGTAATATCCAGTCGATCAAAATGTCACGCTTATAGAGTCTATTTTTAAACATAAGTGTAGTAAATAAATGTGTACATATATATATATATATATATATATATATATATATATATATATATATATATATATATATATATACAGGGTGTCTCTTAAATAGGGGGGACATGGCTTAACCACTGATTCCTGAAGCTAAAATAAGACGATTTATCCAAACTTGCTTCTACCGGAAAGTGTACCATTTAGCCAGAATTCTGCTTCAAAGGTCTTCGAAAAGAAATTAATTTTGCTTATAATAATCGGACGCTTCATTCGATTTGGATGAAATATGGTATGACAGTTTATATGGTTATAAGTCATCTTTTAAGGTGATACTTGTTATTATTAGTGAACCACTAGTGTATGAAACTTAGGTGTCCCAACATTAATTAGACCATAACTTTTTAATGGCAATGCCGAAAACGTGAAATTATTTTTCTATAGAAAGATACATTCAATAGTAAACTTTTCTCTCTGTGTTTAATTTTTGATATATGTTACCCTTCAGACAGAAAAAAATAAAACTTGAGTGACTGCATCGTGAATTTTTTTAAAATAAATTTAATCTAGCAGTCTATCCAAATGTCAAACAAGTAATTTTTAATGACAGTAACGAGTTGTCAATCTTCACAACTTGTTTAGGAGTAAGCTGAGATATGTAATCGTCTTATTTATAATAATGGTAGTAAAATATTATTAGGCCGAACAAACGGATGTTACTAATTTTAGAATATTGCGAAGAAAATTTTTGACAACCCGTAAAACAATTGTTACTGTCATTAAAAATGAGTTGTTTGACATTTGGATAGACTGCTAGATTAAATTTATTTTAAAAAATTAGCAGTACAGTCACTGAGATTTAATTTTTTTCTGTGTGAACCGTAACAGATATCACAAATTACACAGAGAGAGAAAAGTTTACTATTGAATGAATCTTTCCGAAAAAAAATAATTTTATGTTATCGGCGTGGCCATTAAAAAGTTACTGTCTAATCAATGTTGGGACACCTAAGTTTCATACATTAGTGGTTCACTAATAATAACAAGTATCACCTTAAAAGATGACTTATAACCATATAAACTGTCATACCAAATTTCATTCAAATCAAATAAAGCGTCCGATTATTATAAGCAAAATTAATTTTTTTTCGAAGAACTTTGAAGCAGAATTCTGGCTAAATGGTACACTTTCCGGTAGAAGCAAGTTTGGTTAAATCGTCTTATTTTAGCCTCAGGAATCTGTGGTTCAGCCATGTCCCCCTATTTAAGAGACACCCTGTATATATGTATATATATATATATATATATACCAGGAGTTTATTTTATCAGTAAACATAGGGTATATCATTGCCATAGTTACGACATGAATGTTTGACAGCAATGTATTGAAGCGTTTATTTTATGAGTAAACATAGGCGTATAACATGGGAAGTTGTATTTTATAAATACAAAGTGTCCGCCAAATAATCAAACCATGTTATTGAACATGATAATAGTACATTACATTTTGTACATTATTTAATATGAACTGCTTTAATAATATTACAGTAAATTACAGAAATTGTCAAATAAATAATTGTTTCACTTTTTTACTATGTAATATGAAAAGCTTTACAAATGTCTCCGGTGGCGCAGTGGTTATAAAAGTGGCGTCTGAATTTTTTGGTTGGGGTTCGATTCCCCGTTGGGCTAATTATTTTATTTTTTTTTTTACATAAAAATTGTTGAACTTTTAAAAATCAATTTCCATATTACAATCATTTAAAAATAATAATTACATTGTAATAAATAAAGAGAAAATAATTGAGAATAATTGATTACAATAATCAAAATATTGATACAATAACAATGCATTGTATTTTCTTTTGATATTAATAAAAATAACTGAAATATAATAAATTTGAGTACTTATTATGATTTTACTGTATTTATCAAAAGAAAATACAATGCATTGTTATTGTATCAATATTTTGATTATTGTAATCAATTATTGTCAACTATTTTCTCTTTATTTATTAAAATATTATTATTTTTAAATGATTGTAATATGAAAATATGAACTAATTTTTAAAAGTTCAACAATTTTTATGTAAAAAAAAAATAATTATCCCAACGGGGAATCGAACCCCAACCAAAAATTTTAGACGCCAATGTTATAACCACTGCGCCACCGGAGACATTTGTAAATATTTTCATATTACATAATAAAAATTGAAACAATTATTTATTTGACAGTTTCTGTAATTTATTGTAATTTTTGCAATATTATTAAAGTAATTAATATTAAATAATGTACAAGATGTAATGTACTATTATCATGTTCAATAGCATGGCTTGATTTATTGCCAGACCTTTGTATTTACCAAAAACTGATTCCCATGTTATACGCCTATGTTTACTCATAAAATAAACGCTTCAATACATTGCTGTCAAACATTCATACTGTAACTATGGCAATGATATACCCTATGTTTACTGATAAAATAAACTCCCGGTATATATATATATATATTAACACATATGTTCTTCTTAGTTCCTACTTCTTAAAGAAAATATACCTGAAGTTAGTTTTTTTCAAAGAGATTGAGGTTACATATCCATTTTATTTAAGTTATTAAGATTATTTGTCAACCATTCCTATTGTTTAATTATTACAGCATTTATTGTTATTTAGGTCAGTTATTAATCCTCGCTGTAAGCCGATATTTATGAGCAGTACAAATTAGAGAACACCAAATAACATATGAATACGAAATCCAGAGATATTATTGAACTCAAGACGTTTTCTGGGAAGTACATTTAATATTTGTTATTTTATCATAAATTAAACATTTAAAATTATAGATACAGCTGCCGCACGTTAGATTGACATTGTCTTTGAATTCGGAAAACCTGAAATTCGTACTTGGATAAGTCGAGATGTAATAGTAATTATAATATGCTATTGTTATAAAGAGGAAAATACCCCGTCAACATCTAAAGTTGGGATAAAAAGGAAGGGGATGCATTTATAAGTGAAAGTATGTACAGTATAAGTGTCAACGTATACCCTTCAGAAAGATCGCCAATCTCGGCAATGATTTGGAAGAATATTGAACATTTAGAAGAGTAGGAGGAAACTTGTTCATAAAATGAATTGAAAAATAAAAAATAGATGTAATTAGAATTTTTTGTTTGTACCAGAAATGTTAAATGCAATACTTAAATAGCCTAATATGAAAATGGCGAGAGGTATTGTGCTGGTCACAACAGATTGTTTAGGTTGTAATATAGAATAATTGACTGAAACGTGCTTATTTTAGATAAATCTCAACATTTTTTATAATACTTAAATATTATTTATGTCGTTCCTTATGTTTCGTTTTAAATGAAACAGCCAAATACATTTCTGTCAATTAAATGACAAGTCGTAACCATGGATATAACAAACCCAATGTTTAACGTTAAAAAGAAATGTGGCCAGCATAATACCTCTCGCCATTTCCATTTTATGTTATATAAAAATTGTATTGCATTTCACTATCACTTACTTTAAGTGTGTTTAACAACATAAAGTCGACAAGCAGTACGTCAATGACATATATAGGGTGATCCAAACGAAGACAAGTATAAGAAATACTTCTCAAATGTCTAAACTATATTCAGAATTTCTAGAAATTGTTTCTAAATTTTGACATTTTTATTGTGTAGTCCTGTAGAAAACATTTCATTTGATACTAAACACGACGTATTTTTGACTGTATATACTATGAACATCGAAAGAATATTGGCAAATAATTGGGTCGTGATTTAAAAGTATATTTTACACCTAAATATTTTCGATGTTTATAAAAAAATGTAAATTACACAAAACTGTAAGAAAATAAATTCAGGGAAATAGCCAAGTAAAACTTAAAAAACGACAATACAAAAACAAAAAACGCGCAGCACGTATAAAGAATTAAATCATTTCAATTTCAAAATTATAATTTTTGATGGTTCATGTCTGTGGTTCGTACACTGTGAGACGTCATATTTGACATGTGTCAAAATATTAACCTTTGAATGTTTGACATGTCAATCAGAAGTTTTAAATGGAAATATTTATGAAATGAGGACAATTTGAAAGAAGATACAACATAAACATAAAGTATGACAATGGACAATTATTCCGCAATAGCTAAAAGGGCCTAAAATATATTTAAAAATTATAATTTTTGAAGGTTCATGTCCGCGCTTTGTATGTGTTTCGAAAGTATTGCCAAACATGGTATAAGTAAGTAAAAAATAAATATTCCTAACAAGAACAATGTGAAGTCGGTACACAAGTGTTACCAAACAAGACATAAGTAACAAAGTGACAGATAAATATTCCTAACTGTATTACTGTGAAGTTAGTCCATTAATAATTTCCATACTACTAATAAAAATATAGTAAATTTTAAATATAACTAGACGAGTAAGTGTTGCCAAACTTGCCATAAGTAACATTCCTAACAAGATCAATGTGAAGTCGGTACACAAGTGTTACCAAACAAGACATAAGTAACTTAAGTGACAAACAAATATTCCTAACTGTATTAATGTGAAGTTAGTCTATTAATAATTTCCATACTACCAATAAAAATATAGTAAATTTTAAATATAACTAGACGAGTAAGTGTTGCCAAACTTGCCATAACTAACATTCCTAACAAGATCAATGTGAACTCGGTACACAAGTGTTACCAAACATGACATAAGTAACTTAAGTGACAAACAAATATTCCTAACTGTATTAATGTGAAGTTAGTATATTAATAATTTCCATACTACCAATAAAAATATAGTAAATTTTAAATATAATTAGACGAGTGTTGCCAAACTTGCCATAAGTAACATTCCTAACAAGATCAATGTGAAGTCGGTACACAAGTGTTACCAAACATGACATAAGTAACTAAGTGACGAACAAATATTCCTATCTGTATTACTGTGAAGTTAGTCCATTAATAATTTCCATACTACCAATAAAAATATAGTAAATTTTAAATATAACTAGAAGAGTAAATGTTGCAAAACTTGCCATAAGTAACAAAGTAAATAACAAATATTCCTAAATGCATTAATCTGAATTTTGTACTTTTACTACCGTATTGCCAATGAAAATATAGTAAATATGGAATATAACTAGACGAGAATGTGCTGCCAAACTTGTCATAAGTAAAAAAATCAATATTCCTAACTGCATTAATATGAAGTTCGTACAATAATATCAATATTGCCAATATTTATAAAGTGAAATAAGACATGTTGCCAACCAATAATACTTAAAAAAAATTACAATATCGGATTTTGTTTTTTGCATAAAGTTGTCAGAACCATGTCGTGTTTGGTATCAAATGAGAGGTATAGTCAAGGGCTACCATGCAGAAATGTTAAAATTTTGACAGCTCGATGGGCTTTTGTTTTTCGCATAAAGTTGTCAGAACTATGTCGAGTTTGGAATCAAATGGGAGGTATCGTTATGGGCTGCCATGCAGAAGTGTCAAAAATTTGACAGATCGATCGGCTTTTGTTTTTTGCATAAAGTTGTCAAAACCATGTCGTGTTTGGTATCAAATGAGAGGGATCGTCAAGGGCTAACATGCAGAAATATTTAAATTTTGACAGCTCGATGGGCTTTTGTTTTTCGCATAAAGTTGTCAGAACCATGTCGAGTTTGGCACCAAATAGGAGGTATCGTTATGGGCTGCCATGCAAAAGGGTCAAAAATTTGACAGGTCGATCGGCTTTTGTTTTTTGCATAAAGTTGTCAGAACCATGTCGTGTTTGGTATCAAATGAGAGGGATCGTCAAGGGCTAACATTCAGAAATGTCAAAATTTTGACAGCTCGATCGGCTATTGTGTTTTGCAAAAAGTTGTCAGAACCATGTCGAGTTTGGTATCAAATGAGAGGTATCATTACGGGCTGCCATGCAGAAGTGTCAAAAATTTGACAGGTCGATCGGCTTTTGTTTTTTGCATAAAGTTGTCAGAACCATGTCGAGTTTGGTATCAAATGAGAGGGATCGTCAAGGGCTAACATTAAGAAATGTCAAAATTTTGACAGCTCGATCGGCTATTGTTTTTTACAAAAAGTTGTCAGAACCATGTCGAGTTTGGTATCAAATGAGAGGTATCATTAAGGGCTGCCATGCAGAAATGTCAAAAATTTGACAGATCGATCGGCTTTTGTCTTTTGCATAAAGTTGTCAGAACCATGTCGAGTTTTGTATCAAATGAGAGGTATCGTTAAGGGCTGCCATGCAGAAGTGTCAAACATTTGACATGTCGATCAGCTTATGTTTTTTGCATGAACTTGTCAGAACCATGTCGTTTTTGATATCAAATGAGAGGTATCGTCAAGGGCTACCATGCAGAAATGTCAAAATTGTGACAGCTCGATCGGTTTTTGTTTTATGCATAAAGATAAGTATTTTGTGTATCCGAAAAGACAGTTAGCGTTAGCACTTTGAGTTTCAAGTGTGCCTAGACGGATTGGAAAGACATATAGACTATCATAAAACACTATCCCCCTAGGGACAGCTCGGCGTAGCCGAGATTTCGCTAGTCCTTATACTAAAAGGGTTGAGGATCTCTCTATACTTTCATCTCGAGCATCGCCAAACATATAGCCACGTCTACAGCTTAAACGAGTTGACAGATTTTAATGAAACTTGTTCCATGTTGTAGGAAATTGTTCAGAGGAGTGCCCTAGAAATGAGTGATTTTTCTGTAGGTCCCATAGTTTTTGAGTAAAACATTATTAAAGGTGGAATTTTGGCCTTTTGAAACAAAAAGAGAAATAAAATATCTAAGTCTTCCATGAAAACAATTAAGACAAAGATCTCTGTGAAATGTCATATGATGTGACATGCCAATTTTAGTTTGGTAATATTTTTGAAATATAAAGCAGTGAAATGTATTTAATATCATTTAAAAGACTTACAGGCATGAATAAATAAATTAGTTACGTTGTAAGTATTCAAAATCAATTTTCATTTTATGAAATGAAATATTTTTTTAGGTTCAGGAAATCTCAAGTTAACCTGTTATATTATTAGTTTTGAGTAATGAAGATCGGTGTATTTATATTTTTAAACCAAGGAATTCAATTTTGTGCATGTATTGAAATTATTTCTAATTATAATGGCGTTATGAGAATGATCAAAATTGAAAAAATATTACCGCAAAATGTCAAAATGTAGTATAAATCATACGTGAACAATGACAAACAAGAAAGACATTCAAATTATTATATTGGAATGTAAGCATGCGCATGGAATCGTTTATGCACTGCACGCATACAGAATTTTAGGTTATAAAATTTATTCTATACAAATGTCATATTTACTTTGAAGAACGAAACGGACAAGCTTTAAAAAAAACACCATCTATTTGTATAGTATTCATGTAAATCATTCCTTATACGCTAAATTTTCTAAAAGGATATGCAAAGTTTAGCATTCATTTCGGCATAAACATACTTGGCTGTGGTGTTTTGCTTACAAGAAGAATTAAGACAAAGGTATATACAAAAATACAAATGTTATTCTTACTGCATTAAAATATTACTTCTTTATTTTACATATGTAGGTAGTTTATGTCTTTACGAATTAATTAATCATCTATTCAAAATAACATGAAGAAAATTTTTTTGATTGAAATGTCTAAAAGAAGTTATAATAATAAGAAGTGAAGAATTATATGTTGTTTGCCTGTCAGTGCAAATAATTAACAGTTTTAAAAAATGTAAATTCAATATTTTGTCGATATTGAAAACAGATACTCGTATCTGGTAAAAAAATGTTACATTCAAGAAGTTATCTATTGTATTCAGCCACTTATTTTAGGTGTGTTTCACAACACAAGGATGTCAAATAGAAACGTCAAAAACGTGGATGGTGAGTCTAAGACAAGAATGAGAAATCATTAATTCTCATGGACAACAATCGAATGAATAAAGATGTATAATTGTTCGATATAATGAATACCATTTGTGGTTAAAAGTAAGTAAAATACTACAATCTGTATATTTATATTAAAAAAATGTTATTGTTATAGTATATTACTAGCGAAATCTCGGCTATGCCGAGCTCTCTCTAGAGGGATAGTGTTTTATGATAGTCTATATGTCTTTCCAATCCGTCTAGGCACACTTGAAACTCAAAGTGCTAACGCTAACTGTCATTTCGGATACACAAACGACTTATTTTAATGCATAAAACAAAAACCGATAGAGCTGTCAATATTTTGACCATTCTGCATGGTAGCCCTTGACGTTCCCTCTCATTTGCATGGCAGCCCTTAACGATATCTCCCATTTGATACCAAACTCGACATGGTTCTGATAACTTTACTCGAAAAACAAAAGCCGACCGAGCTGTCAAAATTTTGACGTTTCTGCATGGTAGCCCTTGACGTTCCCTCTCATTTGATACCAAACTCGACATGGTTCTGATAATTTTATGCAAAAAAAGCCGATCGACCTGTCAAAATTTTGACATTTCTGCATATTAGACCTTGACTAAACCTCTCATTTGATACCAAACACGACATGGTTCTGTCAGCTTTATGCAAAAATCAAAATCCAATATTGTCATTTTTTAAGTATTATTGGTTGGCAACATGTCTTATTTTACTTTATAAATATTGGTAATATTGATATTATTGTACGAACTTTACATTAATGCAGTTTGGAATATTGTTTTTTTTTACTTAGTTACTTATGACAAGTTTGGCAGCACTTTCTCGTCTAGTTATATTCCATATTTACTATATTTTCATTGACAATACGGTAGTTAAAGTACGAAATTCAGATTAATGCATTTAGGATTATTTGTTATTTAATTTAAACACGACATGGTTTTGACAACTTTATGCAAAAGACAAAAGCCGATCGATCTGTCAAATTTTTGACACTTCTGCATGGCAGCCCATAACGATACCTCCCATTTGATACCAAACTCGACATGGTTCTGACAACTTTATGCGAAAAACAAAAGCCCATCGAGCTGTCAAAATTTTAACATTACTGCATGTTAGCTCTTGACGATCCCTCTCATTTGATACCAAACACGACATGGTTCTGACAACTTTATGCAAAAAACAAAAACCGATCGACCTGTCAAATTTTTGTCACTTCTGCATGGCAGCCCTTAACGATATCTCTCATTTGATACCAAACTCGACATGGTTCTGACAATTTCATGCAAAAAACAAAATCCGATATTGTCATTTTTTTTTAAGTATTATTGGTTGGCAACATATCTTATTTTACTTTATAAATATTGGCAATATTGATATTATTGCACGAACTTCATATTAATGCAGTTAGGAATATTTATTTTTGTTCCTTATGACAAGTTTGGCAGCATTTTCTCGTCTAGTTATATTCCATATTTACTATATTTTCATTGGCAATACGGTAGTTAAAGTACGAAATTCAGATTAATGCATTTAGGAATATTTGTTATTTAATTTGTTACTTATGGCAAGTTTGGCAACACTTACTCTTCTAGTTATATTTAAAATTTACTATGTTTTTATTGGTAGTATGGAAATTATTAATGGACTAACTTCCCAGTAATACAGTTAGGAATATTTGTTTGTCACTTAATTACTTATGTCATGTTTGGCAACACTTGTGTACCGACTTCACATTGATATTGTTAGGAATGTTACTTGTGGCAAGTTTGGCAACACTTTCTCGTCTAGTTATATTTAAAATTTACTATATTTTTATTGGTAGTATGGAAATCATTAATGCACTAACTTCACAATAATACAGTTAGGAATATTTTGTTTGTCACTTAGTTACTTATGTTATGTCATGTATACCTAACCAAACTACAGTTACTTATGTCATGTTTGACGTAACACATTTTTGACACATGACATCTAATAATTACCTAACCAAACTACATAGTTTGAAATGTCAAAAAATTACAATTTCTAAAACATTAGTTTAAAGCCATTACTCATAAATGATATATTTTTTTGTTTATTCGTACCTTTAATCAATCGTATTTCATTTTTCGATATCTATGTCCTGCTTTTAAAGATACCATTTGTTATTCATCTTCAACTTGTCAAATTTGATACATGTCACCAATGACTTATCAAGTGTCACAGATGACATCGGTTTTCGTCTTAAAATTTGTAACGAGGACTTCGATGCATTGCGGGATAATTGTTTCCACTTTTAATAAATTTTGAATCAAAAACTACCATTGGAGCCCTTCTTTCTCTTGCCATTTGATAAAAATGTATAGTTTGTACAGATATCTATCGTTATGGCCCTCTCAGCAGATCTACTGTAAACGATTCAAGATTGATTTATGGGTGTAAAGGACAGGTACATATTAAATGGTTTCCTATTTTATTTTACTTTATTTTGTAATAATGAAACACATTTTTTAAAAATAAATATACGTTTCTATTCCTGTCCAGCAAAAATGACCGTTGCCATAGGTAGCGCTACATTCAACTGGGCCCGGTGCCCGGTCTACCACAGGCTTAGTAAGGCAAAGCTATAACGGTAGAGAATTCAGTACAAACTATAACAAAATTCAAGCAGCAGTTTCAGTGTATATGTTAACTTTTGATTGAAGTTAAAATTTTTGTAGGACATAGGACATGTTATATTTTCTCGAAACCGATCATGCCATTCTATTTGGTCTACAAGAATTAAGGCGAAAACATGTATAACTTATTTTTCACAAAAAACGGACCTTTTTATTATTGTCTTTTAAGATAGGCTGTGTATTAATTTTGCTAATATTGTCCCTATGTTGTTACTAACAATAGGATAATAATTTGTTTAGGACCGCTTCGTACATGTGGGCTGGTTGTGCCCAGCACAAAAGCGCCGATCATAACTGACGCTATTTCAAGACAATTAAATTAAATTTAAACAAATCTCTTATTCGAAAAGAAAAAGTTAATATACACCTTACACAGTAAGGTAATAGTAATGAACAATATATATTTTTTTAATTTGTTTGCATTAGATGTCTCGTTATAAGTTATAAGTAAAATATTTATGCCACTAAGCGGATATTTTTCTAGCATTTTATATTGAAATAATAACTGGAAAAATGTTCATTGCAACAAAGAATATTTATTATAGCTCAATAATATTGATTTCTAAAAAATCTTGCAATGAATTTTGCGAAGAATTAATTGCTTGATTTATAATTCTGAAATCTTAGTGAGAAAACTTCATTTTTCGTTTCTGCCGATATTGAATTTCTCTGATTTACTATTAAAATTTAGTAGAAGAAAGTAAAAGAAATATCCTCTCAAACGCATAGTTTTCTGGCATTGTTCTTTTGCTTACAATAATTGCAAAATTGTTGATTACAACAAAGATACTATTGATTGGTGTAATCAATGGAAATTTAAATTCTACAGGATTCAAATGTAAAATATATTAAACCCTTACCTTTGTTGAAATGTAGCAACTTTTTTAGGTGATACATTATGCGATGTATATAGAAATAATACTTATTAGCATTTTAATGGAGCAATTAAATATAAAATACATCAAAATATTTTATAATTAGCTTAAAATACAACAACTATTTTCTATTTAAACCATTTGAAACTCGCAGAACCATTTAAATGTTACCAAACTAACCTCACCTTACTCAGAAAGATAAAAATTGGCGATCTTTGGGTTTTTCACACGTTGCGGCACAGTACGTCACGTCAAGTTATAAGACTGTGTAAATTATCACATATGTTTGTAAATTTTTATTCTTTACGTTACGGCTTATGACAAAAAACCTGAAAAGTGTAAATGTAAAATTTCAAAAACACATTTTGACATTTTGCGGTAATATATTTTCAATAACTTCCTAACGATTACAAATATTTTCAATACATGCTCAAAATCGAATTTCTTGGCTAATAAAATATAAATACACTGATCTTCATCACTCAAAACTAATAATATAATAGGTTAACTCGATTTCCTGAACCTAAAAAAAAATTTCATGCCACATAAATTGATTTTGAATACTTACAACGTAGCTAATTTATTTCTTCATGCCTGCAGTCCATTTAAATGTAATTTTATGTTTATGAATTTCACTTCTTTCAAATTGTCATCTTTTCATAAATATTTCGATTTAAAGGTTCTGAATGACATGTCAAATATTCAAAGGTTAATAATTTGACACATGTCAAATATGACGTCTCCCAGTGTTCAAGCCACGGACATGAACCATCAAAAATTATAATTTTTTAAATATAATGATTTAGGCCCTTTTAGCTATTGTGGAATAATTGCGCATTGTTATAGTTTATATGTATAAATTTAACTTGTTACAGATTGACCTATTTTTATAAATATTTCAATTTAAAAGTTGTGTTTGACATGTCAAAAAAACGTTCTTCGTCTTAAATTTTTCAATGAAGACTAAGATTTTTGGTGTCAAATTGTTTCAAAGTACCAAATATCCACTTTTAATATTATTTTACTCGAAAACTATCCATCCTACAGAAATATTGCTCATAACTAGGGCACTGAAGAGAACAATTTCCTACAACTTGAAACAATTTTCACGAAAATCCCTCGCTCCGTTTAGGCTGTAGCCTCACTTAAATTTTAGTCGATTCTCATGATGAATTCAAATATAGATAGATCCTTAACCCTTTTAGTATATTAGACTAGCGAAATCTCGGCTACGCCGAGCTCTCCCTAGGGGGATAGTGTTTTATGATAGTCTATACGTCTTTCCATTCCGTCTAGGTACACTTGAAACTCAAAGTGCTAACGCTAACTGTCTTTTCGGATACACAAAATACTTATCTTTATGCATAAAACAAAAACCGATCGAGCAGTCACAAATTTGACATTTCTGCATGGTAGCCCTTGACAATACCTCTCATTTGATACCAAACACGACATGGTTATGACAAGTTCATGCAAAAAACAAAAGCCGATCAACATGTCAAATGTTTGACACTTCTGCATGGTAGCCCTTGACGATCCCTCTCATTTGATACCAAACTCGACATGGTTCTGACAACTTTATGCAAAAAAACAAAAGCCGATCGACCTGTCAAATTTTTGACACTTCTGCATGGCAGCCCTTAACTATACCGCTCATTTGATACCAAACTCGACATGGGTCTGACAACTTTATGCAAAAAAAACAAAAGCCGACCGAGCTGTCAAAATTTTGACATTTTTGCATGGTAGCCCTTGACGATCCCTCTCATTTGATACCAAACTCGACATGGTTCTGACAACTTAACTGTATGCAAAAAACAATAGCCGATCGAGCTGTCAAAATTATGACATTTCTGAATGTTAGCCCTTGACGATCCCTCTCATTTGATACCAAACACGACATGGTTCTGACAACTTTATGCAAAAAACAAAAGCCGATCGACCTGTCAAATTTTTGACCCTTTTGCATGGCAGACCATAACGATACCTCCTATTTGGTACCAAACTCGACATGGTTCTGACAACTTTATGCGAAAAACAAAAGCCCATCGAGCTGTCAAAATTTAAACATTTCTGCATGGTAGCCCTTGACTATACCACTCATTTGAAACCAAACACGACATGGTTCTGACAACTTTACGCAAAAAACAAAATCCGATATTGTCATTTTTTTTAAGTATTATTGGTTGGCAACATGTCTTATTTTACTTTATAAATATTGGCAATATTGATATTATTGTACGAACTTCATATTAATGCAGTTAGGAATATTGATTTTTTTTACTTATGACAAGTTTGGCAGCACATTCTCGTCTAGTTATATTCCATATTTACTATATTTTCATTGGCAATACGGTAGTTAAAGTACAAAATTCAGATTAATGCATTTAGGAATATTTGTTATTTACTTTGTTACTTATGGCAAGTTTGGCAACACTTACTCTTCTAGTTATATTTAAAATTTACTATATTTTTATTGGTAGTATGGAAATTATTAATGGACTAACTTCACAGTAATACAGTTAGGAATATTTGTTCGTCACTTAGTTACTTATGTCATGTTTAGTAACACTTGTGTACCGACTTCACATTGATCTTGTTAGGAATGTTACTTATGGCAAGTTTGGCAACACTTACTCGTCTAGTTATATTTAAAATTTACTATATTTTTATTGGTAGTATGGAAATTATTAATGGACTAACTTCACAGTAATACAGTTAGGAATATTTGTATGTCACTTAGTTACTTATCTCATGTTTGGGAACACTTGTGTACCGACTTCACATTGATCTTGTTAGGAATGTTACTTATGGCAAGTTTGGCAACACTTACTCGTCTAGTTATATTTAAAATTTACTATATTTTTATCGGTAGTATGGAAATTATTAACGGACTAACTTCACAGTAATACAGTTAGGAATATTTATCTGTTACTTAGTTACTTATGTCATGTTTGGTAACACTTGTGTACCGACGTCACATTGTTCTTGTTAGGAATATTTATTTTTTACTTACTTATACCATGTTTGGCAATACTTTCGAAATGCATACGAAGCGCGGACATGAACCTTCAAAAAGGATAATTTTTAAATATAATGTTTTAGGCCCTTTTAGCTATTGCGGAATAATTGTTCATTGTCATACTTTATGTTTATGTTGTATCTTCTTTCAAATTGTCCTCATTTCATAAATATTTCCATTTAAAACTTCTGATTGACATGTCAAACATTCTAAGGTTAATATTTTGACACATATCAAATATGACGTTTCACAGTGTGCGAACCACAGATATGAACCATCAAAAATTATAATTTTGAAATTAAAATGATTTAATTCTTTATACGTGCTGCGCGTTTTTTGTTTTTGTATTGTCGTTTTTTAAGTTTTACTTGGCTATTTCCCTGAATTTATTTTCTTACAGTTTTGTGTAATTTACATTTTTTTATAAACATCGAAAATATTTAGGTGTAAAATATACTTTTAAATCACGACCCAATTATTTGCCAAAATTCTTTCGATATTCATAGTATATACAGTCAAAAATACGTCGTGTTTAGTATCAAATGAAATGTTTCCTACAGGACTACACAATGAAAATGTCAAAATTTAGAAACAATTTCTAGAAATTCTGAATATAGTTTAAACATTTGAGAAGTATTTCTCTTACTTGTCTTCGTTTGGATCACCCTATATATGTCATTGACGTACTGCTTGTCGACTTTATATTGTTAAACACACTTAAAATAAGTGATAGTGAAATGCAATATAATTTTTATATAACATAAAATGGAAATGGCGAAAGATATTATGCTGGCCACATTTCTTTTTAACGTGAAACATTGGGTTTGTTATATCCATGGTTACGACTTGGCATTTAATTGACAGAAATGTATTTGGCTGTTTCATTTAAAACGAAACATAAAGAACGACAGAAATAATATTTAAGTATTGTAAAAAATGTTGAGATTTATCGAAATATGCACGTTTCAGTCAATTATTCTATATTACAACCTAAACAATCTCTTGTGGCCAGCACAATACCTCTCGCCATTTTCATATTAGGCTATTTAAGTATTGCATTTAACATTTCTGGTACAAACAAAAAATTCTAATTACATCTATTCTTTATTTTTCAATTCATTTTATGAAAAAGTTTCCTCCTACTTTTCTAAATGTTCGAGATTCTTCCAAATCATTGCCGAGATTGGCGATCTTTCTGAAGGATTTACGATGACACTGATACTGTACATACTTTCACTTATAAATGCATCCCCTTCCTTTTTATCCCAACTTTAGATGTTGACGGAGTCTTTTCCTCGTTATAACAATAGCATATTATAATTACTATTACATCTCGACTTATACAAGTACGAATTTCAGGTTTTCAGCATTCAAGAACAGTGTCAATCTAACATGCGACAGCTATATCTATAATTTTAAATGTTTAATTTATGATAAAATAACAAATATTTAATGTACGTCCCAGAAAACGCCTTGAGTTCAATAATATCTCTGGATTTCGTATTCATATGTTATTTGGTGTTCTCTAATTTGTACTGCTCATAAATATCGGTTTACAACGAGGATTAATAACTGACCTAAATAACAATAAATGCTGTAATAATTGAACAATAGTAATGGTTGACAAATAATCTAAATAACTTTAATAAAATGGATATGTAACCTCAATCTCTTTGAAAATAGCTAAATTCAGGTATATTTTCTTTAAGAAGAAGGAACTAAGAAGAACATATGTGATAATATATATATATATATATATATATATATATATATATATATATATATATATATATATATATGTACACATTTATTTACCACTCTTATGTTTAAAAATAAACTCTATAAGCGTGACATTTTGATCGACTGGATATTACAAAACCTGAATTACTGTATTCGAGTTGTAGTGAGTTTGTGGTGAACAAACATTACAACAAATATTACCGCGCAATTTAAAGAGCTGTCATATAGGTTTGAAAACTTTACTACCTACAATAATAAAAAGTTGTTATAAATAAAATGTACATATTTTTTTGTACAAGTCTATGCGTATTACTTTCACCTACACCACTGTCCACTGTCTTTTTATACCAACCTTAGATGTTGTTGGAGTCTTTTCATTATAACAGTAGCATATTATATTTACTATTACGTCTCGACTTATCCAAGTACGAATTTTAAGTTTTCCGAATTCAAAGGCAATGTCAATCTAACGTGTGGTAGCTGTATCTATAATTTAAATATTTAATTAATAATAAAATAAGAAATATTAAATGTGCTTTTCAGAAAAAAGCTTTCGGTAATATCTCTGGATTTTTGACACACACATTTATGTTAATTACAAACATTTTGATTTTTCAACTAGTTTCCATGGACTGTTTGATGGATACTATGGATTATTTTATATATTTATAACTCTCTATCTCCAAATCTATAGAAGATATAATAAAAATGTTCAATGTACTGGATAAATAATTTTATAAACTTTAATATTCTTTAATTTCCAAAAATTAATAATTAGAAGATTTTTTAAGAAACTACTACTTCCAGTTGTCCTATTGTTACCAAAACAGTTCTTGCCATGAATGTCAAATTGAGGAATTCATAGTTAAACAGGTCTTAAGTCTTATAGTTTTTGAGGAATCGTCCCTCCAACATCCAAACATACACACACACACACAGAGACATCATTTTAAAAATGTTATAATCGGATTCTAGGGACCATAGATCGTGCTTATTCACTAAAATCTAGATATGCGAATTTTAGCATGAATCCAATACCTCTCTTAGCAAGTAGTAAAAAGTTTATTTTACCTTTGTATGTACTGTATATCCTCGTTTTGATAGAACATACATTTTTGTATCAATTCTTTAGTAGTTTTGATCATCTGGTTAATTAGTCAAATCGTAAAAACAGAAACTAACTATAATATACTATAACAATAACATTTTTTTCATGTAAATATACAGTTTGTAGTATTTTACTTACTTTTAACCACAAATGGTATTCATTATATCGAAAAATTATACATTTTAATTCATTCGATTGTTGTTCATGAGAATTAATGATTTCTCATTCTTGTCTTAGACTTGCTCACCATCCACGTTTTTGACGTTTGTATTTGACATACTTGTGTTGTGAAACACACCTAAAATAAGTGGGTGAATAGAATAGATAACTTCTTGAATGTAACATTTTTTTACCAAATACGAGTGTCTGTTTTCAGTATCGACAAAATATTGAATTTACATTTTTCAAAACTGTTAATTATTTGCACAGACAGGCAAACAACGTATAATTCTTCACTTCTTATTCTTATTATAACTTCTTTTAGACATTTCAGTCAAAAAAAATTTCTTCATGTTATTTTGATTAGATGATTAATTAATTCGTAAACACAGGAACTACCTACATATGTAAAATAAAGAAGTAATATTTTAATGCAGTAAGAACAACATTTGTATTTTTGTATATACCTTTGTCTTAATTCTCCTTGCGAGCAAAACACCACAGCCAAGTATGTTTATGCCGAAATGAATTCAAAACTTCTCATATCCTTTTAGAAAATTTAGATTATGAGGAATGATTTACATGAATACTATACAAATATATGGTGTTTTATAAAATCTTGTCCGTTTCAATTTCAATACATGGACAAAATCGAATTCCTTGGTTTAAAAATATAAATACACCGATCTTCATCACTCAAAACTAATAATATAACAGGTTAACTTGAGAATTCCTGAACCTAAAAAAATATTTCATTTTATAGAATGAAAATTGATTTTGAATACTTACAACGTAACTAATTTATTTATTCATGCCTGAAGTTTATTTAAATGATATTAAATACATTTCATTTCTTTATATTTCAAAAATATTACCAAACTAACATTGACATGTCAGATCATATGACATTTCACAGAGATCTTTGTCTTCATTTTTTTCATGGAAGACTAAGATATTTTATTTCGTAGGCATTTTGGGTGGGCAAGTTGCGTGGGCAGTTTGAGTGGGCATTTTGGGTGGGCAGGTTGCGTGGGCAGTTTGAGTGGGCAGGTTGGGTGGGTAGGTTGCATGGGCATTTTTGGTGAACAGGTTACGTGGGCAGTTTAAGTGGGCAGGTTGCATGGGCATTTTGGGTGGGCAGGTTGAGTGGGCATTTTAGATGGGCAGGTTGCGTGAGCAGTTTGGGTGGGCAGGTTGCGTGGGCTGTTTGTGTGGGCGGGAAAAAAATATTTTGAAAGACTCTTAGCGTTAGTACTTTGCGTTTAAATTGTTCTTAGACGGATTGGACGTACGTAAAACTATTATAAAACACTATCGGCGGAGCCCTAGGGAATACTCGGCGTAGCCGAGTTTTCGCTAGTCTTTTATACTAAATAATTTAATTCACTATCTATATTTCTATATTTGAATTCATCACGACGATCGGGGAAATTTTATTCACCTGTACAGACTAAACGGTACGAGTGGTTTTTATGAAAATTTTTCTGGGATGTAGAGAATAACTCAACTTGATTTCCTGGTAATAGGTAATTTTTCTGTACGGTGCATAGTTTTTGTGTAAAAAATTTTTAAAGGTGCAATTTTGGCTTTTTGAAACAATTTGAAATCAAAAATTTAGTCTTCTTTGAAAAATTTAAGACGAAGAACGTTTCTTTGACATGTCAATCAAAACATTTAAATGGAATTATTTATAAAATAAGGCCATTTTGAAAAAAGTTAAAATCATAAACATACATTATGGCAATGGGCGGTTATTCCATAGTAATTTAAAAGGCCTAACACATTATATTTAAAAATTATAATTTTCGAAGGTTAATGTCCGTGATTCATGTTTATTTTCAAAGTGTTGCCACACATCCCATAAGTAACTAAGTGAAAAACAAATATTCCAATGTCTAGAATTTGACAGCTCGATCGGATTTTGTTTTTTGCTTAAAGTTGTCAGAAACATGTCGTGTTTGGTATCAAATGAGAGGTATCGAGAAGGGCTGCCATGCAGAAATGTCAAAAATTTGACAGCTCGATTGGCTTTTGTTTTTTGCTTAAAGTTGTCAGAACCATGTCGTGTTTGGTATCAAATGAAAGGTAACGACAAGGGCTGTCATGCAGAAATGTCAAAAATTTGACAGCTCGATCGGCTTTTGTTTTTTGTTTAAAGTTGTCAGAACCATGTCGTGTTTGGTATCAAATGATAAGTAACGTCAAGGGCTGCCATGAAGTAATGTTAAAAATTTGACAGCTCGCTCAGCTTTTGTTTTTTGCATAAAGTTGTTAGAACCATGTCGTATTTGGTATCAAATGAGAGGGTTCGTCAAGGGCTGCTATGCAGAAATGTCAAAAATTTGACAGCTCCATCGGCTTTTATTTTTTGCTTTAAAGTTGTTAGAATCATGTCGAGTTTGGTATCAAATGAGAGGTATCGTCAAGGGCTGTCATGCAGAAATGTCAAAAATTTGACAGCTCGATCGCCTTTTGTTTTTTGCTTAAAGTTGTTAGAACCATGTCGTGTTTGGTGTCAAATGAGAGGGTTCGTCAAGGGCTGCCATGCAGATATGTCAAAATTTTGAAAGCTCGATCGGCTTTTGTTTTTTGCTTAAAGTTGTCAGAACCATGTCGTGTTTGGTATCAAATGAAATCGGCTTTTGGGTGGGCAAGTTTCATAGGCAGTTTGAGTAGGCAGGTTGCGTGGGCATTTTGGGTGGGCAGGTTACGTAGGCAGGTTGGGTGGGCAGGTTACGTGGGCATTTTGGGTGGGCGGGTTGCGTGGGCATTTTGGGTGGGCAGGTTGCGTGGGCATTTTGGGTGGGCAGGTTGCGTGGGTAGTTTGGGTGGGCAGGTTGCGTGGGTAGTTTGGGTGGGCATGTTGCGTGGGCAGATTTCGTGGGTCGTTTGGGTGGGCATATTGCGTGACAGGTTGCGTGAGTAGTTTGAGTGGGCAGGTTGCGTGGGCTATTTGGGTGGGCGGGGAAAAAAAATTTTGAAAGACTCTTAGCGGTAGCACTTTGCAGTTAAATTGTTCCTAGACGGATTAGACATACGTAAAAATTTATAAAACACTATCGGCGGAGCCTTAGGGAATACTCGGCGTAGCCGAGTTTTCGCTAGTCTTTTATTCTATACGGGTAGATTCACTATCTATATATATTTCTATATTGAATTCATCACGACGATCGCGAAAATTTTATTCGCCTGTACAGACTAAACGGTGCGAGTGATTTTAATGAAAATTTTTCCAAGATGTAGAGAATAACTCAACTTGATTTCCTGGTAATAGGTCATTTTTCTGAACGGTGCATAGTTTTTGTGTAAAATATTTTTAAAGGTCGTATTTTGGCTTTTTGAAACAATTTGAAATCAAAAATTTAGTCTTCTTTGAAAAATTTAAGACGAACGTTTTTTTGACATGTCAATCAGAACATTTAAATGGAATTATTTATAAAATAAGGACATTTTGAAAAATGTTCAATTCATAAACATACATTATGGTAATGGGCGGTTATTCCATAGTAGTTTAAAAGGCCTAAAACTTTATATTTAAAAATTATAATTTTCGAAGGTTCATGTCCGTGATTCATGTGCATTTTCAAAGTGTTGCCACACATCCCATAAGTAACTAAGTAAAAAACAAATATTCCAATGTCAGGAATTTCATAGTCCCATCGTCTTTTGTTTTTCGCTTAAGGTTGTCAGAACCATGTCGTGTTTGGTATCAAATGAAAGGTAACGTCAAGGGCTGTCATGCAGAAATGTCAAAAATTTGACAGCTTGATCGGCTTTTGTTTTTTGCTTAAAGTTGTCAGAATCATGTTGTGTTTAATATCAAATGATAGGTAACGTCAAGGGCTGCCTTGCAGAAATGTCAAAAATTTGACAGCTCGATCGGTTTTTGCTTTTGCGTAAAGTTGTCAGAATTATGTCGTGTTTGATATGAAATGAGAGGTATCGTCGAGGGCTGTCTTTGCAGACATGTCAAACATTTGACAGCTCGATTGGCTTTTGTTTTTTGCATAAAGTTGTTAGAATCATGTCGTGTTTGGTATCAAATGGGAGGTATCGCCAAGGGCTGCCATGCACAAATGTCAAAAATTTGACAGCTCCATCGGCTTTTTTTGCATAAAGTCGTTAGAATCATGTTGTGTTTGGTATCAAATGGGAGGCATCGCCAAGGGCTGCCATGCAGAAACGTTAAAAATTTGACAGCTCCATCGGCTTTTGTTTTTTGCATAAAGTTGTTAGAATCATGTCTTGTTTGGTATCAAATTAGAGGTATCGTCAAGGGCTGCCCTGCAGAAATGTCAAAAAATTGACAGTTTGATCGGCTTTTGTTTTTTGCTTAAAGTTGTCAGAACCATGTCGTGTTTAGTATCAAATGAGAGGTATCGTCGAGGGCTGTCTTGTAGAAATGTCAAAAATTTGACAGCTCGATTGACTTTTGTATTTTGTATAAAGTTGTCAGAACCATGTCGAGTTTGGTATCAAATGAGAGGTATCGTCAAGGGTTGCCATGCAGAAATGTCAAAACAATCAGTTTAGGGAGGCATGTTGGGTGGAAAGTTTGGGTGGGCAGATTGAGTGGGCAGGTTGCGTGGGCAGATTAAGTGCACAAATTTCGTGGGCAGATTGGGTGGACAGGTAGCGTGCGGCATTTTGCGTGGGCATTTTGGGTGGGCAGGTTGCGTGGGCAATTTGGATGGGCAGGTTACGTGGGCAGTTTGAGTGGTCAGGTTGCGTGGGAATTTAAGGTGGACAGGTTGCGTGAGCAGTTTGGGTGGGCAGGTTGCGTGGGCAGTTTGGGTGGGCGGGAAAAAATATTTTGAAAGACTCTTAGCCTTAGCACTATTATAGAACACTATCGGCGGAGCGAGTCTTTTATTCTAAACGGGTAGATTCACTATCTATATATATTTCTATATTGAATTCATCACGACGATCGGGGAAATTTTGTTCGCCTGAACAGACTAAACGGTGCGAGCGATTTTAATGAAAATGTTTCCAAGATGTAGAGAATAACTCAACTTGATTTCCTGGTAATAGGTCATTTTTATGTCCGTTGAATAGTTTTTGTGTAAAACATTTTTAAAGGTCGTATTTTGGCTTTTTGAAACAATTTGAAATCAAAAATTTAGTCTTCTTTGAAAAATTTAAGACGAATAACGTTTCTTTGACATGTCAATCAAAACATTTAACTGGAATTATTTATAAAATAAGGACACTTTGAAAAAAGTTAAATTCATAAACATACATTATGCCAATGGGCGATTATTCCGTAGTAGTTTAAAAGGCCCAAAACATTATATTTAAAAATTAAAATTTTTGAAGGTTCATATCTATGATTCATGTACATTTCGAAAGTGTTGCCAAACATCCCATAAATAACTAAGTAAAAAACAAATATTCCAATGTCAGGAAATTCACAGCTCCATCGTCTTTTGTATTTTGCTTAAAGTTGTCAGAACCATGTCGTGTTTGGTATCAAATGAAAGGTAACGCCAAGGGCTGTCATGCAGAAATGTCAAAAATTAGACAGCTCGATCGGCTTTTGTTTTTTGCTTAAAGTTGTCAGAACCATGTCGTGTTTGGTATCAAATGAAAGGTAACGTCAAGGGCTGTCATGCAGAAATGTCAAAAATTTGACAGCTCGATCGGCTTTTGTTTTTTGTTTAAAGTTAATAGAACCATGTCGTGTTTGGTATCAAATGATAGGTAACGTCAAGGGCTGCCATGCAGTAATGTTAAAAATTTGAGCTTTTGTTTTTTGCATAAAGTTGTTAGAACCATGCCGTGTTTGGTATCAAATGGGAGGTATCGTCGAGGGCTGCCATGCAGAAATGTCAAAATCAGTTTAGGGAGGCATGTTACGTGGGCAAGTTGAATGGGAAATATGAGTGGGCAGGTTGCGTGGGCATATTGCGTGGGCAGGTTGCGTGAGCAGTTTGGGTGGGCAGGTTGCGTGGGCTGTTTGGGTGGGCGAGAAAAAAATATTTTGAAAGACTCTATATAATCTTCCTGTAATTGGGATATTACTATCCTGTAGGAATGATTTATTATAAATAAATAAATATATAAATATATATACTAAAATTTCATGGCTATCTTGAGGTTTGAAAGTTCATATTGCAGTATTATATAATGACCGGGTTCACCATTGACGAATAAATATTTTATTCATTTGTTGAACTATTCGTCGAACAGTAGGTATAGTTTTTTTTTTTTTGTTTCACCAACATCATTTAGCAACTATTCAACGAATAAATCGTTGGTTAAATTAGCTGGAGATTTTTGCCCAGTTAAATATTTATTCTACGAATAGTTTGATATTTATATTGTGCGTGTTTAATCATTTTATAATTTATTGTTCAGTAAGGTGATCAAAGGAATAATTACAATAATTACCAATCTAAAACGAATAACAGATAGGTAAATATAGAAAATGAAATATTATAAAGTTATCTTTATTTGTTATTAATATTTCTTTCAATATCAGTATGTCAATCTCATCATTGTTGACATTTTCTAAATAAGAAATTGAAATTCTAAATATAATTCGGCATCATTTGAGCCAAAATACAAGAATATGCCGTATTTTTGTGAAGTTCACATCACAGATCATATTTCTGTGCAAAAGTATTCCATTCTTTAATTTTTTGTGAAACAACATTGTCAGTTTTGTTATTCTCTATAATATGTAAATATTCTTCCACTACAAAACTAAAATTATTAAACCGTTTTCCTTCTTTAGATAGTCTTTACTTCGTTTCCTCTTGTTATTTATATTTTCACTCATTTTCGATTAATTTCAATGACACAAATCAAAATAGTATATTATGTGGCAAGTGTGTAAAGCTGAAATTCTTACATGAGGGTGGAGATTGCGACACGAGCCGAAGGCGAGTGTTAAAAACCTCCCGAATATAAAATAGGCTTCACACACGTGTTACATACTATACTTTTTCTACGACCTTGCAATAAAATATATTTTTTCTTCACATTGTCATTCTCTTAACGTAAAGCCTCTGTATTATCGACTTGTGTAACCATGGTTACCAACGTTACGGATGTTTAACAGCTTTGTTTTATTAAAATACAATTCAGTTTGTAATATATAAAATAATGACCGGTGCGTGAAGTAACATTTCACGCACAGTGTCCAAAAATCAAACTTCACACATAAAAATTGATGATGAGTAGAAAAAATTATTTTTGTTGACAGCGAATTTGACAGTTTTGTCAGGCTACATGCTCAATACAAAATATTGAAGAGAAAAATAATATTCTACGAATAACCATGTATTCAACAAATTTGGTTAGTGAAACAAAATTTTGACTATTAATTGAATAAAATTTATTCGTCAGATAACTATTTGCGAATTTATTCGGCAATGGTGAAATCCGGCATGTCATGTAAAATTTTACCTGACTCTTTTGAGTACTGTAATGGAAAACCTCACCATGGATACATAATCTGACTTTTTTAAAACTTTTTTTTACTCATTTTGGTCAGTAATATATGCCCTCATAATTTGGGACACTTATTTTTTAACACCCTGTATACATATAGTGATGTCTGAAGGGCGTGGAACGAAAAACATCGGAAATTAAGGCGGAAAATTCAAAAGTCATGTATTACATCTTCGTTTTGTGGCAAATGGACGGTAGTAATAGTTTGTAGTACATTAAACAATTGGTTTTTCTCAGTATTTATATTTACTGTATGCCGATAAATTAAATGACAAAAGCCCTTCATTCCAAGTGAATTGAAACATGTACAGCTAGGACCTTAATACTATACTAAATGTTAGTTGTATTCTTAATTAATAATATTTTTTTTCCTTATAGAAATTTTGTCTTTAAAATCGGTGGTGCACAAAAAGAGTAATGAGAACAATAATATATTATACGATATAAGAAAGTGAGCAGTTGTAGAAAATATTACTCAATCTTCAGTAAATAAATTATTATTTTACATATTACAACAACATTCCAAAAGATGTTAGACCACTACTGAAGAACCCAAGATCTACCAAAGTTACAAAATTTATATTTCGCTTTGTTTATACATTTGCTTTTGTATTATAAACATTTGTTAAAAACATATAATATGTTTTAAATAAATAAAATATTAATATTACCACGGCTTATTACCTATTTCTGGGTGTGCCAAATTTGCTTTTATTCGTAGTTTTTGGTGATGACGATACATAAATATAGTTATTTTCGTAACAAGTTATGAAAAATACCAAATATCATGCGGATGTAAATTGACGCACGACGCGTAACGGAGTGCAAGTCAATACACACGAGCTAAGATATTTGTATTTCATACAAGTTATGAACATTATTTTTTAGACGAGCTTAAATATATTTTACTTTTTTTTACAAAACTGAAATTTAGGTTCAAACGTACGGACAGCTGACAAATAAATAATGTATACATAAAGCCAGAAAATAAGGACATAGTAACCTAGCAACCGTGTCAACTATTACGAAATGAAATATATCGTAACACCAATGTCATAAGTTCAACTTTCAGTGTTAGATACTACGTTGAAATGTCATACTTATCACAATGGTCGTCTAAATATATATGTAAAATAAGTTTTATATTATATTTATTCGAATTTTAAAAATAATTGTAGTAAACAATATATTGCTTAATATTTTTATTCAATTTTGACGTTTTAAACTGTCATTATTAACTCCATAGCAACAACTTATAAGTAACACTTTTTTCACAAGTGAATTAAATTTTTTTAAATCACTCTCACATTTTTTTAAATTCATTCTGCAACATATAATGCATTTAAATAACACCAGGCACGAAATTAACACTCACCATAATATTTATTAGACATTTCAGCCATTTTCATTAATTTTCACGGCACAAATGACAGACAATAAAGCATTTTAAATACATTATTTGACGTCTATCAGCGACGATTGTCATGCTCAGCCTACTAACTGATCAGTTTATTTTGTCAAAATTAAATATTATAATGGTTTTTATTATTATTTCGTCAAAATTGAATAAAATATTTTACAAACCACGTGAGCTAAGGTAATGTTTATTCACTTGAAGAAATTAACTCACTTGCCCTTACGGGCTCGTGAGCAAAACTTTCTTCTCATGAATAAACATTACCTTAGCTCACTTGTTGTGTAAATATATATTAATAATATTATAAATAAAGTAAAAATAAACGAAATGTATGTCTTTATAAAGACGTCAAATTAGACGTCTAAATAGTCATATTTCAGACCAAAAATCAAAGTTACAGTGACATCGCATAGACGTCTACTTAGACGGCCGTATATGACGTAAATTCAACCTAAAATCGACGTCACTTTTTGGTCGAGCGTTGGTCAGTGTTACTCGGGCCAATATTCACATTTTCTTTTACATCTTTACTAACCGAGAAAATTGAATTTAAAATTATACAAAACTTACAGAAATAATAAAATATATTTTTTATCAAAATAATATTACTAAGTGATAACAGGTAAAATATGTCACAAACTGACAGATATGGCTCTAAGAAAATGTGAATGATTAATGATTTAGATGCGGAATTTAATTCTCTACAAAATTTAATTGAAGCATTTTTGTTTAAAATTAATATAACTTATTTTTTCACGCTCTATCCGATTCTGCTATAAAAAATGGGGGTTACCATTTAAAATTTTAAAACTTCCCCCACTCCAGCCACCCTTGGGGGTAGGGGTTTGAATTTCTTTACATGATCGGATGTCCCCCTCCATATCGTTAAACTTTTATTTAAAACATTTTTTAATACAGTGTATGATCCTGAAGATATTCCAGGTGGTACATTAAAATAGGTCACTTTTGGGCAAGGAAAAATTGATTTTCCATGTTAAACGCCTATGGCCCGGTTTTCGTGTTACAGTGATATACAGGGTGTATCAGGACTAGTGTAAAAAAAATTAATAGCATATTCCTGACATCATTTTTAGTAAAAAATGTCATATGAAGGTATGTCCGGAAACTTCTCGTTACAGAATTACAGGCTTTTAAAAGTGCACCTCATCAAGCACATTTTTATTAATAACTCTGATACTAGTTGCACTAAAATTTTGAAACTTGATACGAGCATACTACTTATTGAGATGCATATTTAAACATATTCACATATTTTACATTTTTTTTTTTAATTTGCAAAAGAAATTACTAATATTGAAAATAAGGTAATTAAACAATAGTTATAAACAGATTTTGTGTCGCGTTTCTATTTTTTTCTATTTTCTATGGTAAACTGATTGATTTTTAATTGTTAACGAACTATTTTGGATACATGACATTTTCAAACAGATAAAATATCTCAAAAACTACCGCGTTTATCAATTTTTATCAAAAGTACATTTTTGTGTATTTCTATATTGTTTGTAATGCTTTATATTTAAAAATGAAAAAATGTTAATAGGTAGAAAAAATAAGGATAAAAACCTTCATGACTTCTCCACATGAGACGCCTCTGGTTGAGATACAAAAACAAAAGAAAGTTTAAATATGCATCTCCATAGGTAGTATCCTCGAATCAGTTTCAAAATTTTAGTACAGCTAGTCTCACAGTTATTAATAAAAATATGTCACATGAGGTGCACTTTTAAAGGCCTGTAGCTCTGTAACGAAAAGTTTCCGGACATACCTTCATATGACATTTTATGCTCAAAATTAGCTCAGGAATATGCTATTAATTTTTTTTATACTAGTCCTGATACACTCTGTATATATATCGAGGCCATCATAACAGAAGGGCATATGAACCATTTTTACGAAAATCATATTATTGGACTTATTTTCAATCGTTTCAATGATCTGCACATCGTTCTTTCCGTCTCCTGTAAAATTTATATTTTGGTTATTACGCCCTTCTATTATAATGCCTTCGATATATATATATATATATATATATATATATATATATATATATATATATATATGTGGAGTGTAATCGTCACTGTTTCGATTAGTTAAGGAGGAAAATATCGTGGGTGTGTCAGTGGATTGTGGGCTTTAATTAAAGTTGATTTCTTTTAAAATCTGTCAAGCTTTCGTGTATTTAGTTTTTTACACATCATCAGGACAGTTTTGGTGAAGTTGTTTATAAGTCATTGATTTTATAAAACAGAAGAATTTTGACATTATTTTAGTTAAAATTTACAAAAATAAAACTTATAATAATTTTGACTAAATCACATGCAATATATATATCTATCTATCGGGTGTACGTGTAACACGAATATGGGGCCATGCGTTTAACATGAAAAAATCTGTTTTTCCTTGCCCAAAATTGGCCTATTAATTTTAAACCAAAATGTTTTCATATAAATGTCGTAGAAAATTAAATTCTGCATCTATTCCAATAGTCACATTTTCTTTTTTTAATTTTTTATAAAACTTACTTCTTTATAGTTAGCCATGATATTAAAATAAAATTTCATACAAATATTACATTTTACCTGTCAGAAATTATAAAATATAGTTTACATCAAAATAATACTACTATTTTCTTTTCCCGTGAACAATAATTCTCCATTTCTAATAATGATAACACAAAGTAGAGTGTTTCTGATAGGTAAAATTACAAAATTACATTAACCTTGTCAGAAACTTTTCTGTCAGACTGTGACATATTTTACCTGTCAGAAACGTATCATATTTTACCTGTCAGAAAAGCTCTGTTTGAATTATCATTATTGAAAATGGAGAATTATGCATAGGAAGAGAAGATACAATTCATTGAGTAGTATTATTTTGATGAAAACTATATTTTATAATTTCTGACAGGCAAGATGTTGTAAAATTTGTTTTATTTCAATATCATGGCTAACACTATAAAGAAATATCTTTTATAAAATTTTAAATTAAATTTCTTCGGTTCAAAACATGCAAACGAAAATCTGATTTTTTAAAATATCTTTACATGGTCGGATGTCCCCCTCCATATCGTTAAACTTTTATTTAAAACATTTTTTAATACAGTGTATGATCCTGAAGATATTCCAGGTGGTACATTAAAATGGGACGACGTACAACGAGGAGGTTGCTCGGTTGGATTTACTTCTCGTGTGTATGTGTATTTTTTGTTTGTGTGTACAAATTTTTTTTTTTTTTTCGATAAAATCTACTAATTTTTTTACGCTCTATTCGATTCTGCTATAGAAAATAAGGGTTGCCATTTAAAATTTTAAAACTACCCCCCTCCCCAGCCTTCCTTGGGAGTAGGGGGTTGAATTTCTTTACAGGATAGGATGTCCCCCTCCATATCGGTAAACTTTTATTTAAAACATTTTTTAATACCGTGCTTGATCCTGAAGATATTCCAGGTGGTACATTAACATGGGACCCCTGTATAGTGCGTTCAGAAAAAAGCTAACTCGGAGTAGGTGTCCTATTTAAGATATGACAGTTGTATGCTGTATTCTGCGAACCACTGGTTTAAAAAAAATTGTTTCGCTGATTTTAATAGTCTCATGGCATAGAAATTGTTTGCTAATTTAACCGACCTCGTAGCTCTTATAGTTCTCGAGATAGCAATAGTAAACAAAATAAAATGAGCACCCTGTATAAATGAATAACTGAAACGATCGATCTCTATAATGGAATTCAGCCTTTTGGATTATATCTTAGTAAACAATTATTAACGCGCCACTAGAATATTTTTGACGGACTGTTTTATTCCTCCACCCCATTTTGAAAGAAGTATAGGAACAGTGTAAAGTGCTATCTAATTGTTGTTCTCATTTTATTACATTTTTTTAAATCTTAAAGTAAGTTATTTTTAATTCAACTAAACGAATATACATAATTCTGAATCCACTAGTAGTGTAAAACACTTTTTTTTTCAAATTACACAATTAAATAACAAACGCTTGGAGTTGCCGACTTTATTTTAGTATATCCTTGAAGCACTAACGAAGCACAAACGTTTGACACTAATTTGGTCGTTTGTGCTTCTAAGGTGGTTGCTAAGCGTGAAGTTGGCAACCACTTTTAATTTGTTAATAACTAATGAACACTTGGGGTTGCTGACTTTATTTTAGTATATCCTTGAAGCACTAACGAAGCACAAACGTTTGACACTAATTTGGTCGTTTGTGCTTCTAAGGTGGTTGCTGAGCGTGAAGTTGGCAACCACTTTTAATTTGTTAATAATTAATGAACACTTGGGGTTGCTGACTTTATTTTAGTATATCCTTGAAGCACTAACGAAGCACAAACGTTTGACACTAATTTGATCGTTTGTGCTTCTAAGGTGGTTGCTGAGCGTGAAGTTGGCAACCACTTTTAAATTGTTTATAACTAATGAACGCTTGGGGTAGCTGTATATTTTGTAAAGGCACAATTAAGCACTAACGAAGCACAAACGTTTGACGCCAATTTGGTCGTTTGTGCTTTTTGGTGGTTGCTAACTTCACGGACCTTATATCCATCATAATATTCCTTTATTAACAATATACGCACATTTCTCATTCGAATAAATATTCACTATTTAATTTATATTTTTCCCATACTCATAAAATTTGCTCCGGCTAGCTGAAACGTAAAGCGGTGGCTGGGTCTAGGGTTTTGTAATTTATTTCGAGATACAGGTATTCGCGACAGAATGAAAATTAATAAATAAGTACAACTCAATTTGGAAAAATGAAAAACGAGTTTTTCTCGAAAGAAATTAGTGGGCGCTAGACCTTAGAAGCAGGAAAAGTTTAGAGTAAGGTCAACTCTAAAAAAGTAAAGTAAAGTTTTTATAAAAATATTTAATTTTAAGATAACAAAATTCACGCTGGAGCCTAAGTAAACTATTCTTACAATGAAAATGATAAAAAAAAGGGACCCCTGGGTCCTTTCCGGTATCCGGAAAGAGAAGGACTGAGGTCAGCGCTCCTCCTAACGGCGACGGCACCGACGATTAAAAAAAGGAACAACTCGTTACTACCTGACACTGTTGCCGAAGGAACGTCGAAACGTCGTATTCCGTTGTTTCACACAGGTGAACGGGTGTCGTCAGGATCAACTGAGTTGGTATAACTGCTTCAGTCCAATTCTGTGCTCTGGATACGATGACGTCAGAGTTGTACAGCCTAGGATATCAAATAGCCAGTAGGATCAACTGCAGTAAGGGCTGGCTCTCTCTGTCGCTTCTCAATCCCAATCCCGGAAAAAAACCGTGTAAGTCCTTGACTATGTCCTCTAAAAAAATCTGGCCAGCTAAAATATCACTACAGAGCGCCATAAGGGCTTTAGACTGTACATAAAAATTTTAAGGCCCTAAGCGAGAGCTCCAGACGCGAATGCACCACAAAACAAAATTTACAAATAACAAAATTAATTACAAAAGTACACCTAGGTTTTAAATAACAATAAAAATTTTCATAAAAACTAGAACGGCCGCATGCAAAAGAAGAAATTAAAAAAAGGGCTGCCTCCCTCAGTTACTTCTCAATCCCAATCTCGGAAAAATACCGTGTAAGTCCTTGACTATGTTCCCTAAAAAAAATCTGACTACCAAAAATATCTCTTCAGAGATTTAAAAATGCCTTAAGGGCTTTAGACTATATAAAAATTTTAAGGCCCCAAACAAGAGCTCTAGACGAAGATGTATTACAGAAAAAAATTACAAATTACAAAATTATTTACAAAAGTGCACCTAGTTTTAAATTTAAATAATAAAATTTTTGATAAAACAAGAACGGCCGTAAGAAAAAGTAGAAATTAGAAAAAGAGTAAATAGGTAAAAACGTAGAGTGAAAAATGCGACTAAACGGTAGTCTTAAGGGCGCAGCAATTAACCCGATAATAAAGCAAGCCAAAAGGGCTTTACAAACCACAGAAAAATTGCAGCGCGAAAAGATTAATAACCGGACAAATACTTCGTCGAGTCGAATATAGCGCACAATCAATCAGTTACAAACTATCATAAAAATTGTAGCTACTACAGTAATTTAGAGATAAATAACTATAAAAAAAAATTAACTCTAAGAAGTCGACTTTTAAAGTGGAAAAATCGAGCCGAAAATTTGTCTAGTCCAAAATTGTATAGTCACGTCATGTACTCACACCCTACATTCATTCTAGGGTATAGGAGAGGAAAGGGTGGTTCGGTAGGATACATTAACTAAATTTTGAATCACTAAATAAATTTTAAATCCCAAAAATTTTACCAAAAAAAATGCCCTTAAATAATTTAGCCCAAAAAAATTACTAATTATGCAGAATAAAAAGTTCATGATTTAGCCCAAATAAAATACAAAAAAAAAAATTCTGAGAATTTTGAAATCGAAACGGAATTTGGTACTAGCCTTGTGGCATTAAATCGAAAACGAGGCTAGGCCCTTGATGCAAATTAGACGCCTTTAAGTTGCAACGAGATCGCTGGAAAATTTAAGTAAGCACTTCACCAACTTCACGGACAAAGCCGCAAGGTATGAAAGCCAAACGTGGCACCCAAAAAGTATGCAGAAACTCGTCAAAAATACAATTCGAGTAATACAAACGCTAAATAATTACAACAATAGATAGTGAAATGCTTACCTCTTTTTCCACTAGCGAGGGTCGAACACTAGAGACTAATACTCAATTTTCCATCATGGAAAAAACCACAATTTAACGTAAAAAAAACGTGTGCAACCAAAAACCATCTATTCGCTATCAATGTCCAGCCGTAAAGACTGAATCATCTTGCCAACGCCTAGTCAGTGTTGTCAATCATAAATAAAAAACAAAAAAATAATTACGTTGTGGCGTGAAAACTACCCTATACTAATTTTTAAAAATTAAATAAATGCAGAAAAAGAGATAATTAAACATCGGATGACTTTAAAAATATCTATTCAAATTTAAACAATTTAAATAAATAAAGTTATTGAAATTTAGTTACTTTTATTAGTTACTAAATATTCTTACTACTTGTCAATGAACAACTAGTTATCATTTCTAACCAACAAGATAATAACAATAATACAATGTAATTATAAAGAGAAAGTTGTTTAAAAAAATAAGACAGTCTTAAGGTGAGGTATAGTAACTATAGTAACGTAAGTCAAATGCCAAAATTTTTAGGTGTAAAAGGATAGCTCGCAAAAGGAATTTATACAAAATGACAGTAATAAAATAGGCGTAGTAACAACGACTTTGTTACAACGTCAAATTGACGTTTGACGTTTATGAAAAAAAGAAAACAAATTCTATGGCCATTGCTACTAATAAGCCCAAATTTTGATATTTCTTTTTAAAATTGCGAAGAAATCAAAAGCATAATAAAACGTATAAAAAATATATGCAACTTTTAATTCTGTACAACTTCATACTCTACAGTTTTTGCCATGAAATGAACAAGAGAGCAGGAAATTTAATAAAATTAAATCCCATGTTAAATCACTATATTCACCCTTAACCGCCACCACGTCTACGTTGCAGCCAACAATATCAAAAAACAGAAAAGTATCAGTTGTATTCGTGAGATCTATTTGAACAACAGGGTAATGGTTCTTGATAGCCGACAACGTACCATCACATACCCTTAATCGCCACCCACAATGTATAAATTACAAATATAAATATTTTTATATGACAATAGTTAACGTTGCAGCCAATAATATCAATAGATAGAAAACAATCTGTTATATTCGTGATATACATTTGAACAACAGGATAATGGTTCTTGATAGCCGCCAACGTACCATCACATACCCTTAACCGCCATTACTATGTATAAATTACAAATATAAATATTTTTATATGACAATAGTTAACGTTGCAGCCAACAATATCAATAGACAGAAAAGTATCATTATATTCGTGAGATCTATTTGGACAACAGGATAATGGTTTTAGATAGCCACCAACGTACCATCACACCCACATTTCGGTAATGAACACACAATCGAAAAGTCCTGAGGAAGATTATGGATAAAAAGTTTCAGTTTTAGTGTTAATACCGCGCACATTAATAACGCAGAATGAACTAAAATTATTATTAATATAAGAACAACTGTTGGGCAATACAAGATTAACGATATAATTTTTGGAATTCCATTCTCATATTTGATTATAAGATTTGTTTCACATTTCTTTTTCTGATCTTCTAAGCTGGCTTTTAATTATTTGTACTAAGCATTTTGTCGTGGAGTTTTGCCAAGAAAAATATTTATGGTTTATCATAGTTCATAATTTTACATGCGTTTCGAAGGAGCCGGTTTCACATTTATAAAAAAGTATTTTAAATAAAGATTATGCAATATTATTATAGTAATAAAAAAAATTATTTATTTATTGTTATTGTCACAAATAACTAAATAAAAATATTGGAGCCAGAGGTAGTCATGAAAACAATCCCCCATCTCTGTGATGTCGAAGTACATACATTTTGTCACTCATAGCCCGTAGGAAAATAGTTCACGTTATTATATAAATAAAAGTAGGCGATAGTTTGTTACATGTTAAACTGTATGTACTCTGACGCCACAGTCTTTCTCCGATCAAGTACCTTTTTCAAAATATTACACGAATTCGAATATATAATTATAAGATACTTAATGGATATTTCGTGATATTTTCAAATTTGAGGCTCTTTAATAAAAAATATCTTTTAAAATGTAGTACGCAGAAGTAATATAATTTTTTTTGCAACAGTCTTATCTTGTGTACATTTTTACATCTACTAGCCTAATTTTAATGGGTCCATTTTTATCGCTGTTATATTTGCCTAGACTTATAGGTTGTGAGTAGTATTAAATGTTGGTGCAGTTGCTTAGATAATATTAATTACAGCATTTTTATCTGTCTTAATCCTAGTTTCGTTAACAGTAGCATCTTTTATAGCATAATATGATACGGGCACTGTTATTAATATTACACTAAACACAGTGCCCGGGCAACTTATCACATTAGCAGAGTAGTCCAGTCAAACTAAGAAAAATTACCCATAAACCTGGGCAAAATTGCTTCACAAGCGATTGAAGTGGTATTCAATTTACCATATGTTGCTTTGTAACATATCCAAAATCCGACAAATTCCAAGCACGGAATAGTATTGAACAATCAAATTCAAAATGGCATCAGAATTCCGAATTTTTGTGATGTTTGTTTAAGGATATTTTGTAATATTGAGATTAATGAAAGCACATCCATTAAATATAAGAGTAAATGTCAAAGAAATAATATATTTCAAGAATAGAATATATTAAAACGACTTAGAAATATTTTTATTTACATTTTATTCGTCGTAGTTAATATAAAAATACTATAAAAACAAAGTCCTTAAGGAATTAAATAAGTAATGACGGACAAACTATGCATCTAAATCACTGTCATTGTTTTCAGTTTCAACATTGTTGTCACATCCACTGATCTGGCACTCCACACAAGAGGCTGAACAAAGCAGCCCGTTCTGTTTGCATCCACATCTCATTGTTGCGCAATGCGTCTTACAAGAACAATGGATCATTTTCAGTAAACAGTCTGGGACTGGTGGCATATCAGATACTGTAGGGTAATACGAGTTTTCCTCAACAAACCAACCCCATTCTGTTGCAGTTAAAGGCGTTTCTTGTGATTTCCAAACACTAACCTGATAGTATGTACGAAAGCTATGGTACTTTGTTGCTAATTCTGTAGGTGGCCAAATGATTTAGCTGCTGCAATTTTTTCTACTAACATTCGTTGACGAAGTGCCTGTAGAGAATTTCCTATCTTGCCGTAATATAGTACATAGCCTTACTTCCTGCAGATTCAATGTCACCTGTTGAGTTCCATCTGAGGAAAAAACGTTTGCAGCCACCTGTAGTTGTTCATCATTCATTAGTTTTTCCAGTGCTCTGGCCTTTCCGATGCCAAAGATTCTGGACGTACACAGCAAGGCTTTAATTCAAAGAATATCATACACGGGATTTGTAGACAACAGTATTTTGATGTCACTCCGAAAGTACAGTTTAAAAACATTGTTTTCAGCATGGTATAACAAAAGAATCAACAAGTCTGTTTCTTCGCCAACAGTGACGGTCATTATATTGGTAGATGACGTTACGGCAGATTGAACAATATTTAAATCTGCATCTCCATCTGCTTGTTTTACAGTGCACCCTATGTTTGTCAAGGCTTCTGATACGAGCTTAATAAATTGCTGCTTATTTGTATAATTGGCCAAGACATTTTCTTTCTCTCCGACAAACTTCATACTGCTCTGCCATAATTATCAAATATGAACTTTGCGTAGGAATTGGCTATGTTCAGGTATGTATCACCACGCCTCCACATCACGCGATGAAGTAGGGATCCTCCATCTAATACGAACTGGACATTAATTTGAGTGACTGGAACATTTGCTGTACACAAGGTACCACACTTTTTCTGTATTGCATGGGTTAACTGAGGCTTATCAGCTTTTCTTAATAAAGTCCGTGATTCAAATAATGCTGGCGGATAAGCGCAGAGCTCATAATTTAAGACATCTGCAAGATTCATGTTAGTAACTGCAGCAACACTCATCATTATCTGAAACAACAAATCTGGTTCTATGTCAAATTCTTTTCTGCACTTACAACAGCAGATTTGCACCTCAATGTCTCCGCTTTGTCGCTTCTTTTTACACTATAGGTGTATACAGGCTTTCCAACCATTTTGTTTATGATTTCAGTGCCAATGGAATATAGTTCCTGTACGTTTGCATTTTGATCAGCAGTAACTCCAGTAATAATATTTCTGAGAGATAAGTCATCATCAAATGGAGACATAGGTTTAATGTACTCGACAACTTTTTGGAAATCACTGATATCTCCAGATCGCCGGCTCTCCCCAACTTCTATGTGCTGCTCGCTAGTTTCAAATGATACGTTACAGTATTCTTGCATTGAGAGGTTGTAAAGACAACATACAGAAATTGATATAAGCCAAGTTGCCAGCTGAATTTCTGTAAATCCACTTCCACGTGTCAACCCACCTCTGCTCTTAATGGACCGCAACAACATTTGTTCTATTACAAGCTCACTCCCTAAACCTGCCCAGAATCGATCGCTTCGTCGAACTACAAATTGTCCCCTCTGTAACAGTTCATAAACAGATGGATTATCAGAGGGCAACTTCAACATATCCTGTAGGTACTTGTGTCTAGATTTAAGATAGTTATAATGACCGACTGCCTCTAAATGCAATTCCCATGAACTAGTTCTATTAGCGGCAATTAAATTCCTTACGGTGTTCACCATTTCCTGATATGCCAACCACAACTTACTAATCTCTGATGATTATAACTGTAGTTTCTTATCCTTCAAAACATTAGCAATCTCACGCATTGTATCCGAAGTCTCCACATTTGCAGCCAATTCATTGCCAGACGTAATACCGTCGTATAAATTCGAAGCGTCTTCAATTACTTTGTGGCAACTCTCGTCTTCATTACAGGGATAAACCAGTAATAAAGTAGACAGAGCTGCGTCGACAAGCATATGAGAGCTCTGCTGTAACACTTCCTTTAGACCTGAACCGTTCATTAATGTCCCAATCGAGCTCACAAGATTCATGAGGGTATGGAAAGATCCAAGCATTAATACTGTGTTCTGAAGCTCTTTGTACTGGTGAATAATTTGTGATGCTTTCCAGTACGAAGGTTGGTCAAAATTGACTATGCATGGAACCTTATTTCCATGTGCAATTTTATTTAAATATAAGAGAGTTGATAGTATGCAAGTCATATCACTTGGTACCATATTAATGATTGGCAGGAACCTAACAGATGGCTTTCCAGGGTGTTGGGGGTTCGAGTTACTGTATACACTCTGCATCATTCCTGACCAATTGCAATGATCATTTCCTGGAAACGACCAGGACAATTGCCAGAGAATATCTATTTTTCTGATATTTGTACCAATTCGTTCTATTTCTTTAAATTTGATATCCTGCAGAATATGCTTGGAGGATCTATACTCTTCGATTGTAACATGGGCAATGTTCTTTATAGTACTGTCTGTAACATTATTTCTCGGAAGAGTTGGCTGTAATTTAATATCTGGTGTTACAGCAGCAATCATTCCCATACCGTGAAAGGTATTATTCCCATCTAATGTCCGAATGTTGTGGTCGGCATTGTCTGCTGCAAACAGTAATGCACTATTATGTGTCACATCAAGTGAAAAACTGCTACTTGCTATTGCAGCATTCCTTTCGAATTTATTAACTTCTGTGTAGGAAGAACAGAAACCCAGCTGATGGAGGACGTCGATAATATAACGTGACCTGAAGTTGTGATGCATTTAAATAGCTACACGTATCTGCAATGGACATATTAAAGCTATTGGGCGTACAGCTTGCATTATACTCTGGCCAATAGCACCAACTTTCGTCGATACATCTTTTCCCACAAACATTTTTGTACAGAACAATCTTAAGCTGCCAGGGAGGTAATCCATACTGTTATCGATAATGAGAACATCTGTTGATGGATAAGTAAATTTTTCTGCCTTGTCATAAGCTTTCACATCACTCTTGACTAGTCTTGCAGCTGCTTCTATTATGTGTATCTTTTGTAATTCAGGATCACAGTCTTTTGGCTTTGCATAGTACGATCTAAGAATTTCATCAGCAGTCTCTTTTCATGTGACTGTCAGCCTTTCCACTTTCACCAGATATTGTAACACTTGCACCATAATGCTCTACAAGCTTTCTTTTCATGTGTCTTCGATCATAGGCTTTACAATCACTTTCTTGCAGATACTCTTTCATTTTTTAAAATAAAATCCTCAACAAGTAACTGTTCCTCGTCATTAGATTCTAGGTAGGTACACGTCCTTAGGAAAGCTTCTTCTTGTTCTTCGTTGATTGGACGCCCTTTTTTCTGTCTCTTTGATGACTGTTGTGAATATTCTTGAGGAATATTTTTCCCACTACGAAAATTTGCACAACATGTGCGGTGGTAGATACAATCCGCAGCATGTAGATCTGAAAGATAAGATTCAATGCGTCCTTTTACCACAAAATACCATTCATCGCAGCGTTTCTCACAGCATTTCTTGATAGTTTCACTAAATTCAACTGTTCGTATTTTACATTGATCTGTTTTCTGTTTGTATTTTCCAGAAAAATCGACTCTAGTTCCACAAAACAAGCAGTCAGTTGTGGCAGAAAATGGTCCTTCAGCTAAATGGATACTTCTCTTTCGAATGTATGTATTACTTGTCGATTGTTGTTTTTTCCATAAATCAATGCTCTTCTTATCAGTATGTCTGTTTCGACATAACACATGTACCGTGTTTCCTGCACTTACGATAACATCGCTTCCACGAATTTTACTGGCCGAGTTTATGCCATCAGCACCCTTCTACGTTAGAATGACTGTCTTTTGACAATCAATTTTTTGTGCAAATAGCACAATGTCCAGCGGCAGCCATTTCAGATGAAGTTTACCTGAAACACAAAAATATATTCCTAACAAATAATAGAATTAAGAAGAACATCATTAGAATTTTCATAAAAACATAAAATGGAAATAGCGAGAGATAATATGCTGGCCATATCAGATTTAAATATTATTTTAATATTATGTAGATTATGTAGCACTGAAATTACACTCAATGCATCCTATTTTCACAAAAATATATTCCTAACAAATAATGTATTTAAGAGAAATATCCGCCATTTTGAATTTGATTTTTCAACACTTTCCCGTGCTTGGTATTTGTCTGATTTTAGATATGTTATAAAGCAACATTTGTTGAGTTAAATACCACTTCAATCGCTTGTGAAGCAATTTTGCCCAGGTCAAATCATAATTTTACTAGACTAGAGTAAAATAGTGCCCATATTAACTACACATATGTATACAGGGTGTCTCTCAAATAGGGGGACATGGCTTAACCACAGATTCCTGAAACTAAAATAAAACGATTTAACTAAACTTGCTTCTACCGGAAAGTGTACCATTTAGCCGGAATTACGATTCAAAGTTCGTCGAAAAAAAAATTAATTTTGCTTATAATAACAGAACGCTTTATTCGATTGGGATGAAATTTGGTATGACAGTTCGTATGGTTATGTCATCTTTTAAGATGATACTAGTTATTATTAGTGAACCACTGGTATATAAAACTTAGGTGTCCCAACATTGATTATACCGTAACTTTTTAATGGCTACGCCGATAACGTAAAATTATTTTTTTCAGAAAGCTACATTCAACAGTAAACTTTTCTTTCTTTGTTTAATTTGTGATATCTTTTACGGTTTAGACAGAAAAAAATAAAACCTGAGTGACTGCATCGTGATTTTTTTTAAATAAATTTAATCTAGCAGTCTATTCAAATGTCAAACACCTAATTTCTAATGACAATAACAATTGTTTATGGGTTGTCAAAAAATTCCTTCGCAATATTCAGAAACTAGTAACATCTGTTTGTTCGGCCTAATAGAATTACTACCATTATTATAAACAACACGTATAAATATATTAGCTTACTCCTAAACAAGTTGAGAAGATTGACAACTCATTACTGTCATTAAAAATTAGGTGTTTGACATTTGGGTAGACTGCTAGATTAAATTTATTTTAAAAAAATTCACGATGCAGTCACTCAGGTTTTATTTTTTTCTGTCTGAACCGTAACAGATATCACAAATTAAACACAGAGAGAAAAAAATAATATTGTGTTATCGGCGTGGCTATTAAAAAGTTACGGTATAATAAATGTTGGGACACCTAAGTGTTATATAATAGTGGTTCACTAATAATAACTAGGATCATCTTAAAAGATGACATAACCATACGAACTGTCATACCAAATTTCATCTCAATCGAATGAAGCGTTCTGTTATTATAAGCAAAATTAATTTTTTTTTCGAAGAACTTTGAAGCATAATTCCGGCTAAATGGTACACTTTCCGGTAGAAGCAAGTTTAGTTAAATCGTCTTATTTTAGCCTCAGGAATCTGTGGTTAAGCCACGTCCCCCTATTTAAGAGACAGCCTGTATACATGGTAGTGATTTAGGCGCAACGAAATACAAGGTGCGGCAGAAATATCTGATGGGCAGTGCTTGGAGAGATGTTCCTACAGCTAATTTCACTTCGTTGACATATCCTATGGGCAACGCGGTCACCCAAATTTTGGCGACTTTTTGTGGGGTTATTTAAAGTCGAAAGTTTTCAGTGATAAACCACGCATTTTCGAAACACTAAAAACAGTTATCGAACTTGAAATTAGAAACATGCTTTGTGATGACATGACTAATTTCAGAGCAAGACCTCAGCAATTTGTGAATGAAAAATGGAAAACATTTACAAGACATTAGTTATCTTTGTATTTATCGATTGTTAACGTCATTACGAACGCACGCGTTATAGTAAACTAGAATCTGTTGTTTAAATATGATGTATGAGAGAAAACAACGTTGGCCAACACGCATTCTTTCCTGAGTCGTCACATGATCATACTCCGTTGTCATTTAACGCATTGCATAGGCGTACCACTTTTATTTTGGAAATAAGTTATTTAATTTACTTTGTCGCGAGTTTGGATATTATTGAAAGTTTATTTTATTTTACATCTTTGTATACAAGTGTAGTAAAGTCCATCCTTTTATAATTTAAGATCAATCAATATTCATTAATCAATAATCAATATATGTAATCAATTTTAGTTATGATAAGTTACTATATATTTTATTTGTTGTAGAAGTAGTTTAAAGTACTGAATATAATGTAAATTCCGAGTATTAGTTATTTGTCTTTCATATGAATCTAAATTTCTAAGTACAGTTGCACTCATGCTTATGACATCATTATATTTTAACCTTTTTTGTTGCAAGGGTGAGAACACCTTGTTTTTGACTTTTATAATTCTGAGGATTGTTTTTCACTATTCTTTCAGACGTAATTCAGCATTTTACACTCCTTAAGTTCTTAGTTCATGCTCAATCTGCATTCGCTACATCCGTTCTTAGAATTGTTTATTTCAAATGACTTACAGAGGACTTTCTTTGTTCTCTCGCTAAAAACCCTAAATCATCATTTTTCCCTTCCACGCCTTGATGGTATAGACGCGCGGATAAGCGACGGCAGACGAGGAGAACTGTGTTCAATTTTTAAATATACTATGTGTAGTTAGTTGAAGGCAGACCGTCAACTCGAATAAAGTTGTAACAACATCGTCAACTCATAAAGTTGTATTATACGTCGAACTAAGACTTCATGTAGATCCTCGATAATATAATAGACCTACACTATTTAATAATAACAAATCTTTGTTTGTTCAAACCTACAATTTCAGCTAAGCAACCGAAGAAACCACGAGTCGTTATAGGAAGTTTAGCTAATTCTGGTAAGCGTGCAGACGTGTAAGTTTACAACAGATAAATTTGGTGTCAGGTGTGTCGGTATTGATTCAAGCAAGACATTCGTTATTGCGGTAAGATTATAAATTCTACCGTGCGGATGGACGTTAAATAAATCAGTGTTTGGTTTTAAAATTAAAGTATTAAACCACAACTCACAACATCTAAACTTTTGAGTTATAAACTCTTGAGTTTCGAGATATTCTACAATTTTGGGGTCCAGTGTTTAGAGATGATCAGCAGTTCCAGGTTCCAGAGTGTCGTGTGAGACCAACATAAGTTCCTGAGTCGTCGAAAACAACTCCAATTCTTCGGAGATCGTCGTGAATTTCAAGTTTCAACAATCATCAGTTGCAGAGTGATCAGTGATAAGTGAAAGTGCAAAGTGAAAATAGTGCAAATGTAAGTAATTTTAAGATATTTTTATGTCTGGCGATATTTTTAATATTTTTGGTACTGATTTTGAGGAATATATTAATTTAATTTATAGAGAAGCAATGAGTTTTACAGTTGAAAACGCTTTAAAAATGATTCCCGAATTCGACGGGAACCGTCAAAATTTACACAGGTATTTAACTTGCTGTGATATTGTTAGAGCAACAGCTACAACTAATGTTCAAGCAGTTCAATTTTTAGATATTGTAAAAACAAAGTTAACAGGTCTGGCTTATAATATAATTAAATATAAAGAAATTAATGAATGGGGTAATTTAAAAACAGAATTACAAAATCAATTTTTAGAAAAAAGAACGATAGCACAAATACAATCAGAATTAATTAATAGTAAAATTAATTATAATGAACCAATCAGAGATTATGCCAATAGATTAGAACGATTAACTTCCGATCTCACTGACGCGTCTATTGCCAGCGAAGGTCAAGGAGCCACGAATGTAATAACTAGTTTAAATTCAAAATTATGTTTAAAAACTTACCAAGGTTTATTTGAACCAATAAAAACAATAGTAAAGGCGAGTCGATTCAATAATTTCAACGATGCTGTCGAATGTGCTATTGAGAAGGAGAGAATTTTGAAAAATAAGCGTTCACACAAATTTAATAGTAATTTTCAGCAAAATTCAAGTAATCGATATTACAAATGTAAGAAACTGGGTCATACAGCTAATAAATGTAGACAAAATCAATCATTTTTCCCAAATATTCCAAGTAAAAATGTAAATGTTATTACATATTCATTTTGTCATAAAATAGGACATCAAATTAATAGTTGTTTTAAAAAGCAAAATATCGAGCAACAAAGAAATCAGAGATATAATTCAAATATATAAAACAATCAGTCGAGATATGTAAACACGAATAGGAACGTGACTTATTCTCAAAATACAAATCGTAACCCAAATTATTCTAATCACAATTCAAACCCTAATTAATCTTCCAATTTAAATAACTATCAAAATCGAAACAATCAAAATTTGAATAGTCAGCAAAAAGTAATGTGCGTATGGCATCTCAAAATCCAAAAAACGAGAACACCCAGGGTGCGTCAATCAGCGGAGCGTTACCCGACGGGCAGATTTAAATTATCCGCTCTCACAAAATGAAAACTTGAAGAAAATTTATACTATCTCAATTCAAGAAGATTTAAGTCCAGATAGCGTATACATAATGGCTCGTACCACGATCACGGTTCTAAGACCGGCATTAGTTAAAACCTTGACGACGACTTGACACATACTTCAGGGTTATCAACAAAAATCAGTGATACCACTATACTGATTAAACCGAAAATGTACTGACAGGCATATTCAATACATTTGGCTTCAATATTCTAAATAATTTATCTTAAAAACAAGTCCAGAGACAAATCATATTAAACAATTTAAAATAATGAAGCCAAATGTATTAAATATGCCTATCGGTTTAATTAGTACAGTGGCATCACTGATTTTCTTTATAACCCTGAAGTGTGTGTCAAATAGTTAGCACGGTTCTAGCTAACACCAATGTTAGAACCGTGATCGTGGTACGAGCCAAAGAGTTTAGATACGAAAAATGAGCTTACAAATTTATTAATTGACACAGGTGCAGATGTATGTATAATTAAAGATGAATGTTTAAGAAGTGATGTTTTTATAAATAGAGATTTTAAAGCTGAGATAAGAGGAGTTACAGAGGGAAATACTTTTTCATTAGGCGTGTGCGAGTTAAAGATTAAAGTAAATGATTTTATTATTTCACATCAATTTCATGTTGTACCAAGTAGTTTTCCTATAAAGAATGATGGGATTTTAGGAAAAGATTTTATGGATCAGTTTAAAGTAAATGTAGATTATAGTAATAAAGAATTGAGTTTTTATATTTATAATGAGTTTATACAATAGCAGTTTTTAGCAAGTTTCGATTTTACCACCACGTACCGAAGTATTATTAAAAGCAGGTACAAATAAAATAAATGACGCGATATGTTTATCAAGAGAATTAGATAACGGAGTTTATATATGTAATTGTTTAGTGAGGCCAAATAATGGAAGCGTATATATAAATGTTTTAAATAATAATGAAGAAAATGTTGAATTTAATCATGATGATGTTATTTTTGAAGATTTATGTGATTATGAGATTGTTAATATTGATAATAAGTGTTCTTATGAAAGACTAAAGAGTTTAGTAGACAAAATACAAATAGATCATTTAAATAAAGAGGAAAGTGAGTCAATAATTGATATATATATAAAGTATAATGATATATTTCACATGCCAGAATTTGATAAGTTGACGTATACAGATACGATAAAGCATAATATTCCGACAGTATTAAATACACCGCCTATTCAAGTTAAACTTTATAGATTACCTGAAAAAGAAAAGGAAGAAGTGAATAAACAAATTAATGAAATGTTAAAAGACGATGTTATTGAACCTTCAGTAAGCCCATGGAATGTTCCTTTGTTATTTGTACCAAAAAAGATTGATTCAAGCGGAAAACAAAAATGGCGCGTAGTAGTAGATTTCAGAAAAGTAAATGATTTAACCGTAGGCGATGCTTCCCCGTTACCAAATATAACCGATATATTAGATCAATTAGGAAGTTCAAAGGTATTTACCACCTTAGATTTGTCAAGTGGTTTTCATCAATTATTATTATCGGAAGAAGATAAAGAGAAAACAGCGTTTAGTACCGCGACACCGCGACGGGACATTATCAGTATAAAAGAATGCCGATGGGTTTAAAAGGAGCTCCTGCAAGTTTTCAAAGATTAATGAACCATGTTTTAACAGGATTACAAGGAATTAAATGTTTAGTATATTTAGATGACCTAGTAATTTACGGTAAAAGTCTATAGGATCATAATGCAAAATTATTAGAAGTATTTAAAAGATTGCGAGAACATAAATTAAAATTGCAACCATATAAATGTGAATTCTTGAGAAAAGAGATAATTTATTTAGGTCATATAATTACAGAAGACGGTATCAAACCCGATCCGAGTAAAGTTTCGAGTGTTCAAAATGTCAAAATTCCAAATTGTCAAAAAGATATCAAGTCATATCTTGGTTTAGTAGGATATTATAGACGATTTATACCTGAATTTTCGAAAATAGCAAAGCCGTTAACAAATTTATTAAAAAGAACAGAAGAGTTTGTTTGGAAAGCACAATGCAACGAAGCATTTAATTTATTAAAAGAAAAAATTATTAATCCTCCTATTTTACAATTCCCAAATTTTGAAAAAGAATTTATTTTAACGACCGATGCGAGGCAATATTCGATGGGATCAGTTTTATCACAGGGAGAAATTGGCAAAGATTTACCAATAGCGTATGCTAGTAAATGTTTTAATAATGCGGAAATTAATTATTCTACTATTGAAAAAGAATTATGTGCTATAGTTTGGGGAGTAAAACATTTTCGGTGTTATCTTTATGGACGGAAATTTACAATTGTGACAGGTCATAAACCTCTAATTTGGTTATTTAATATGAAAGATCCTGGTTCTAGATTAATGCGATGGAGATTGAAATTAGAAGAATTCGAATTTAAAATTATTCATAAATCAGAAAAGGCAAACGCAAATGCCGACGCTTTAAGTAGAATTTGCTTGGTTAATATTAATCACGAAAATTATGAGACTTTATACGAAAAATATTTATATGATAGAGAAAATTCAATAATAACTAATCCAAATTTAACCGAATTAAATGATAATTTGTTTAATGCACCACAAGATTTTTCATTAGCTCATTGTGTTAGTAAAGATTTAGAAATGAGTGCAGGTATAGCGAAAGATTTCAAGGAATAATTTAATAACGTAGAGGAATTAAGAGGTCAAGGACCTGAATTATTTAAAATTTTATATGTCAAAGAAGATGAACGTTATATACTATATTTAATTACGAAGGAAAATTATTATGACAAACCAACTTATAAAGATATTTATTTCACCTTATTAAACTTGAAATAATTTTGTATTTTAAATAATATAACTAAATTAGCTATCCCTATGATAGGATGTGGATTATATAGACTAAAATGGGAAAATGTTAGAATAATGTTACGTTATATCTTTAAAGGTACTGAAATTATGATAAGCGTATATACACAGAGAGGTATTCAGGAAAGTTTGTCGCGAGATGACATTATAAAAATAATTAAAGAATATCATTATACTCCGGTAGGTGGTTATCAGGGGGTTAACAGAACATTTAAACGAATTAGATCAAATTACAATTGGCCTGGTATATTTAATGATATTAAAGCTTACGTAAAACGTTGTCCCACCTGTCAGAAACAAAAAGTTAGTAAAAAGATTAAAGCACCTATGATAATTGCAAATACATCTTCCAAACCTTTTGAAAAATTATCTTTAGACATTGTCGGTCCGATACAACCCGTAACGGAAAACGGAAATAAATATATATTAACTTTACAAGAAGATCTAACAAAATTTACACATGCGATACCTATACCTAATCAAGAAGCAAATACGATTGCAGAAAATTTAGTAACTAAAATTATATGTTTACATGGTACGCCTAAAACTATTTTAACAGATCAAGGCGCAAATCTATTAAGCGAAGTTGCAAATTGTTAAACATTAAGAAAATTCAAACTACCGCTCATCACTCACAATGTAATTGGCAAATTGAAAGATAACATAGATCATTAGGAGAATATTTAAGAATTTTATTGATATAGATCCAAATCAATGGGACATTTGGTTACCTTATGCTACATTATGTTATTATACTACACCACATACAAGTACAGGTTACACACCATTTGAATTAATATACGGGTATGAAGCAGAATTACCTAGCTCAGTAAAAAGAGAGCCTGAATTAATGTATAATTATGAACACTATTCAAATGAATTAAAAGCTAGATTACAACATAGTCATAAAATTGCTAGAGATAAACTATTAGAAAAGAAAGAGAAGTCAAAAGATTATTATGATAAAAACGTACACGATGTGAAATTTAAAGTTGGAGATAAGGTTTTAGTACAGAGAGAGGATTTCAAAAAGGGTAGATCTAAAAAACTATCAACAATATGGAATGGGCCTTATGAGGTCATTGAACTCGCAGGGGCGAATTCAGTAATTCTAATTAGAAATAAACCAGTCAAAATTCACAATAACCGATTGAAATTATACCATGAGTAAAATGAAATATATTACTGAAAATTTTAACTTTACAAAATTTTATTCAATATTTTATATCATTAATATTTTTATATTTTTTTATTTCGTTTTGTTTTATCCGACTAATGGCGGTATAGCCATACCATCGAGATAGAGGAAATGCTAGTCTCATCTCGGCAGGCCGTGATTAAAATCTGCCGTGTGGCACGAGGGTGACAACTCCGTGGATATAGTGTCCTGGGCACAAGGTACTAGGGCCCTCCGCCGAAAAATCGGTATTTTTCTTATTTTATTTTATTTAATTTTTTCCACTTTTTCACCAATTTCTTTCATTTTGAAATTCTACTTGAGTAACAATTTTGTTGTCAAAAATACCCTCTACGCCACCTGCTTTATAAGGGCATAAGATAAAATTCTACTTGAATGACAATTTATTGTCGTTAAATAGCCTCTGTGCTACATTCTTTTATAAAGGCATAAGATAAAATTCTACTTGAATGACAATTTTATTGTCGTTAAATAGCCTCTGTGCTATATTCATTTATAAAGGCATAAGATAAATTTGTACTTCAGAGTTTTATAAAACTCAACACTTTTCTTTTGGGCCACTTACTTCATGTGTTCTATGTTATGCTTAATAATTGCATGTCATACTACGGATTTAAACTGTGGCATAAACCATTTTATTTTATTCCATTTTTCCATTATTGCTTTTATTATCATTTATTATTATCACTTATTATTATTATCCATTATTAACGTTTTATTATTATTACATATAATTAATATTGTTTATTACTACTACTTATTATTATTCAATATTTTATTATTAAAAATCCAAAAAAAAATATATATTCATTACATTTTATTATTCTTAACAAAAACTATTATTACTTATTATTATTCAATATTTTAATAGAATAATTACCAATACAATTCATTACATTTTCTATTATTTTAGTAATATTATTACCTACTACTTATTCCTAGGGATTCGCCAAGCCAAGCTACTTGGCTTGAAATAAAAAAGCTTGGCTTGGCTTGAAAATTCAAGCTTTTTTTAATGTTAGGCTTGACTTGACTTGGGCTTGATGGAACCAAAGCTTGGCTTGGCTTGAAAACTTCAAGCTTTAAAAGTTTTTGGCTTGGTTTGATTTTCAAGCTTTTTCAAGCCTTTTCAAGCTTTTTCAAGCTTTCAAGCTTTTTAATGCTCATGCGCCAAATTCATTTTCGCATGCACATATAATGTTTTTTATTTCATTTATTTTATTTTCACGGTACATACATATGTATAATGGGTCTTGAAAACTTGATCTAGTGTAAGTACAAGAAGGCTGTTTGGTATTAAGATTTGAATGTCAACATTGGATGGAATTATATTAAATATTTCGAAGTAAACCAATTATTCCGATGTATCGATGTATTGAAATATCTATGTATCAATATATCAGATATATTGATATGTCGGTACGTTTCATTTTCTCGTGGTAAAGATGAATAAACCACGTTTTGTTTACATAATTTTTTGTGGTATAATTGAAATAGTTATTTAAGTATTAAGGTTAGTAGTAGTCACGGGTTGAGGAAGACTTTTTTAATATCCGATATCGGTAAAAGAGCTCTTCCTGACCGCAATACTTATTACGTATTTTGCACGATCGACCTAAGAAAATTATTTTGATATATTAAAAATTGATTGTTGTAATTTTTTAAGTAAGCTTTGATCGTTGTTTTTTATTTGCCGCCTCCACCTCCTCTGATCGGTAAGTGATTCACATCATTTGGAAATAAAGTCTACTGCATCGGTAAATATTTCAAAAAAATTATCGTGCAAAAAATAACTATACGAAGAGATAAACTAAAATGGTAAAATATAAAAATATAGAAATTTATGTTTTTTCAATTATTTAATTTTTGAAAGTAAAAAATCAAAAATTTAGTATCTTTTATTAAAAAAATACCCTGATATTTTTATGTTACCTTTATAATTTTTTCATTCTATATAGGTTTATTAGTGAGACTTGATTTTGGTGTATTTTAATAACTAAAATGAATAGGATCTATTTTCATGACCTCCTCAACAAACTGTAAGTTTGATATAATACATAGTCATATTTACCCTTTGTTAATAAATAAAACAAAACAATACCCCAAACACTCAAGAACCGTGTTCAAAGAAATACATAATTCTGGAATACTACTTATACAATGGGATAAAACTGACCTGTTAAGTAGGTAATATCCCTTTTAAACTTCAAATACATCTGGAAATACTAAAATCCTATAGACTGGGATTTCCTAGATATTTTGTTTGTTCGTGAGACAATAACTTGTCCTTTCTATTTTGAACATTATAAAATTTGTGCTGATTTTATATATATAATTATCCTAATTATTTCCAATTTGCAAATAGGACAAAAGTAAATAGGTATCCTCAACAATTTGCATATGTTTTCATTACCAAAATTTGCAAATAAAAGCACATTGGCACTCCCAGAACTAGGTAATAAGCCGTTATTATATATTTATTTAATTCATGTACATATAAACAAGGGAAACTTGAATCAAGGAAATATTTAGAAGAGAATAATCTCTTTGTCGGTTTACATTTTTATTATATTGTTATACTGCCTCAGACAAGACCGTTTTATTAGGAGCAATATTAGGGGCTGTACTAAAAATAGCATTGAAATCTTTGTATACATACATTCCACAAACACAAACATTCTCGTCTCTATGATTCGGAAATACCAGAATAACAAAACATTGTAAATCCGTAGCTGATAAAAAATTCAACAGTCACTTAATTACTTTGTGGTGTTGATTATATTATTATTTCTTATAATATTTATTCAGCTCCAAAATTATGATTCATAATACCCGTGGTTTGTTCGATATTTTATTGGTTTGAGAAAATGAATACTTTATTTATAAAAATAATATTCAAATTATGTGCTTTAGGGCTTTAATCATCAAGGTTATTATTTTAGAGTAAAATAAATCGTGTTACGAACGATACACTAACGTGAGCATTATCCTTTCATTTTATTTTATTTTGTAGACTATTGTTGAATGTCAGTATCGTCTAATATATATCAGCCCTATTTTGTAAGTTGGTATGTCTTAGCAACATGGCAGATAAAATAAAATAACTGCGAACACTGAAAAAATATGAAAACGACAGGCTATACATTTGTTTCTATTGGTTAATCGTTGCTAAGAATTAACAATTTCCTTAGAAAATAGGGCCGAATATTTTGTATAGGTAAACAAAGGCTTAATATCCTGTAACAGGTAAAATAATAAATATTATTTATAAAAGCTTGATGCTTGGTATTTATGATCAAGTTACATAGTTAAAAAATTTAATAAATATTATTTAATTGTGAAGTATAATCAGATACATTTAAAAATAATAAATCAATTTCTTAAACCTTTGTTTCTATAATTTATTCCAGTTACTTGAAGATCTAATTAAGTTTTTATATAAATTACTTTTATCTTAACAATAATAAGAAATTTTAAAAATTTAAATAGTTCTATATTAAATTATCATTATCTATTTAAAAACTTTTTCAATAACTATAAATTTATTTTGTACTTGATTGTGTGCGTGAACTAGTGTGCGATTAGTTGGTTCAGATTGTGAAACTAAGTGATCTGTGGGACGATGAGATAAACTTTCCCATTTACAAATTTTTGAAGCCTATTAAACTGTTCCTACCTGTTCTGAGAAATTCGCAAAAGCTTGAAAAAGCTTGTTTTTCATCAAGCTACTTGACAGTCGAAGGCTTGGTTTGGCTTGAAAATTCAACCTTTTTTTAATGTTAGGCTTGGTTTGGCTTGGGCTTGTTGAAACATAAGCTTGGCTTGGCCTGAAAATTCAAGCTTTTTTGAAAAGCAGGTTTGGTTTGATTTTTCAAGCTTTTTCAAGCCAAGCCAAGCTTTCAAGCTTCAAGCCAAGCCTGTGAATCTCTACTTATTCCTACTACCCAATATTTTAATTTTTTAATATTCTATTACAATACTTTTCAAATTTTTGTATTGCATAGTTTGATTAAAGTTCACAATTATTCCTTCTAATATATAGGGTGTCTCTTAAACAGGGGGACATGGCTTAACCACAGATTCCTGAGGCTAAAATAAGACGATTTAACTAAACTTGCTTCTACCGGAAAATGTACCATTTTGCCATTTTGCCAGAATTCTGCTTCAAAGTTCTTCGAAAAAAATTAATTTTGCTTATAATAAACGGACGCTTTATTCGATTTGGATGAAATTTGGCATGACAGTTTATATGGTTATAAGTCATCTTTTAAGGTGATACTTGTTATTATTAGTGAACCACTAGTGAATGAAACTTAGGTCTCCCAACATTAATTAGACCGTAACTTTTTAATGGCAATGCCGAAAACGTGAAATTATTTTTTTACAGAAAGATACATCCAATAGTAAACTTTTCTTTCTCTGTTTAATTTTTGATATCTGTTACGGTTCAGACAGAAAAAAATAATACTTGAGTGACTGCATCGTGAATTTTTTAAAAATAAATTTAATCTAGCAGTTTATCCAAATGTCAAACAAGTAATTTTTAATGACAGTAACGAGTTTTCAATCTTCTCAACTTGTTTAGGAGTAAGCTGAGATATGTAATCGTCTTATTTATAATAATGGTAGTAAAATATTATTAGGCCGAACAAACGGATGTTACTAATTTTAGAATATTGCGAAGAAAATTTTTGAAGACCCGTAAAACAATTGTTACTGTCATTAAAAATTACTTGTTTGACATTTGAATAGACTGCTAGATTATATTTATTTTAAAAATTTAGCAGCGCAGACACTCAGATTATATTTTTTTCTGTGTGAACCGTAACAGATATCAAAAATTACACAGAGAGAGAAAAGTTTACTATTGAATGAGTCTTTCCGAAAAAAAAATAATTTCACGTGTTCGACATTGCTATTAAAAAGTTACGGTCTAATTAATGTTGGGACACCTAAGTTTCATACACTAGTGGTTCACTAATAATAACAAGTATCACCTTAAAAGATGACATAACTATATAAACTGTCATACCAAATTTCATCCAAATCGAATAAAGCGTCCGATTATTATAAGCAAAATTAATTTTTTTTCGAAGAACTTTGACGCAGAATTCTGGCTAAATGGTACACTTTCCGGTAGAAGCAAGTTTGGTTAAATCGTCTTATTTTAATCTCAGGAATCTGTGGTTAAGACATGTCCTCCTATTTAAGAGACACCTGTATAGTTATACTTAAATTATAAACCACATTGATTTTTTTCTAGCATGGCATATGTTTGATGGAAACGTAAGAAATAACATTCATTGCGTTTAAACTTTACAAATTAAAATTCTACATCGGAAACTCACATAAACTATATAATGTTACCAAAATCAACAATGGTCTTGGTATATATTACGAAAATTTTGGTCAGGTAAAACTAACAAACGATAATTGGCAATTTATAATTTTTCTAAATATAAAATCATACGAAGAACAAGGACTACAAGTGCAAAATCATTTAAATGATTTACAAAATATTTGTGCTACATTTAAGAATTTTTCAATCGAAACGAACAAATTACAAAATTGTAAACTATTTTTAAATAATTATGAGTCGATCTACAGAGAATTAATGCAACGAAATAATATCATAAATCAAAATTTCAATAAAAGACAAAAACGATCATTATTCAATGCGATAGGAAAAATTTCAAAAAGTTTGTTTGGTACTTTGGATGATGATGCAATATATCATAATAACAAAATTTCTAAATTGGAAAAAGATGATAAGAATCGTATTCATCTCATTGAGGAACAGTCATCAATCGTCAAATCAGTAATAAACGTTAGTTCGTCATCAATTAATAATCTTCAAAATTATATTTCTAATGTCACTTATAAATTAAATCATGCCTCAATATATATGAAGAAATTAGAACTTACAATAATTAATAATGTGAAAAGAGGGGCATTATTTGAAAAAGTAAATAAAATATTAAACCTATAAATATGTAACATATACGTTAATTGATCCAATAATTTATTAATTTGATAACAAAATAAATTTCATTTTAAACATATCTTTGGTGTCTGGTAAAATATATGATGTTATTAAATTAACGAGTTTACCTATTTCTTTAAATAATAAAAACACTTTCGTTTTTATTTATCCTGAAAAACCATTTTTAATTATAGATGCTATTAGAGAACATTTCTTTTTTGGGCGATGATACATATTTAAAACATCAATGCAAACTATTTATTTTAAAATCAAATTATTATATATGTAAACAAGGATAATCGATTTCTATGGTACACAGTTATGGAAACTGTGAAGCAAAATTATTAATTGAACCAAAACTATTTTCAGAATCATGTAATAAAATGGTAATGACCTTACATAAAACCGTTTGGATACAAATGATTGCTGTAAACTCATGACTTTTTACAAATTCAGAGCCTGAAAATGTAAATATAATTTGTAAGAATAATGAAAGAACCAATGCCAAGCTTTTTAGTACTGGAAAATTTACACTTAAAAGTGGATGCACAGCAGTTACTAATAATGTTATTATAAATACTATAAGTTCTAGAAATAATAGTATGATAAGTATGGACTTTACTCCGCAATTAACTTTTCCGAATATATTTAATTTGACAACAATTACAACCTCCAAAATTCTTCATTCTTATAACAATAATAAAATAATTACAGTAAGTGAAAATTATTTGTTTGATAAAATAAGTATCGATTTGGACAAATTACAAGATGAAGAGAAAAACGATTTTATAGATGAAGATACTAACCATAAAGTTTTACATATTTCATTAACAACAATTACTACAATTTTATTTATTATTTCTTGCTTTTCAGTTTATTTTGTTTTAAAATATTATTTTCCAAATTTAATTCGTCGACAAGTTACGAATCCTGAAATCGATTTAACTGAAACAGTTGAACGATAAACTGCAAGTACGATAAATGAAAATCAAAATGATTCTTCTTTAGAGCTAAGGAGATGGAACACTCCTATAGTACCACCCAGAAATGATACTAGAAATCGGGTCTTAATAGTTGATGAGAAGATGGTTATCAGACCTAAAAATCATAGCAATCCTCGCTATAATTTTCGTTCTTAGTGGGGAGGTGTAGTAAAGTCCATCCTTTCATAATTTAAGATCAATCAATATTCATTAATCAATAATCAATATATGTAATCAATTTTAGTTATGATAACTTACTATATATTTTATTTGTTGTAAAAGTAGTTTAAAGTGCTGAATATAATGTAAATTCCGAGTATTAGTTATTTGTCATTCATATGAACCTAAATTTCTAAGTACAGTTGCACTCATGCTTATGACATCATTATATTTTAACCTTTTTTGTTGCAAGGGTGAGAGCACCTTGTATTTGACTTTTATAATTCCCAGGATTATTTTTCACTATTCTTTCACACGTAATTCAGCATTTTACACTCCTTAAGTTCTTAGTTCATGCTCAATCTGCATTCGCTACATCCGTTCTTAGAATTGTTTATTTCAAATGACTTACAGGGGACTTTCTTTGTTCTCTCGCTAAAAACCCTAAATCATCATTTTTTCCCTTCCACGCCTTGATGGTATGGACGCGCGGATAAGCGACGGCAGACGGGGAGAACTGTGTTCAATTTTTGAATATACTATGTGTAGTTAGTTGAAGGCAGACCGTCAACTCGAATAGAGTTGTAACAACATCGGCAACTCGTACAGTTGTATTAGACGTAGAACTAAGACTTCATGTAAATCCTAGATAATATAATAAACCTACACTATTTAATAATAACAAATCTTTGCTTGTTCGAACCTACAATTTCAGCTAAGCAACCGAAGAAACCACGAGTCGTTATAGAAAGTTTAGCTCATTCTGGTAAGCATGCAGACGTGTAAGTTTACAACACAAGTACCTACCTACGTCATTAAACGTTTGTTTTGTTCAATATTATGCTGCATTTAAAGAAAATATATGACGAATTTGTTTTTCGAAAATAAAAAAATCTGTTGTGGCCAGCCCAAGACCTCTCGCTATTTTTATATTAGGCTATATAAGTATTGTAAATATTTGACATTTCTGATACACACATAAACACATATCTTCTCCATATATTTTTATATTTTTTAATTCATTCTATACACTCTTAATCTTCTAATGTTCGAGATTCTTCCAATTTAATGATTAGATTGGTGGTATATGTAAAGGGTATATGTAATATATGTATCTATAATTATAAATATTTAATTAGTAATGAAATGTACTTCCCAGAAAATATCTTCAGTAATGTATTTTGCTTTTTTGTCACTCACATTTATATATCAATTACAAACATTTTAATTTTTCCACTTGTTTTCCTTGGGCTACGAGATACATTTATAACTTATTATTTTATATACAGGGTGATTCAGGACTAATGTTACGAACTTTAACAGCTAATTCCTGAGATCATTGTAAGCAAAAAATGCTATATGAACATATAACAAGAGGTTAAAGTTTTATAAAAAAGGAAAAAAGCTCAAAATTTTTAAATTTTTGTAATCAAGATACTTCTGAAAAAGAAGAGTTTTATTGAAAAGTCAAACTTTGTTTGATATATTTTATTAAAATAAACGTGTATTGCTAAAAAGTATGGAAAGACAAAACATAATTACGACAACAAAACACAAAATTACGCTATTAAATAGACAGATAAACAAATTCTAAACACAGAACAACATAACACTTATGATATGAGGCAGCAATTTTTTTTTTTTTTTAAGTTTATTTACAATCTGTCATACATATAAAACAATAAGTAAATGTTTTGTGGGTTAATTAGCATTTGAGGTCATTTTCCACTGAAATTGAACTCTTATATAAATATATATATATAAACTTATATAAATGAAATATTATTTTAATGAAATATATATGGTAGTTCAATGGGAGTAAATCTTTTAAGTCGGTAGTTATCACGGCTGTTATCTAGAAGATTCAGTGCGTACGGATTTTTATGTTTTTCTAGTTTTTCCAAATATTTTTCACTTGCTTTTGTTATTTCTTCTTTCACTGTGCACATATTCAAGTCGTTATGAATCACTTCGTTTGTCACATACCATGGAGCAGCAGTGATTGTCCTAAGTGTCTTTGATTGAAATCTTTGAATGATTTGCACATTAGAGTTACTGGTGGTCCCCCAGAGTTGAATGCCGTAGGTCCATATTGGTTTTAATATAATAAGTAAGTCTTCTATCCGTGTTCGGTAGCCACACCTGACGAGAAAGAGGACAACGAAAACAATACGGCATCTACTGAAAAAATAACAACTAATAGTATAAACAAAACTCATGTTCCTGTCAAAAAAAAAAAACTGGCAATAAGAAACCACCATCAGCATCCAACACCAACCATGATAAGGATGAAGAAGCCCAAGAAAGAAAACGAATAGGTCAAAGTTAAATATACAAAACCCAAACGTATACAAAATACCATTTATTGAACCCTTCAGTCAAATACTTCTCTTAAGAGTGTTGCAAAGTATGTTAACTTCCATGTTTATAGGTTATCAACAGTATACATGCATTAATCCTTTTTTAGCGAGACTAGACAGAAGCAAAACAAAAATTTAGTGGACTACAGTAATTTCAACGTAGTTCATTTTAATATACAGTCTATTCGAAATAAAAGTCATATACTTGAACACTATTTACACTGTTTGAATTTCAATTGTAGCGTATTATGTTTGACAGAACATTGGCTTTGTGATTATGAAATAATTAATTTTAAAATTAGTAAATATAATGTAGCATCTGTTCAATGTCGACAGAAAGGCTATGGAGGAACTATGATTCTCATAAAAGATTCTTATGAATTTGTTAATATTAAAAACATAAAAGAATTTTCTGAAGAAGGCGTTTGCGAATTAACTGGTATTAAAATCACAGCACTCAACATAATTATTATATGTATATATAGACCACCTAAAGGTAATTTTAACATTTTCATGAATATTTTGGAGAAAGTTTGTGAATCCTTTACTACAAGTGCTAAACTTGTACTTTGTGGCGATTTTAACATTGCTTTTAATACAAATTCAATTGAAAATCAAATATTTATTGAATTTCTCATTTCACAAGACTTAAATATAACAATTTTTGAAAATACTAGACGTCATAATTGCCTTGATAATATTATTATAAAAGATAAAATCTATAATAATATTGCGTATGACACACAAGTGTTACACACATATTTATCTGACCACTCTGGACAGTTGCTTGCATTAAAATTACCCACATCTGCTCCAACATTTTCTTCAAAATTAATAAGACCTATTACCATGTCAGGATTAAATTTATTTTATAATTACATGAACAATATTGACTGGAGATTCGTGAATGATGATATACCCATTAATAATATTTTTGAAAAATTTATTAATATTTGTGTAGATGCTGTAAATGTCGCATTTCCTTTTAAATCCATTAAATTATATTCAAATCAGTCTCATTGGTACAATGATATACTTTTTAATTTACGTGAAAAAATTCAGTTTTTTTCAGATCTTAAAAGAAATATACCCGACTTACAAATAGATGACCATATAAAAGAACTCAAAAGAACATACAAGTTTGAAATATTTAAAGCAAAAAGAGGTAAAAATGACAATTATATAGTACATAGTAGCAATAAAGTGAAAGCCATGTGGAACATAAAAATTCAAACCGAAAAACATTTGAAAAGCAAACATCTATTACACCAGATACCTTTAACGATTTCTTCACTAACGTAGCAGAAAATATTATTTCCAAACAGCCTCCATCAACTATAGATCCGTTACAGATATTAAAAAACAGGTACACTGTAAATAATTTTTCCTTTCAACTAAATGAACTTAGTTTCATTGAAGTAAGAGATATAATTAATAATCTAAGCTCTAGTAATTGTGTTGACTGTTTTAGCTTAAATAACAAACTTATAAAATCAGTAAAGGACATTATCGTTATTCCTTTAACAAAGTTATTAAATCGAGCCATTAATCAGAATACCTTTCCTGACATTCTTAAATTATCCCGTGTCATTCCAATTTTTAAGAAGGGAGACTGCACCGATATTAATAATTTTAGACCTATATCAATTATCCCCATTATTGGTAAAATTTTTGAAATTGCAATTGCAAAACAATTAAAAACATATTTTGAAATAAATAACATCTTAAATAAATCCCAATTTGGATTCAGAACAAATAAATCTACGGAATTAGCTTTAATAGAATTTGTGAATTATATAATTGAAGGGAATGAGAAAGGTTTTTATACCAGCGCACTATTCTGTGATTTGACCAAAGCATTTGATTGCGTCTGCCACGATATCTTAATAGAAAAATTGAAATTATATAATGTTGAAGAAAATACCATCTTATTTTTTAAATCTTACTTTTCAGACAGACACCAATACGTAGAAATAAATGGCATTAAATCTAACTACTTACCAATATACCACGGAGTTTTACAAGGTTCAGTCCTCGGTCCAATACTATTTATAATTTATATGAATGATATATCCTATTCCATCACAAACACAAATCTGATCCTGTTTGCTGATGATACGACTGCTATAAATGCCTCTCAAGACCTCAATTATGTGATTGAACTTACAGAACACATTACAAAAGATCTACAATATTGGTTCGCATCTAACAGACTCTGTATGAATGAATCCAAAACTCAACATATGATATTTTCTACAAGAGATCTTAATGCTTTCAGAAACCCTGACAGTAGTAAGTTATTAGGTTTCATCTTTGATCCCAATTTATTATGGGAAACGCATTGCAATAATCTAGCCAAAAAGTTAGCCTCGGTGCTGTACCTTTTTAAAAATTTGCGTGACACCGTCTCCGAAAGTACAATAAGAATGGCCTACCATTCATTGTTTGAAAGCGTCATGTCTTATGGCATTATAATTTGGGGTCACTCATCTCATGCAAATAGAATTTTCAGTTTGCAGAGAAAATGTATACGAATAATTTCATTTTCCTCTTTTCGTTCAGATACTAAACCTCTATTTGCAAAATTGGGTTTACTCACGTTTTCTAGTATATATACATTTTAAATAGTTTGTATTATGTCAAAAATAATCTCTGTGATTTCAAATTAAACAACGTCATACATTCATGCAACACCAGGAACAATTCAAATATTCATCATCCTTATTTACATCTTAATAAATCAAAATATAGTGTAAATTGCTATGCTATACAGCTTTATAATTCCTTGCCTAACTTTATTCGTGATTTGAATATTAAGGAATTCAAAATTACAATAAAACATATACTTATGGAAAATGCGCCATTTACAACATCTGAATTTATGGAAATAATGAAAAACATGTAATTTGAAAATTGTTTAATTTTTCTTTTGATGTACTATCTCTCCGTTTACTGACTTGTGTAAATACTTGTATGTATATTAGCATTCAATAAATATATTATTATTATTATTATTATTATTAATATTATTATTATTATCCAGGTGCATACCTAAATATTTCGCTTCGTTTGTCTGTGGGATTTCTTCGTCATAGAGCAATACTGGAGGACATGTTTCTCGTCTTGTGGTAAAAGTTATGTGTACGGATTTTGTCTGATTAGCTTTTATTCTCCATTTTTTGAGCCATTTTTCAATATTTATTAGGTGTTTTTGAAGTTTTTCGGAGGCTGTAGCTGGATTATCATCTGTTGCTAGGACTGCGGTGTCATCAGCGTAGGTAGCAGTTGTGGTGTCAGGTGACAGGGGGAGATCTGCGGTGTAAATATGATACATAGTTGGTCCCAGAATGCTACCTTGTGGCACGCCTGATTTTATAGGATAAAGAGATGTTATTTTGTTTTCTACTTTTACTTGAAAATATCTGTCTGTTAAGTATGACTTTATAATTTGGTAGAATGAATTAGGAAATATTTTTTTAATTTTGTACAGAAGGCCCTTGTCGTACGCTTGAGTGATGTCGAGAAACGCAGTAGAACAGTATTTTCTTTCTTGGATTGCTGTGTCTATTCACCTGAACTACTCTGTGAGTTTGTTCGATTGTGGAATGTTTTTCCCGAAATCCAAATTGGTGATCTGGTATTAACTTTAGATTGTTTAATATTGGTTTCAATCTATCTAAAAATATTTTCTCAAAAACTTTCGATAAGATTGGGAGTAAGCTTATAGGTCTGTATGAAGCTACATCATGAGCTGGTTTCCCTGGTTTTAGAATCAAAATGATTTGTGACAATTTCCATTGTGTCGGGATGTAGCTAATTCTGATTATGGCGTTGTAAATAAAAGTTAGTAGTTTTATAACTTTTTCTGGGAGTTCTTGTAGTAACTTTCCAGTTATTCTTTGGTATGATTTTGTGTTTTATTGTATTTTCAACTTCGTTTTTACTTATGTTTTTTTATTTGTGGTGTGAGTTGTTCTGAAGCTTCTAGAAACGTATGTATTTCTTCTTCTTCTTCTTCTTCTTCTTCTTCTTCTTCCATCGTGATGTCTCGTGGAAAACATTGGAATACATTTCTTAAATGTTCACTAAAAACCTCGGCTTTCTCTTTATTATTTCTTGCCCATGTGTTATCTCCGTTTCTTATAGGCGGAGTTGTTGTTTGTTGTTGTTTAAAATTTCTCGTTGCTTTCCATAAGGAATAGTCTGTATCCGGTGTACTTAAAAGATTGTTTAGATAATTTTGCAGAGAAGAGTTTTTCCATTCTTTCATAGAACTTTTTAAATCTTTTATTGCTCTATTTAGTTCTGTTTTTATATTTGGTTGTAGGATATTTTGTCATATCCCGCGAAGTTTTCTTTTCTCTTCAATTTTTTGTTTCATTGAATGCGGTATCTCTGGTTTTATTTCTTTGTATTATTAGGTGGGGTTGCTAGCCAGGCAGCTTTTATTTTTAGATAATATTTCAGAGCCAAATCTTATAATGCAAGGTGTGTGATCAGATGAGAGTTCTAAACAGGTTTCTGCATGTATGTAATTACTAGCAATATTTTTTGTTACACAGAAATCAAGAAGGTCTGGTATTTTTAGTCTAAATTGCATGTAAGTTTTCCTCATATAAAACTAATATATGGATACGTTTTTATAGGAAAAAAATCTGTTGTGGCCAGCACAAAACCTTACGTCAATTCGATGTATTTTGTACAAATCCCATACCAAAAGGTCCTTGGAACAGATTCTATATAATATCATGGAAAATCAAACACGAACATACTATTTCTATTCTATAAATCCAATAAAATTATAACATAAACATACACTAAGTAAAATGCACTTGACACTTCTTCTTATTCTTCAGCTTCCCCTATTTTATTAGAGGTAGCTGTTTCCTCTTTTCTTCTACTCATTCCTGTTCAACACATCTTCTTGACACAGGCATTCCTTTCAGTCTTCTGCGATATAGTCTTTCCATCTTCTCTTTGGCCTTTCTCTGCGTGTCACTTGCGAGGAGCACTTATGACATACTAATTTTGTGATCCTACACTTTCCATATTTGGTTTTGCACTTGCAACTGACATCTGTCAATTAGAATTTTTTTAGTATATCAGCATCAGCTGTTTCCAAGATAAATAGCAAAGTTGACTAATTTTTGAAAATTAATTTCTTTATAATGCTTTAAATCTACATCTATTGAATATGAAGGAAAATGTATAATCAAACTGTATAGAGAAGAATATTTTCTTTAATATGTATAATAACAAAATGCCAAAAAACAATATTTAACTGCGTTTTTTTAAGAAAAACTGTTAAAAACTTCAAATAAGGGTACTTCCGGTGGATCAATTATAACCAAAATCTAATCAACTCTTCATATGGATGTACAGAAGAAGAATACGAATGAATTATAATTTTTAGAATTGTAGTATTGGAGTTATCGTCGGAGAAAAATTTGTCACACACGGACACACACACACACACGGACACACACACACACACACACACACACACACACACACACACATTCAGACATCATCTTAAAAATAGTAAATTCATATTGTAGGGACCCTAAAACGTGCTTATTCATTAAAAACTCACCACCGAATTTTTTGACCAAAGACAATACCTTCCTTACCTAAAGGTGACGAAAGGTAAAAAAAACTAAATTTGATTTTATTTAAAATGTAATATTTTTCATAATACATCAATAATCAATAAAATCAAATTTATATACTTTGCATACACAATACTGTTTAATGATTATTTAATACAGCACATTTTTTTTTAGTATAACAACTAGCAAAAATTCAGCTTCGCCGAGTATTCCCTAGGGCTCTGCCATCAGTGTTTTATAATAATTTTACGTACGTCAAACCCATCTAGTCATAATTTAAACACAAAGTGCTAACGCTATCAGTCTTCTCGGATTCTCAAACGCCACATCATTATGCAAAAAACAAAAGCCAATCAGCCAGTCAAACAAAAACCGGTCGAGCTATCAAACTTTTGACATTTCTTCATGGTAGTTCATGACGGTACTTCTCATATGATACTAAACACGACATGATTCTGACAACTTTATGCAAAAAACAAAACCCGACCAAGCTCTCAAATTCTTTTTTACTTAGTTACTTATGACAACACTTTCTGGTATAGTTATATTTAAAATTTACTATATTTTTATTGGCAGCTTGGAAATAAATGTTCTAATTTCATAGTAATGCATTAGGATTATTTTCTTTTTACCTAGTTAATTATAGCATGTTTAGTAATACTTGTGTACCGACTTCACATTGCTTACTTAGGAATATTTGTTTTTTACTTAGTAATTTATTAGATGTTTGGCAACACTATCGAAATGCACATGAATCGCGGACATGAACCTTGAAACAATATAATTTTTAAATATGTTTTAGGATTTTTTAACAATGGGCTACTTGCATACCTTTTTTTATTTAATATTTTTGAAGAAATGGTAAAAACTTGCTACCAATATTTTTTCTTTTGACAAAACTTTTATTAACTAGCCAGAAAAAAAAAGAAATTTAATTACTTGAATTACTGCCATGTATGACGTAGAATTACGCCGCACCAATGAACGTCCGTAAGGCTATAGCGTGGTACCGCCTCATAGCAACAGCATGTTTGTACGGGTAATGTAGATATCCTGTTGATCGTTTCAATAATAGTTTGGAGGTCAGTATTTTAGCTTGTCTTTTTGATATCGATATTTCAAATTACATGTAATTACATTTGTTTTTATTTGTAATGGAATTAATATATTTGAGAGTACATACAGAGAGAGAGAGAGAAAAAAAATGAACTGATGTCAAATTCAAATTAAAATTTTCTCGCACGCTATGCCATCTATAGATTCCATTCTTAAACATGGTTCCCTTCTCGAGTTCAATATAATGACGTCACATAAAATTTTCTTGTCGAATAATTGCCCATTGTCATAATTTATAAATAATTGTGTAGTTGTATGTCAACAGTGAATTTCTGTTCCTTAGTTACAATGAACATGTTAAGTGTTCAAATTAAATTGTACAAATATCGAAGAACAGATTTGTGAAAAATTCATGAATCTCACTGGGATTTGAACCCAGGGCCTTCCGATATCTAGTTGGACACTACCAACTGAGCCATGAGCCTCCAATGAAATTCTTGAATTTGTTACACATCACATATAACGTTGATGAGGAGAACCGTCTCACACTTGGAGTATCCTCACCCGCACAACAGAGCTGCTTTACCTGTGTCAGTGTATTGGCACTGCAGTATTAAATTTGTAAATAACTGTTTAGATGTATTTCAACAATGAATATCTGTAACTTAGTTACAATGAACATGTTAGGTATTCAAATTAAATTGTATAAATCGTCTACAACGATGTATGCGAGGTGTGAAAAAATCAAGATTTTCACTGGGGTCTCATAGCTCTGTTGGTAGAGTGTCCGACTAGATGTCGGAAGCCCTGGATCAAATCCCAGTGAGATTCATGAATTTTTCACAAATCTGTTCTTCGTTACTTATACAATTTAATTTGAGCACATAACATGTTCACTGTAACTAATTGAAATAGACTATTGGTACTTCACAGCTATGACCTTCACTTGTATATTATTAAACAAAAGGAAATATAATCTTGAAACAAAAGAAAGTAGACGAAAAATTATCAGAATTAACTAAAGAAATATTAGTTAAACACAACATTAGACGTTCAAGATAACGAAACCAAAATTTGTTACGCATAAAGTAAAACAAATAAAAAAGGCAAGAAATTCAAACTATCAAAATTAAGACATCCCAGAAAAATATTAAAAGAAACTATTTAGATGCTTCATGGTTGGAGCAGGATTTACTGCGCGACACACAAAAGATATAACACATAATCCTGGAGCAATTGTTAGCAATCTAGATAAAGCAAAATATTATGTGTCTAAGAACCTGTAACCGTATATATGATATCTCCAGTTTTTTTTTTTTTTTTTTTTGTATTCAGTACGTTGTATCTATTTTGTGTTGCACTGTGCAATATATAAAATGAAATGTGCTTTATTTTTAAAAAATATTTTTTTTAAAAAAGCTGAATGTGGTTTCAAGTACGTTGACCAACCACAATCTGTTGTACCCTAAATTTTGCGCTTATCATTCGTTTGTATTCAATTTGCGCGTCACTGTGCAGTAGTTAATATTAATGTAATATTATTATGAAACATTTTATTTAAAATAATCTTACTGTGGCTACAGGTACGCTGAGTAACCACAAACTGTTGTGCCCTAAATTTTGCGCTTATCATTCGTTTGTGTTCAGTTTGTGCTACACTGTGCAGTAGTTAATATTACTGTAATATTATTATTAACGTGAAGAAGTAGTAAACGACTGTGCTAAGGATGAAAGTAAAGATGTACTCAGGATTTCAGTCAGTGATAATAATTTTATTCTACAGCCCCCATTTGGAGCTTCATCAGGGCAAAGAACAAGTTAAAAAAATTTACAGTACAAGAATGTCATAAATATATCTAGAAGATATCGTCAAATAAAAATGTAGCACGTCAGCCAAATCATATTACAAAAGCACACAAATTTTTTATAAAACCATGTAAAATGGTGAACAACAGTCACATGTGTAATAATTAAACATGAATTCATTCATGTTTAATTATTACTTCTAGATATATTTCTGACATTCTTGTACTGTAAAAAAAATTTAACTTGTTCTTTGCCCTGATGAAGCTCCAAATGGGGGCGAAACGTTGGCTGTAGAATAAAATTATTATCACTGACTGAAATCCTGAGTACATCTTTACTTTCATTATTATTAACTATTTAATTATAATAATCTTACTGTGATTACAGGTAGGCTGAGTAACCACAATCTGTTTGCCCTAAATTTTGCGCTTTTCATTCCTTTGTGTTCAAATTGTGCTTCACTGTGCAGTAGTTAATATTAATGTAATATTATCATTAAATATTTTATTTATAATAATCTTACTGTGGTTACAGGTAGAAAGTTTAATACTATTTTGATTAAAATATTACTATAATAATAGTGCTACGGATAGAAGAAATGAATACATGTTTTTTTTTTTTACATCACACTACCCTTGGTAAGGGAGGTATAGGGATCGTGCTAAAAATCACATATCGAGATTTTAGTAAATGACCAGGTTTGAAGAACCCGAGAATCCAATTGCAACATTTTCACGATGATGACTGTGTGTGTGTGTGTGTGTGTGTGTGTATGTGTACGGATTTTGTTAGCGCTCTAACTCAAATACTATCATTCAGAAAATTCTGAAACCTTGCATTTCAACCCTATTCTAATATGGAAAGACACCATTAGGTAATAAAAATTAAATAGCGGGAGGTTTTGTGTTGGCCACATCAGATTTTTTATTACATGGAATTAAAATGCTTTAACAGAAAAAGTGAATATTTTGTTTTTTTAATTGATCATAAACGTCAACGCAAACAAAATATTCATGTATTTCTTTCAAGGCATTCTAATCCTATGTAAAAAATTTGATGTGGCCAACATATAACTTCCCGCCGTGTAGTTTGAGGATATTTTGCCCTAATTTCTTCATATTTTCTCTGTTTGTTTTTCCTTTCCTTCAAAGAGTATATCTTGCCTTAACGCTATAATAATTTCTCTGTACGTTTTTCTTTTTCTTTGTAACCTATATCTTGCCTTAATTTCTTTACATATTCCCTGTTTGCTTTGTTTTCTTTTTTTTTATATTCTATGTTGTGTCTTAATATCTTTATGTTTTCTCTATTTTTCTGTCTGTTTTTCCGAATATTCTGAATTTTCTCTTAATATCTTCATGTTTTTTGTCTTTCATTTCTCTTATAAATTTTAGAAACTTTGTTCTTTTGATCGACAGATTTTCTTTTTGTTTTCTTCGCAATTTGTGTTTCTATAATTAATGAGAATAATAACAAAGGTAATGGAATAATCCTTAACGAAAATTATTATTTATGTTTCAACGCGAGTAAACACGTTTTTGTTGCTCCGTATATTTTTTTAATTTTTAGTGGAAATTTGTGTATTTCTTTTTTTAAATTTTTCCTAAAATGACCCGTGGAAGAACCGCCAGTGCTCTGGAGAACGAGGCGTCAAAATTATTTGACGATGAGGCCTTTATAAATAAGCTGGCAGACAAATTATTTGCTCGTCTTGACCAAAGGTTTGAGGAGCAAAAAATCTACTATGAGAAAATTATCCAGGAACTCACGGTCAAAAATCAACATCTGGAAGAGGAGGTCGACAAACTGGAGCAATATTCAAGGAGGAATTGTGTTCGTGTCTTTGGTATTCCCGAAGAACCCTCTGAGGATCCGGAATATAAGGTGCGTGATCTTGCCAAATCCAAATTGAGTATTAGTGTTTCCCCAGAATCTATTGACAGATGTCATCGTGTCGGCAAACCCCCTGTGAAAAGTGCGAGTGTTCTTAGTGATGTGCCCCCAAGACCACGTGGTATTATTATCAAGTTCACATCGTACAAATCGCGTCAATTGTTCCTGAAAAACAGAAATAAACTAAAAGGTACTGGCATCGTAATCACTGAAGATCTTACCAGACTCCGGCATAATTTATATAAAGCGGCATGTAAAAAATTTGGAAATAAAAGTGTATGGACTTATGATGGCAACATCTTCCTGAAATGTGATAATGGCAACATTAAAAAACTATCATTGGCTAGTAATATTGATGAATTGTGAATATCTAATTATTGTTACACAATCATACCTTTAATATTTTATGGAGCAACTTTGTGCTTTGTTTACTTTATTTGACAGATTTTTTTCTCTCTGTGAGATTTATTCGTTTTATTCTTTGTTAATTACTACACCTGCTTTGAATTGTCTGAAGTTGTCTGTTCGAACTTGTATAGTTTGTATAAAATAATAGCGTATCTATATATATAGGCTATTCAATTTATGAATATTTTGTACCAAAACGTTAGAGGGATTAACACAAAATTGGAATGCTTTTATAATAACTGTAGTTCCTTAAACTATGATATTATTGCAATAAGTGAATCTTGGCTTACACCCGCCGTAAATAATTCAGAAATTCTATCGTCGGCATATGAAGTATATCGTCATGACAGAGACAAAGGTATTACTGGTAAAAAAACTGGGGGAGGTGTGCTTTGCGCTGTTAATTCAAAATTTAAATCTACTCCAATTAATATTAATCTTCATCCTAACTCTTCAACCGACATTCTATGTATAAAAATTTTTCATTCTCCTATTGACTATATATTTCTTATTGTTTTTTACTGTCCTCCTCCTGTTACCTTAATTCAATTAGAGTATTTGCTCGACGCATTGGAAACTTTCTTACCCTCATTGAACAATAATTTTATTATCCTTGGAGATATAAATATTACAAATCTTGTCACTGCCGTAGACGAAGGTTCTGGCTGTCATTTGTCACGCAGGTTCAGGGATTTTCTAAGTTTTATGAATGCATCTCAGTATAATTCAATAACCAACTCTAAGTCTAGAATTCTAGACGTCGTAGTATCAAGTAACCCTTGTAATGTCGCACACTGCTCTGATCCAGTTGTTGTGGAAGATTCTAATCACCGTGCTCTTGATATTCACTACGCTTGCTCTGTCAATCTTAAATCTATTAACTCTTCATTTAATTCTTCTCTTACTTATAACTTCAAATCTGCTAATTTTCCCCTTTTGTATACCTTACTGTCTGAAACCGACTGGGATGTTTTAAAGAATTTTGACAACGTGAACGATGCGTTTAACAAATTTTATAAAATTCTGTACGACATTTTCGATCAATGTGTACCCAAGATCAGCAGTAAACAACCATCTAACTTTCCTCCATGGTTCACGAGATCTATTATTCGCAATATAAAGCTCAAAGAACATTATCGAAAGCTCTTTATTAAAAATAAATTTGAGTTTTATAATTGTGAATTTAAAAGATTACGGGCTCTTATTAAAAAAGATATTAAAGCTGCGTACAGTAACTATATATCATCTATTGAGAACAAAATTAATGATAATCCTGCCAGCATATGGAACTTTATAAATACGAAGAAAAATAATACGCGTATACCTGGGAAAATGCATTTAAATGATGAAGATTATAATTTTACTCCTGAGATTGTCTTTGGATTTTCAAGCTATTTTTCTAGTGTATATGAAAATAATGAAGCTTTTTCTTCTTCATTAATTAATATACAAGATTCCGGAGGTTATGTAAATATTACTAATATATCTGAAGATGATATTAGGCAAGCAATTAATGGTATTAAACCGTCACGTACTCCTGGTCCTGACAATATTCCGGCTTATATCTTGAAAGGATGTCAAGATATATTTATTCTACCTCTACACATCTTATTCAATCTATCTTTATCTACAAATACTTTTCCTTCTTTTCTTAAAACTTCTTTTGTTACTCCTATATTTAAATCTGGTGACAAATGTGATATATCTAATTACAGACCTATCTCTATCCTTTCTAATCTCTCTAAAATTTTCGAATCTGTTATTTACAAATACATTTATAGCGCAACGCAGAAACACATTGCACCACAACAACATGGCTTTATGAAAGGTAGATCGACTACTACTAATCTTATGAACTTTACTGAGAAAACTTTAAGATCACTTCGTAACAATAGACAGACAGATGTAATTTACACAGACTTCGCCAAAGCATTTGACAAGCTTAATCATGCAATCCTTCTTTATAAACTTTCTCATAATTTTAACTTCTCCCCTAACCTTATAGCTTTTCTTTCTTCATATCTAACTAACAGAAAAATGCAAGTACACTATAATAACTACCTTTCTAATCAGTATACCCCTACTTCTGGCGTACCTCAAGGTTCAAACCTAGGTCCTTTGCTATTTATCTTATTTATTAATGACATTACTACCTGTGTTAAACATTCCTATGTATTACACTATGCCGACGATATGAAAATATCTAAAATAATAAATTCACCTGAAGATAGTTTAATGCTGCAAGAGGATATAAACAACATTCTAGAGTGGTCCAAATCTTCTAAACTATATTTCAATGTCAAAAAATGTAAAACTATGTCATATTCTGTAAAAAACACCTTAGCCTGTTACTCTTATAAAATGGAACAACATCTACTTGATAGAGTTACAGAGTTTAAAGATTTGGGTGTCATATTCGATGTTAAGCTCTCTTTCAATGCGCATATAAATTACACAGTAAGATCTGCCTATAAAAATCTAGGCTTCATAATTCGTAATTGTCGTTCCTTTCTTAGGTTAAGAACCTTAAAAATGCTATATTATTCATTCGTGCGTTCAAAATTGGAATACTGCCTACAAATATGGAATCCGTTATATAATATATATACCAACAGCATTGAAAGAATACAAAAAAAAAATTGTGAAGTACTGTTATTATAAAACATATGGTGTTTATCCTACTCATGATTTGTCATACAATACCTTACTATCCATTTTCAATTTACTGTCTTTAGAAAATAGAAGAAAAATGCAATCTTTGATCTATGTATATAAATTAGTAAACAATATTATAGACGATCCTATTTGTTTAGCTAGTATTCCATTTTCTGTTCCGCGCCTCTCTTCTAGAAATAAGTATACATTTCAATATTCATTTGTAAGGACTAACTACGAAGCAAGGTCGCCCATCAGACGATTATGCTATATTTTTAATAATACTCTTACAGATATTGATATGTACCACTTGTCACTTAGACACTTCAAGCGAGCATTGTTAAATACTTATAGTTTAACATGATTTTCATTGTTGCAAATTTTGTTTTTTATATAATTATTATTATTTTTTTGTGTGTGTTGAAATTATGTATTCTTTGTGTATCCACCCCGTAATTGGGATTTCGATCCTGTGGGATGGATGGGATAATAAATAAATAAATAAATAAATAAATAAATAACAGCAATACGTACTTGTAATCGCAAGTTATAATAATTGGCAGATATTTTTTTATAAATCTGATATTTTAATATAATTAATGTCTGTAGTATCTCTATTTCAAATAATTACTTTAAATTATTTATTTATTAGGATTAGTACAAAATGTGACATTCACCTATGTCAAATTTTATCTGAACTGTGTAACTAAGGAAATGTGCTTATCTTTAAAACATGTGTAGGTCAAAGACTCAGGGATTTATAAAATAGATTATAAATCTATCTACAAAGTATATTGAAAAAGTATTACTGTAATCCTGTAGAAAATTCAACTATCTTTAATTTTTATAACATAAATCGTGAGAAAATAACATTTAAGGGTATTTTTCTAGGAGTGTCATTTCCGGTTATCTGATCTATACCAAAATCTAATCTCATCTTTGCCCATTATGTTAGAGCAAGAGTACGAAGAGTTAGTGCGACAACAAAATCCATACACAAACACACACACACACACACACACACACACACACATACATACGTGAAAATGTTAAAATTCCAAAAATACCAAAGATACCGGAGGTAAAAATAACACCTATTCAGTATTTCCATTCATGGCGATCTTATTAATAGCCATAATTTAATCAAGTTAATATAAATTATTATATACATAATTCTCAAAATAATCGTTATGTAAGGATATAAGTAAATTATATTATTGAATTCAGAATTAAATTTTCTAACGAATGAGCAAACAAAGAATATATGTTCTCATTTAAAATAAAAAAGTTAGGTTGTAGTTGTAGCTTTTATATTTGTCGAGATAGCAATAGAGTACCAGTTAAAATGAACATCTTGTATATATACATATATACAGAATGTCCTAGATATAAACGGCATAACTTGAACCATAGATTAAACATGTAAAAATAAGGTGACAAGTTCATTTGAACAAATGTCTGTAAATGCTTTGTCTCAGAGATATTCATGTTTTTCTTATTGCAGCAGCCCTACTTTAAAAAATCAAAATCAAAATTTTGACAAAGAACAGAATTTAACAAAACGAAATTTTCTTGGAATGGTGCATATCCACAAAAATTAAAACAGCATGAACAAACGCCATGCACGTGATGTTTGTAACTTGAGACATATTTATAGTTTTTTACTACCATATCAAAAACACAAGATCCACCAGACAATTTAACTAGTAACTCAATTTCTTAGTTTAAATTTTTATTAAAATTTTTTTAGTATTGTACCAATTTGTACTCTACATTAGTATTCAATTATTTAGTAAAATAAATTAAAACTTTCCTATATCCGTCGAAATAAATTTTCCCGCTGAAAATCAAACTTTTTTAATTCAGTATTATACTTATCTGGCGCCACCAGTTTTTGTTACTTGTTTTTTCTGGTTGTTGCTTCGCCATTTCAACTTTTGCAATTTTATTGTACTTTTAAAAATGTAACGTTACAAAATTTTTACAAAATCTTGTTATTTTATCATATTGACAATGTTCAAATATAAATTTGATATCAAAATTCGTTTATTATGTTAACTTTTGAAATCTTACGTGAGAATCTCAAATTATATAATGTAAAATAAGGTTGAGTAAAATTCTGATGGTTTTATGAAATAAGGATTAGTTTATTTTCATAAAAAAGTTTTATTATTGGCAATCGATTTCGTCGCAGCGGACATCATCAGGCCACAGCTGTAATACAATATATTTCTAAATTGAAAAAACATATAAAAGTTTATATATATGAAATGTAGTGTTATACAAAATTATTTAAAGGGTTAAGATAAATTTAGAAAAATAACATGTTTTAGTTTGTTTTACAAAAAAAGGTAGATATATGTATGATTATTAGTAGTAATGAATAATAACATGTTAGAAATTAGAAGACCGGCTTGTGAGATGATTAAAATGGATTTCAAAAAAGTTTTTGTAAGGTTAGGTGAATGAAACAATCATAAACATTAAAATTAATATGTGGATTTATATAAAATTGAATAAACTTACCGTCAATTAAGTATTTAAACAGAAGTATAGAGTATTTTCATTTTTGAAAATTAAAAAATATCAAAAGTGTTGAAACATGTGTTTACACAACCAAAGGGACAATTTTTATGAACAGCTGAGCGGTAACCAAGATTAGATTTTGGTGTTATTTATTGTATTAGGTAGTTTTTAATTTATTTAAATGGCGCGAAATTTTTGAAAATATATTGTTCTGGAAAATCTATGACTTCGTTTAAGAGCGGTTTGTTGTTTTTAATATGTTTTAAGATTTCGTATTTTTCGAGTATAATTAATTTATGAAAGTCTGTTTCTGAATGTAAAAGTTTTATGTGGTTAAGTGTGATAGTATGGTTTGTATTGAAATGTGAGTGTTAACTGCAGAAGGAGGATCATGTTTTATATGTTCTTGGAATCTAGTTTTTAAATTTCTGGTTGTAAGCCCTATGTATGAAAATTCACAGTTACTGCATTCTATTTTGTATATTCCACTTTTTTCTAAATAGTTGGATTTCGGTGTGTTATTTTTAAGGATATTGTATAGATTTGGTTGTGATTTAGAAGTAAGTGTTATGTTATTTTGTTCAATCGGTTGTTTTAAAGAAGTATGTAGTTTTTTGTGGTATGGAAGAGATATGTACTTTATTTTTTGTATAATATGTTTGTAAATTTTGTTATTTATTAACTCTTTAGGTTTTATGTTATAGAAAATTTTTGTTATGTATGTTATTGGGAAGTTATTGTTTAATCCTATTGTTATAATTGTATTAAATTCTTTTTGAAAGTCTGGTTTTGATAGTGTGTATGTAAAAGTCTATTGAAAAGAAAATTGAAAGCTGTATTTTTAATTTGAGGATTATGGTATGAGTTGTATGGTATGATTATATCTGTAGAGGTGGTTCTTTTATAAATATTCTATGTTATACTGTTATTGTTATGTTTGTTTAAAGTTAAATCAAGAAAATTAAGCTGGTTTTGTTGTTCTATTTCAAGTGTGAATTTTATATTAGATAATGTATTAAGTGTGTTGTGAAAATTGTGTAGTTCTTCAAGAGTATCTGTTCAAAGTATGATAATGTCATCAACATATCTTTTCCAGAACAATATACTTTCTTTATGTGAAGTTTGCATAATTTTTGATTCTAAATTATCGATATAAATATTAGCTAGTAAACCACTGATTGGGCTGCCCATGGGAAGACCGTTGTTTAATTTATATGTTTTGTTATTGAATTTGAAATTTTTTTGTTGTGTTACTGTATTGAATAGTTCGACTAAATTATTGATATCTGTGTCGGTGAGGTTATGGTTATCGTTTAAATGTAGGTTATTTTGTAAGTGGGTTTTAAATAGGTCAAGGGTTTCGGAAGTTGCTATATTGGTATATAGATTTACGATGTCGAATGAGGCTATTGGAGACAAATGGATAGGCACTAACGGTCCTATCCCTTGGCCAGCCAGATCTCCTGATTTAAGCCCCTTAGATTTTTACTTATATATTGGATATTTAAAGGATAAAATTTATGGCAGCGTTCACAATAATTTAAATGAATTAAAGAATAATATTGAATTTGAGCTAATTAATATTGACGGAAGAACATTGCGATTAGTGAGAAATGGTTTATTAAAAAGATTAGAACTTTGTATTCATGTTAATGGTGACAATTTTGAACAATTTTTATAGATAAATAAATTATTTGTGTCTTCATATTATTATTGTTTCATTAAAGTAGTCTTATAAATAGAAATTGTTTGCTAATTTAACCGACCTCGTAACTCTTATAGTTCTCGAGATAGCAATAGTGTACCAGTTAAAATGAACATCCGTATATATACAGGGTGTATCAGGACTAGTGTAAAAAAAAATTAATGGCATAATCCTGACATAATATATACTCATATACCATATCTCAACTAGAGGCGTCTCATATGGGGAAGTCATTATCTATAAAATATTACATACAATACAAAAATACACAAAAAAAGTACTCTCGATAAAATTTGATAAATGCAGTATTCTTTGAGATATTTTAATTTAAAAAAAAATCAATTATGCAAAAAATTTAGGTAACAATTAAGAAACAATGAAATTCACACAAATTCATTCTTTGATGTCCACGTAGATATTCTCTACTACGACAACCATTAATTTTACAATATCTAAAAATAAACACCATATCTACATATTCACCAACACTAACATTTTACACTTTTTTTTAATTTGCAAAAAAAATACTAATATTTTGTTCTATTTTCTATGGTAAATTGCTTGATTTTTAATTGTTAACTATTTTGGGTACGTGACATTTTCATTAAAATATCTGAAAAACTACCGCGTTTATTAATTTTTATCAAAAATACATTTTTGTGTAATTTAAATTTTTTTGTAATACTTTTTATATTTAAAAATCAAAAAATGTCAATAGGTAAAAAGAGAAGGGTAAAAACCTTCATGACTTCCCCATATGAGACGCCTCTGGTTGAGATACAGAAACAAAAGAAATATTGAATATGCATCTCAATAAGTAGTATCATCGTATCAAGTTTCAAAATTTTAGTGCAATTAGTATCAGAGTTATTAATAAAAATATGTCAGATGCGGTGCACTTTTAAAGGCATGCAACTCTGTAACAAAAAGTTCCTTCATATGACATTTTTTGCTCAAAATTAGCTCAGGAATAAGCTATTAATTTTCTAAATAAATTCAACCCCTACCCCCAGGGTAGGCTGGGGAGGGGGTAGTTTTAAAATTTTAAATGTTAACCCTTATTTTTATAGGAGAATCGGATAGAGCGTGAAAAAATAAGTAGATTTTATCTATTTTTTTTATTTGTTACTTCAGTAGATTGCGCTGTAATCAACAAAATTGTTTTCAATACATAATTTTCCGGAAACAATCAAAGCAGTGTGGGTGTGTGTTTGTGTGTGTGTGTGTGTTGTGTGTGTGTGTATATGTGTCGGCGTGGACATCCTGATAATAATTTATCGCCGGCATTAGCCTTACCCGAGACTTACCAGGAGGAGGTTGCTCGGTCGGATTTACGTCTCGTGTGTATGCATATTTGTTTGTGTTTATTGTGTCTTTTAAATAAAATCTACTTCTATTCGATTCTGCTATAAAAAATGGGGGTTACTATTTAAAATTTTAAAACTACCACCCCCTCCCCCCCAACCTCCTAGGAGGTTGAATTTCTTTAAAGAATCGGATGTCCCCCACCATATCGTTAAACTTTTATTTAAAACATTTTTAATACGGTGCATGATCCTGAAGATATTCCAGGTGGAAAGTTTGTATATGTTTGTGTTTGTGTCTAAAAAAAAAAATATTTTTTGATAAAATCTACTTATTTTTTCACGCTCTATCCGATTCTGCTATAAAATTTTATTGATGAACGACTCTAGATCAGAGTTCATTTTCATGAAATATTAGGGGTGAAATAACTCTGAATTTTAAAAAATATTTTATATATTTATACTTTGTTTGGCTGATCGATTTCGCTATTTTTATAGCATCTTCAGAGCCGTAACAGCTGGAAAAATATGTACATTGCAAATATAAAAAATATTAAAATATAATATATATATGTGATATGAAGGGGAAAAATGCTGAGGAGTGAAATTTATTATAATTGGTGTTACATGACAAGCATTAAGTAGGTAGATAAATTATTTATAAGGTATGGTTTTGTATATTTTAAGGTTAGGTGAACATGACAATCATAAAAAATGTATTATGAGAAAAATTACAAAAATAATGTAAAAATACTAACCGTCATAGAGAAATTAGGTTGTCTTTGACATATTTATTGAGTGATGTACAAAATTATTGTTTGATTAAATTGATTTTTTCATTTATTGTAGATTCACGTCTTCACAGAGCCAGAGAAATGGAACTTATGCGGAAATATTTGTTTAGCGGAAGTATGTTTTGAAATTATAGTAGAATTTAGTTTTTTAGTTTAAATGTTTATTGTGAAAAAGGCGGGAGATTTTTGAAAATGTGTTGTTCCGGAAAAGATACGTTTTCGTTTATTAATGTATAATTGTTATGTATATGTTTAAGAATTTCGTATTTTTCTAAAAGATATAAATTTTGAATTTTTGTTTCTGAATGTAGTAGTTGTAAGTTATCTAGAGTAATTTTATGATTTGTATTTTGGAGATGTGTGCCTATTGCTGAAGGTGGATTATTTTTTAAATGTTCTTGAAAACGAGTTTGTATATTTCTTTTTGTGAGCCCAATGTAACAATTTTCACAGTTATTGCAATCTATTTTGTATATTCCGCTATTGAGTAGTTGGTTGGTTTTGGGGGTATTATTTTTGAGGATGTTGTATAGATTGGGGTGGGATTTCGACGTAAGGGTTGTATTATGTTGGTGTGTTGTTTTAGATAGGGTTTTGTGGAGATTATTGTAATATGGTATTGAAATATAGTTTTGTTTTTGTTTTATATGTGTATATATTTTGTTATTTATTAATTTTGTATATTTTATTTTATTAAAATGGTTTTTTTATGAAAAGTAGTGAGTAGTTGTTGTTAAGGCCTATTGTAAAAATGGTGTTTAGTTCTGTATTGAAGTTTTCTTTTGTTAGAGGTATGGAAAGGAGTCTGTTGAATAAAAAATTGAAAGCAGTTAGTTTTGTTTTTGGATTGTTGTATGAATCGTTTGGTATAATAATGTCTGTGGATGTGGGTTTTCTGTAAATACTATATTTCAGGGTGTTGTTTATATTATGTAGGGTTAGGTCGAGGAAGTTAATTTTATTTTGGTTTTGTATTTCTATTGTGAATTTGATATTGGAAAGATTATTTATAGCGTTATGGAATTTATGTAAATCTGTAATGGATCCTGTCCAAAGAAGAATTATGTCATCTACATATCTTTTCCAGAACAACACATTCTCACTGAGTTGTAGATTCATGATTTTTGTTTCTAAGTTGTCAATAAAGATGTTGGCTAGTAAACCACTGATTGGACTTCCCATTGGAAGACCGTCGTTTAATTTATATGTATTATTGTTAAAGTTAAAGAAATTTTGTTGTGTGACTACGTTAAATATTTCAATAAGATTGTAAATGTCTGTATTGTCTAAATTATAATTGTTGATGAAATTTTGATTATTATTTATCATGTCTTTTAATAAGCTGAGTGTATCAGAAACTGGTATGTTTGTATATAAATTAACAATGTCAAAAGAAACTAATATAAAATTTTGATTGTTATTTTGTAAGGTGTTGTTTAAAGCTGTGATTAAATCAGTGGAGTTTTTTATGGAGTATTGTGATTCGTATTGAAATTTATTGTTTATAATATGATTTAAAGTTTTTGAAATTTTGTGTGCTGGAGATTGTACGGAAGAGGTTATGGGGCGTATGGATTTCTCTGGTTTGTGAAGTTTAATAAGGCTATAGAGTGTCGGTGTTCTTGGGTTTGACTCTAAATTTTGATATATGTTAGTGTTTAATTTGGAAAGTGTTTGTGAAGCATTATTGATTGTTTTTCTGAGTTTTTTATTGTAGTTTGTTAAGGGATTTTTGTTTAGAAGTGTTATATTATTTTCTGTAAAGAATTTTTTGGTTTTTTCTATATATTGATCTGTATCTAGTATTACTATGCCAGCATTTTTGTCTGCTTTTGTGACAGTGAGATTGTTTTGAGTAATTTTTTGTTTTATCGATTTTAAATTTTTATTAAAAATATTGATATTTGGATTTCTATGATTGTCATGTTCACCTACCTTAAAATTTTTTAGTGTTGTGGTGATGTTTTTTTGAAGTTCTTGTTTTTTCGGGTGGTTTTGGAGTTGTGCTTCTATTGCTATTGCGATGATTGGGATGTTTGCTTGTTTTGTTGGTGGTGGTGTGTATTTGAATCCATGGTTTAGTATTTGTTCTTCTGTTTGAGTGAAATTTGTAGACGAAAGATTTGTAGTGCGTGGTGGGAATTTATGGCTGTTGTTCCTGTATGTATGTTGACGTTCCTGTTGTTCTCGATGTTGTTTTTGTTGATTTTCTTTCTGCTTTTGGTCGATAAGTCTTTGTAGTTTGTTGTGTCTCTGTTGATCTATTTTGTAGTTGTAGTGGAAAATCTGTTCTTCTAGTTGTGAAATTAGGGTTTCATATTCTAAGGTGTGTAGATGTTGAAGTAGATGTCGGTGCATAAATTTTAGTTTCGTGTCTATGGATGTGCTTGTCTGGAAGTTTTTCTTTATTTCACTCCTCAGCATTTTTCGATAAATTCCATTTCTCTGGCTCTTGTGGATTTTTTGGGAGATTTGTACTTTGATGAATTTCGGTGTTATATTATGTCGTTTGCAGGTACAGAGGAAGTTGATGTGTTGATGTATCTTGTGTCTTTTTCGAAGTAGATTTCTCAGCTGGTAGAGTTTTCTGGATATCTCCATTTGTTCAATTTTATTGATGAACGACTCTAGATCAGAGTTCATTTTCATGAAATATTAGGGGTGAAATAACTCTGAATTTTAAAAAATATTTTATATATTTATACTTTGTTTGGCTGATCGATTTCGCTATTTTTATAGCATCTTCAGAGCCGTAACAGCTGGAAAAATATGTACATTGCAAATATAAAAAATATTAAAATATAATATATATATGTGATATGAAGGGGAAAAATGCTGAGGAGTGAAATTTATTATAATTGGTGTTACATGACAAGCATTAAGTAGGTAGATAAATTATTTATAAGGTATGGTTTTGTATATTTTAAGGTTAGGTGAACATGACAATCATAAAAAATGTATTATGAGAAAAATTACAAAAATAATGTAAAAATACTAACCGTCATAGAGAAATTAGGTTGTCTTTGACATATTTATTGAGTGATGTACAAAATTATTGTTTGATTAAATTGATTTTTTCATTTATTGTAGATTCACGTCTTCACAGAGCCAGAGAAATGGAACTTATGCGGAAATATTTGTTTAGCGGAAGTATGTTTTGAAATTATAGTAGAATTTAGTTTTTTAGTTTAAATGTTTATTGTGAAAAAGGCGGGAGATTTTTGAAAATGTGTTGTTCCGGAAAAGATACGTTTTCGTTTATTAATGTATAATTGTTATGTATATGTTTAAGAATTTCGTATTTTTCTAAAAGATATAAATTTTGAATTTTTGTTTCTGAATGTAGTAGTTGTAAGTTATCTAGAGTAATTTTATGATTTGTATTTTGGAGATGTGTGCCTATTGCTGAAGGTGGATTATTTTTTAAATGTTCTTGAAAAATACTAAACCATGGATTCAAATACACACCACCACCAACAAAACAAGCAAACATCCCAATCATCGCAATAGCAATAGAAGCACAACTCCAAAACCACCCGAAAAAACAAGAACTTCAAAAAAACATCACCACAACACTAAAAAATTTTAAGGTAGGTGAACATGACAATCATAGAAATCCAAATATCAATATTTTTAATAAAAATTTAAAATCGATAAAACAAAAAATTACTCAAAACAATCTCACTGTCACAAAAGCAGACAAAAATGCTGGCATAGTAATACTAGATACAGATCAATATATAGAAAAAACCAAAAAATTCTTTACAGAAAATAATATAACACTTCTAAACAAAAATCCCTTAACAAACTACAATAAAAAACTCAGAAAAACAATCAATAATGCTTCACAAACACTTTCCAAATTAAACACTAACATATATCAAAATTTAGAGTCAAACCCAAGAACACCGACACTCTATAGCCTTATTAAACTTCACAAACCAGAGAAATCCATACGCCCCATAACCTCTTCCGTACAATCTCCAGCACACAAAATTTCAAAAACTTTAAATCATATTATAAACAATAAATTTCAATACGAATCACAATACTCCATAAAAAACTCCACTGATTTAATCACAGCTTTAAACAACACCTTACAAAATAACAATCAAAATTTTATATTAGTTTCTTTTGACATTGTTAATTTATATACAAACATACCAGTTTCTGATACACTCAGCTTATTAAAAGACATGATAAATAATAATCAAAATTTCATCAACAATTATAATTTAGACAATACAGACATTTACAATCTTATTGAAATATTTAACGTAGTCACACAACAAAATTTCTTTAACTTTAACAATAATACATATAAATTAAACGACGGTCTTCCAATGGGAAGTCCAATCAGTGGTTTACTAGCCAACATCTTTATTGACAACTTAGAAACAAAAATCATGAATCTACAACTCAGTGAGAATGTGTTGTTCTGGAAAAGATATGTAGATGACATAATTCTTCTTTGGACAGGATCCATTACAGATTTACATAAATTCCATAACGCTATAAATAATCTTTCCAATATCAAATTCACAATAGAAATACAAAACCAAAATAAAATTAACTTCCTCGACCTAACCCTACATAATATAAACAACACCCTGAAATATAGTATTTACAGAAAACCCACATCCACAGACATTATTATACCAAACGATTCATACAACAATCCAAAAACAAAACTAACTGCTTTCAATTTTTTATTCAACAGACTCCTTTCCATACCTCTAACAAAAGAAAACTTCAATACAGAACTAAACACCATTTTTACAATAGGCCTTAACAACAACTACTCACTACTTTTCATAAAAAACCATTTTAATAAAATAAAATATACAAAATTAATAAATAACAAAATATATACACATATAAAACAAAAACAAAACTATATTTCAATACCATATTACAATAATCTCCACAAAACCCTATCTAAAACAACACACCAACATAATACAACCCTTACGTCGAAATCCCACCCCAATCTATACAACATCCTCAAAAATAATACCCCCAAAACCAACCAACTACTCAATAGCGGAATATACAAAATAGATTGCAATAACTGTGAAAATTGTTACATCGGGCTCACAAAAAGAAATATACAAACTCGTTTTCAAGAACATTTAAAAAATAATCCACCTTCAGCAATAGGCACACATCTCCAAAATACAAATCATAAAATTACTCTAGATAACTTACAACTACTACATTCAGAAACAAAAATTCAAAATTTATATCTTTTAGAAAAATACGAAATTCTTAAACATATACATAACAATTATACATTAATAAACGAAAACGTATCTTTTCCGGAACAACACATTTTCAAAAATCTCCCGCCTTTTTCACAATAAACATTTAAACTAAAAAACTAAATTCTACTATAATTTCAAAACATACTTCCGCTAAACAAATATTTCCGCATAAGTTCCATTTCTCTGGCTCTGTGAAGACGTGAATCTACAATAAATGAAAAAATCAATTTAATCAAACAATAATTTTGTACATCACTCAATAAATATGTCAAAGACAACCTAATTTCTCTATGACGGTTAGTATTTTTACATTATTTTTGTAATTTTTCTCATAATACATTTTTTATGATTGTCATGTTCACCTAACCTTAAAATATACAAAACCATACCTTATAAATAATTTATCTACCTACTTAATGCTTGTCATGTAACACCAATTATAATAAATTTCACTCCTCAGCATTTTTCCCCTTCATATCACATATATATATTATATTTTAATATTTTTTATATTTGCAATGTACATATTTTTCCAGCTGTTACGGCTCTGAAGATGCTATAAAAATAGCGAAATCGATCAGCCAAACAAAGTATAAATATATAAAATATTTTTTAAAATTCAGAGTTATTTCACCCCTAATATTTCTGCTATAAAAATTGGGGTTACCATTTAAAATTTAAAACTACCCCCTCCCGAGCCTCCCTTGGGGTAGGGGTTGAATTTCTTTACAGGATCGGATGTCCCTCTTCCATATCGTTAAACTTTTATTTAAAACATTTTTTAATACTCTGCTTCATCCTGAAGATATTCCAGGTGGTACTTTATAAAATGGGACACCCGGTATATATATATGTATATAAGATGTCTCAATAAGCTTGCTCACTATTGGCAACTTTTTTATTTGGAGAGATGCGAGGTTGGTTAAATGAGCAAAATTGTGTCATTTTATATTAGAAAATTGGTCATGTAGACAAAATAAAAATTGTGTCAGCGGTTGTCAAAATTTGGGACAAAATATATATTTATTAAGTGGAACCATATATTTTTTATTATCTTATTGGAAAGAGTATTTTTTTCTCTTTCCAATAAGGTAATGTTGTTTATGTACAATTTTTTCAAATAAACGAGTTATTTACGGTTTCAATTTTTTAAACTATTTTATTATTTTATTTAGCCAAGTAAGCCATGGAAACAATTGAGTCTTTGTTTGTTTGACGTTTAATAATTTCTCTCGAAAAGTTCTCAGTGTTTAATAATGTTTGATAACTTTACAAATGAAAAGTTAGATATGATCTTGCTATATGGAAAGTTATATCTAGACACCAGTTATGTAGAACGGTCGGTGCTCTTTCCAAAAGAGCTGAAATGTGCGAAAGAAATAATGGCTTTCAATTTGAATACTTTCTTTAATTGTTTTGTTATTACTGTAAAATAAGTTAATATAATAATAATTTTATAAAAGACAAATATTTCCATGGTTTACTTGACCAAATAAACTAATAAAAGATAATTTTAATTTTAAACGTAAATAACTCGTTTATTTGAAAAAATTGTACATAAACAATATTACTTTATTTACCTTTTCAATAAGGTAATAAAAAATAAATAGTTCCATTTAAAAAATATATATTTTCTCCCAAATTTTGAGAATCGCTGACAAAATTTTTATTTTGTCTACATGACCAATTTTCTAATAAAAAATAGTGAGCAAGCTTATTGAGATATCCTGTATCCCGCTATCATTGCTGCGTCCTTTCGTGGCTAGGACATTGTGGCAACCACCGAAAGGAATAGGGATAGGCTTCGACTTTATAAAGTATATCTACTTATTTTTCCCCCTGATTATGAATTTACAACGAGATACGTTTCCGTTCATTTGACGATATTATGAGCTCCTCCACTCTGAGTGAATCCGACGTCCGCAGTATATATTTCATACATAATCAGTAGTTATGACGTCCAGTTTGTATATTTTTATACATACTACCGTTACAGTGACGTCCAGCAGCGTTGCCAATATTAAATATTAATATTCTGATGTAGAAACCAAAGCACACTGTTTCACAACAATATACATACTTAGCTGCAAATATCATAGATTCCTACGATGTTTGATAATGGTAATTTCTTTTGGCAATCCGTAAGCAATTTGAAAAATGGAACTTCTAATTTGTCATTTAAAATGTCATTTTTAATACTTAACACTTTTGTTCTAAAATTATTAGGAAAAAAATTCTCTAAATTAAAATTTTACCGTTGTATTTCTTATACATATAACAAAAATTAAGTAGATACCCCGTATACAAGTAAACAATAACAAAATCTTAATAATGTATTTACAGTAAAATAACTTGCTGGTACAAAATGTAATAGAAATGTGAAATGTTCTTCCACTTGGTGTACAAGAACAACAATTCCATTTTCTCTGACGGTAAATGTAAATATGTGAAACTAAGTGAAGAATGAACTATTTAAATGTATTCATTTAAATAGCCCCAAAATCTTACAATTAAAAAGTACAGATATTTTTATATTCACTCATAACAAACTTTATTTTATATTAAAATAAATTTCACGAATATTGACAAAACTAATAGAAAAACTTAACAAAAATTTAAAATAGTACTCGTACCTTTACACAAAGTCTTTTCAGAGCCGTAGCCTGGAAGACATTGAAGCAAATCAATAGTATATATAATATTTATGTATGATGGAAAATATATTATTTTTACAAACCTTAATTTCCTTGGAATTAAATATATTACTACCATATTCTCTTTAACATGGTTAATTATTAATTTTAATGTAATTGCCTACTGACAGTGACATTTGTTTAAATATATCAAAATTGTTTTTAAAGTATTGTTTTTGTTTAACGCATAGGCAAGATGATGTATATAAATAAATTATTTTATAAATTCATATTGTAAGTTAATTACTAAATACTATTATCGTAAATTTCAAGATTGTACCATTACATTTAATTTTTACTAGTAAAACTTACTGAAATATTATATTCAATGTATTTTTTTCAAGAAAAACTATTAAACGCTTGTATAAGTAATACTTCCGGTTATCCGATATTTACTAAAAACTAATAAGCTCTTCCCACATTAGTATAGAATGGGTATCCAAAATTTCAAAATATTCTGATTGATGGCATTTGAGTAATTGTGTCCACACGATCCACACACACACACACACGCACACACACACAGACACACATACATACCTACAGACATCATTGTAAAAATGTTAAAATCGGATTCTGGGGACGTCGAAACGTGCTTATTCACTAAAATCTCTATATGAGATTTTTAGCACGATCCCTATGCCTCCCTTACCTAGGGTAGCGGGAGGTAAAAATTTTATTTGATGAACAAATTATTTGTTACATGTCAATAAAATAGTGAAAAATATCTGCAAAGCAACCATTTTGTTTCACTTCGGCTATTTGTGCAATAAATTCCAATTTTTACGGAAATTATAATAATAAGGTTAGCATGAATATTAATCTCCGGTTTTATGTTTATTCCAATAAGTAGGTATTTGTCAAACAAAATATTTGTTACTTTTTAAAAAACATAGTGAAAATATGTGAAAAGCAACCGTTTGGATGCACTTTCTTCATTATTAATATCACGAGCTTAGTTTTTTGACAATGACATTCACCTGTACTTATATTCATTTGAAGTATAAACTATGTAACAAAGGAATCGTATTTATCTTAGGTTTCGGGATTTAAAAAAAAAATATTTTTGAATTTATCTGTAAAATATAATAGAAAAAGTATTAATGTATTCTTGTAGAAAATTCAATAATCTTTAATTTCATTATGACAAAAAATGCGAAAAATGGCATTTAATGGTATTTTTTGAAGAAAAACCATTATGAGCTTCAGGTAAAGTGCCTTTTTCGGTTGTCCGATTTACACCGAAATCTAATGGTGTCTTTCCATATTAGAATAGGGTAGAAATACAAGGTTTCAGAATTTTCTAAATGATATGATGACATCATCGTGAAAATGTTAAAATTGGATTCTAGGGACCTTAAACCGTGGTCATTTACTAAAATCTCGATATGTGATTTTTAGCATGATCCCTATACCTCCCTTACCAAGGGTAGCGGGAGGTAATAAAAAGCAAATGTTTCAACGTATTTAAACTATCTAAAATGTATGAAAATATTTTCTAATTAAATGAAAACACTTTATTGAAACACCTCAGTAAGTAGAGGAGAAATAGGAAGAAGTACCTAGAGTAAAAAATATCTATATGTAATAAATCGTTTGTAGTACATACAGGCCCGTGGAGAGCCATTACGGGCCCTGGGGCAAAATCAAACTCACCCCCCCCCCCCCCCCCTATTTTCAATATTTTATTCATCAAGGTAACATAAAATAAAAACAAAATATTCATTGCCTATGATTATCAAAAACTAAACAAAAATTATGACCAGAAAGAATTATACCTGTACTTAAACAAATTGAGTTTTTTACCTAATTTTATTTTTATTTATAATAAAAGATTTTAGCAGTACAAAAATTTAAATAAAAATGGTAGCGCCGGGCCCTAATGGTAGCGCCGGGCCCTAATGGGCCCGGGCCCTGGGGTTCTTACCCCGTCTGCCCCCCCCTCTCGTCAGGCCTGAGTACATATTAATATGTTTAAAATATTTTTTACCTCCCGCTATCCTTGGTAAGGGAGGTATAGGGATCGTGCTAAAAATCACTTATCGAGATTTTAGTAAATGACCACGTTTTCAGGTCCCTAGAATCCAATTTTAACATTTTCAAGATAATGTCTGTATGTGTGTATGTGTGTGTATATGTGTGTATGTGTACGGATTTTGTCTTCGCTCTAACTCAAATACTATCATTCAGAACGATGATGTCTGTATGTGTGTATATGTGTGTGTGTGTGTGTGTGTGTGTGTGTGTGTGTGTGTGTATGGATACTCTAACTCAAATACTATCATTCAGAAAATTCTGAAACCTTGTATTTCTATCCTATTCTAATATGAAAAGAAGCCATTAGATTTTAGTGTAAATCAGGTAACCGGACATGGCACTTTACCTGAAGCTCATAATGGTTTTTCTTCAAAAAAATACCATTAAATGCCATTTTTTCGCATTTTATGTCTTATGAAAATTAAAGATTATTGAATTTTCTACAGGAATACATTAATACTTTTTCTCTATATTTTACAGATAAATTTAAAAATTTTTTTTTTATTAGTCCCGAAGCCTAAGATAAAAGCAATTCCTTTGTTACACAGTTCATATTTCAAATGAATGCAACTGACAGTAAATGTCACTGTCAAAAAGCTAATCACTTCAAATTAATAATAGTGACATTTTAAAAAGAAAATAGTAAATAAAGCAATAGTTTTCTGCAATGGAACAGTTTCCAGCGTTCCCAAATACGTAGGTATGTATTTAAATTAATAAAAATTAAATAGCGGGAGGTTTTGTGTTGGCCACATCAGATTTTTATTTTTATTATATTGTAATTTGAAAAATTTTATTATATGCGGTAGTGAGATATGTAAAAATTTAAATAATCAAAAGTAATGACTTTTAAAAACACCGTATTTTTATTGCAATCTATATGCAAACTTAGAAAGAAACGCAGATAAGTATATTAATAATATGTCTATTATTATAATATCCGTAAAAATTTCAATTTATTGCAAAAATAGCCGAAGTGAATTCAAACGGCTGCTTTTCATATGTTTTCACTATTTTATTGACTTATGAAAAATAATTTGTTGAACAAATACATATTTACTTAGAATAAGCGTATTAAAACCGGAATTGAATATTAATAATAAGCTTATTATTATAAATTTCATAAAAATTTGAATTTATTGCAAAAATAGCCGAAGTGCATCCAAACGATTGCTTTTCACATATTTTCACTATTTTTTTCAACATATAACAAATAATTTGTTTAATAAATACCTATTTACTTGGAATAAACATATTAATACCGGAGATTAAATTCATGTTAATCTTATTATTATAATTTTCGTAAAAATTAGAATTTATTGCACAAATAGCCGAAGTGAACCAAAATGGTTGCTTTGCAGATATTTTTCACTGTTTTATTGACATGTAACAAATAATTGGTCATCAAATAAAATTTTTACCTCCCGCTACCCTACGTAAGGGAGCTGTAGGAATCGTGCTAAAACTCGCATATAGAGATTTTAGTGAATAAGCACGTTTTGATGTCCCCAGCATCCGATTTTAATATTTTTACAATGATGTCTGTAGGTACGTATGTGTGTGTGTGAACGCGTGCGTGCGTGTGTGTTTGTGTGTATCTTGTGGACACGATTACTCAAATACCATCAATCAGAATATTTAGAAATTTTGGATACCCATTCTATACTAATGTGGGAAGAGCTCATTAGTTTTAGTGTATATCGGAAGTATTACTTATAGGTACAAGCTTTTAATAGTTTTTCTTGAAAAAATACATAGAATATAATAGATAAAATGTATTAACGGATATCTCGGCGGTGATTGTAAGGAATTATATTGTTGTTATTCCATAAAGTGGTTAATTTTATTTAAATTTCCAATATTTCGTTACACATTTTGTAACTTCATCAGGGAATAAATTAGTTTTAACTGGTGTAATCGCTTGATAAATTCAGAAACATTCAATTTTGTTATTGTTACTTGTTTATGCTCTGCACTGATTTACATATTATTGTAAGTATTTTGACTATATAAGTATAAAATATAAGTTACATCAAAAGAAAACTTGTAAAATTTTCTCAGTGAGCGTCACATGTTGGCCGAAATGTGTGAGCCCACACTTTTATTCCCTGATGAAGTTACAAAATGTGTAACGAAATATTGGATATTTAAATAATATTAACTACTTTATGGAATAACAACAATATAATTCCTTACAATCACCGCCGAGAAATCCGTTAATACATTGTATCTATCAACAAGTACGGCGTTACTTCCTCCTAACATTGAATATAATATTTTAGTAACTTTTCTTAAAAATTAAATATAATGGTACAATCTTGAATTTTACGATAATAGTATTTGGTAAAAAACTTACAATATGAATTTATAAAATAAATTATTTATATACATTATCTTGCCTATGCGTCAAACAAAAACAATATTTTAAAAACAATTTTGATATATTTAAACAAATGTCACTGTCAGGAAGCAATTACATTACCTTGTGTAAAGATACGAGTACTATTTTGAATTTAGTTTTCTATTAGTTTTGTCAATATTCGTGAAATTTATTTTGTGTATGATATATTTGTTAAATGTAAAATAAAGTTTGTTATGAGTGAATGAAAATATCTGTACTTTTTAATTGTAAGATTTTGGGGCTATTTAAATAAATAAATTTAAATAGTTCATACTTCACTTATTTTCGCATATTTACATTTACCGTCAGAGAAAATGGAATTGTTGTTCTTGTACACCAAGTGCAAGAACATTTCACATTTCTTACTTGTATACCGGGTATGTACTTTATTTTTGTTATATGTATAAGAAATACAACAGTAAAATTTTAATTTGTATTAAATTAAAAATGACATTTTAAATGACAAATTAGAAGTTCCATTTTCAAATTGCTTACGGATTGCCAAAAGAAATTATCATTATCAAATATTCCCCCCAATTCTGTAAGAAAGTTGTTAAGTTTTAACAACGTTGCTATAGCAAATAACCAATAATAATTGCGAACACTGAATAAAACATGAAAATGACAGGCTTTACATTCGTTTTTATTGGTTACAATTTTTAGCACCGTTGCTAAAACTTAACAACTTTCTTACAGAATTGGGGTGATTGTAGGAATCTATGATGTTTGCAGCTAAGTACGCATATTGTTGTGAAAGAGTGTGCTTTGGTTTCTACATCAGAATAATGTATTTAATATTGGCAACGCTGCTGGACATCACTGTAACGGTAGTATGAATAAAAATATACAAATTGGACGTCATAAGTACTGATTATGTATGAAGTATATACTGTGGACGCCGGATTCACTCAGTATGGAGGAGCTCATAATGTCGTCAAATGAACGGAAACGTATATCGTTGTAAATCGACTTTATTGAAATTTGAACCGAAATTCATAATCAGGGGGGAAAATAAATAGATATACTTTATAAAGTCGAAGCCTATCTCTATTCCTTTCGGTGGTTGCCACAATGTCCTAGCCATGAAAGGACGCAGCAATGATAGCGGGATGTAAATATATATATATATATATATATATATATATATATATATATATATATATATATATATATATATATATATATCGCTAAGAAAAGAAGACGACAATACTGGGTTCATCCACTTCTAGACAGTAGATTAAAAATTCTGATGTGGCCAGCACAAAACCTCCCCCCATTTAATTTTTATTCATTTAAATATATATCTACATATTTACTAATGCTGGAAATTTTATTAATTTCCTTTTCATGTAACTGTTGTTCCTTGTACTCTATTTTCTTTTTAAAACGTCATAATTATTACTATGAAATGATTAGTTTTTTGACAGTGACATTTAACTGTCAGCTACATACATTTGAGATCTAAACTGGTGTAACCAAAGAGACATGTGTTTAGTAGAGCCTCCAAGATTTATTTTATATATTTATACATAAAATTTATAGAAAAAGTATTAATATATACCTGTAGAAAATTTATTAATCTTTAATTTTTATAATAGTATAAGTTGCGAAAAATCGTTTGTTAAATACATTTTTCACAGAAAAACTGTTTTGAGCGTCAAGTAAAGTGCTACTTTCGATTATCTGATTTACACCAACATCTAGTGGACTCTTTTTATATTTAAGTAAAGCCAGAATACATAGTTTCAGATTTTGCCCAAATACAGTATTTAAGTAATCGTGTCCACGGGATCCACACACACACACACACACACACACACACACACACACACATACATACTAACAGATATAATTGTAAAAATGTTAAAATCGTATTCTGGGGGACATTAGAATGTGCTTATTCACTAAAATCTCTATATGAGATTTTTAGTTCTACCCCTATGTCTCTCCTACCTAGGGTAGCTGGAGGTAAAAATGGTTTTTTTGCAATAACTTTCGAAGACTTACGAGAACACTTTGATAAATATTTTAAGTACTTTCGTATGAGTGTATACGGTCTTTTGACTGGTTTTCATCATTTTCTCTATAAAAAGTTCAATGTTCAACTCTTCAATATTCATCTGAGCCATATTTGCGTTATGCGTGAAATCGTCGCACATGTGCACTGCGGCTGCCGTGCGGTGGAGTTGCAGCGAAAAACATCACGGTACGTTACAACATCGTTGCCGCAGCTCCGTGTGCACTGCTACATTTACTTACTAGTATCACCAAAGGTATGAAGGAAATAAGGTTGTTATTTAATTTTATTTAGCTTCATAATTCTTCAAATGGATTTTTAGTTTCAAATGAAGTATTAAAATGTCAATTGCGAATATTGACTGAAATGATTGATTTTAGGTAGCCTATTTTTTACAGACATTATAATGAAAGAATTTGTGTTATTTTAATTATGTCAAATAAAATAAGATTATTATTACTTGATTTAAGAAATACTCTGTTATATGTTTCATAACTTTGAACTTAATAAATTACATATTTGCATAAACCCGGATTAGAGCAAAAACTAAAACATGCATTTGCAATTCAATATTATGTTCTATTTATTGGGTGATTAGTTTTTATTGTTGTATATAAATTTTATGTTTTGTAAACATATTAAACACGTCTTCTATGCTGATTCGTATGATTTCATCAGAATCTCTCACCTTTTATTTATATTTAAAAAAAATTATTTATTGTTTTTAGTGTACTCCTACACTTCTAACTATTCAAATTCATGATTTTTCCAATTCAGTGCCGGGATTGACGGTATTTCTGAAGATTACACGCATATAATAAATATGTACTTTCCAGAATAAGCCTTCAGTAATGTTAGTACCTAGTTCGTTATACAACAAAGCGTTATGTGACATTTTTTGATGTTATGAAAAATTTTATTTTCTATTATTTGACTTTAGTTTGAATATATATTAAATCCTGTTCACACTACGCTCACTTTTGACAGTGACATTTATATATCAATTGCAAACACTTGAATTTCAAAACTTGTTTCCTTGTTGCAGCTCAGCCAGTGTGATTTTATTATAACAGATTCTGTTACATATTTTATTTGCATTGTCTCTAAATCTGTAGAAGGTATAATAAAATTTTTAAATTTTTTAGATGTAATGATACATATATTCAAAATATAATATTTAGAAGATTTTTTTAAAGAAACTATTACTTCCGGTTATCCAATTGTTACCAAAGTCTAATCAGCTCTTCCCAGGAATATGAGATTGAGGAAACTGCAGTAAAATATTTTTTAAGTCTTGTAGTATTTGAGAAACCGTTGTTCCAACATCCAGATTTTCGTAAAAATGTTACAATCGGATTATCAGTAACTTAAAACGTGCTTATCCTTTAAAATCTGGATAAGAGATTTTTAACATGATTCCAATACCTCTCTTAGCGAGATGTAAAAACGAAATCTTTTGAAAAATAATGATAATGCACTGATGAAATTAAAAAGTCCAGCAGGAATATTTACAATCTAGTTGCACAAATGAAATTCTGGTCTAAGGCGTATGTATAAAGAGGCAAAACGAGTACACACAAAGGTAGTAAATGAAACTAAGAGGAAATATCTTCAACAACTTATTTCTTCTTCAGATAACATCTCAAAAACTACCTGAAATATAATAAACAAAATCTGAAATAGTAAACCTACAGTAAGTAGTATTAATATCAAAGTTGATGATGAGGAAATCTCTGACTCTACTTGTAGCGATTAAATTTAATTCATTCTTTAGAAATGTATCTCTGAACAGTGTCCAGCAAATACCTAAACGTGAAGATCTGTGAAGTTGGCACGTCATTGGAAGCACAAATAGTCTTTTTTTATATTTGTAATTAGTGCTTCATTAGTGCTCTTTTGTGCTTTAATTTTTTTTGGAATTCACAAAATGGTTCATGAAATAATTAACATTATTTATTGACGTGCCAACTTCACACCTTGTACGTCATTAGTAAAATATCAAATTGTTTAATACATCTTTTGTTAGTGCTTCGTTAGTGTTCTTTTATGCTTTAAAATTTTTTGAAATTCATAGAACTGTTCACGATATAATTAACATTATTTAATGACGTGCCAACTTCACACCAAGTATGTCATTAGTAAAATATGAAATTGTTTAATACAACTTTTGTTGTTTCGTTAGTGCTCTTTTGTTTCTTTAAAATTTTTTGAAATTCATAGAACGGTTCATGAGATATTTAACATTATAGATAATAGTTACACACGGGTCTTAAAACCCTCACTCTACTTTACGTATTTGTATCGTAGAATATTTTATCTACGATATAATCTGAAATCCCAATAAATACAAAAAAAAAAATGATTTATGAATTAGGATCAAAATATTAGAGAGAAGTTTGCCATGTTACAAAATATTCACCTTGTATTCAAAAATCGTTACTTGGCAACTCGTGACTAATGAAGTCTTGTTACTATACAACTGTTTTACAAACTTAAAACTACCAACTAATGCTTAGCTTTACGTACTGTCGTAGATAAAGTAATTTTTACCTCCACTTTGACTTTTTAACTACACTTTATAAAAACAATAATGCAAAAATATCAAGTACAAAATAAAATAAAGAATGTTATGTAAGTAGGCGTACAATGCTTAAACGATAGTAGAGCCAAACTTTGTATAAGAACTTGCGCCCCTTAAAACTGACCAATTAAGTCGTAGTTCAAAATTTTATAAAAATAAAAATCAATGTGTTCTCCATTTGTCACAGGTGACATAACATCATTGTCATCACGAGTATTTTTTAACGTGAAACATTGGGTTTGTCATATCAATGGTTACGGCTTGATATTTGATTGACAGCAATGTAATTGCCCGTTCCATTTAAAGTGAAACATAGGGAACGAAATGGACATTTGATAAGACGTCAATAGAGGTCAATTTTGTTTAAATAATTATACCTGTATTCTAAATTAAAATTAGTTGTAGAAAAAATATAGTGTGCACCTTGTGCCCCAGTGGATTTCTGACTCGGCTAAATTTCTTAGAATATTCCGATGTCTAAAGTTGATACTTTACACACTGCAGATAATGTTCTTTTTTGTTTAAAATTTTTTTGAAAATCTGATTCTTCCATGAATTAATTAAAATTATTCAATGACATGCTAGCTGCAGACCTAGCACACATGGGTGCCGGCAGTATGGACTAAAATCTTGTGAAACGTATCAGGTATGATTTTTTTTAAAATTGTACAGTATGTCCGCGATGTGGTGACCGGTCCATCATTTGTTTCAAAACTAATAATTAACAGTTATATGTATAATCTGTCTTTGTCACATACACGCTCAATTATTGGTTAATGTTACGTGAGTCTAATGTGTCCATCTCTTTTCCAATACTTGAAAAGAAAAAAGATAGTTGATCACTTCCTGAACGGAAATGTCAAATTTCAATCTGTCATTTCAGTATTCATTTTAGGTTATATTTTGAACAAAACTACGGTTTCATATTTCATTTAAAAGATATAATAAATAAATCATTCTAGTGGCCGCGTGCTGGAGTGTCTGGTCGCGAATCTGGGGAACCGGGTTAGATCCTGACCGACGTCAAATATTTCGAATTTAAAATGGTACAAAATTGACCTCTGTGGTGCACTCTCCACGCCAGCAATGAGTGCCCGTGGGGTGACGCCTAGTACACGCCCGCACGGTACAAATATTTCATCATCATTACCGATATCTGCATACAAAGCAGATTGGCACACCCAGCAATGGGTAATATGCCGTGATGATATATTTATTTATTTATTTTATTTTAATAATTCTTATATTAACAAAATATATAAAAGATAAAAAGCAAACAAATAGATGTCAATTTGAAATTCATAAATTATTTATTTATTAGATACTGTGCACAACAGAGAATCTCAATCACAGTACTTTTGTGTTAACATAAAATATAACATTTTCAATTTTATAAAAAAAATCTCAATTACAGACAATGTCGCTGTCAGTATCAGAAGAACTATCAAACCCGAGATGTATAATTAGTGGTTCTACTTCAGAAATTTCTTTTGCATATTCCTGTTTCCAGGATTTCTCTATGACAGATTCAGTATGCCAAACATAATTTTGCCACTGAATTTCCGATACTTGGGCCAATGCTTCTTGCCACATTAATTTAACCTGGTTGTCCCCAAATCCGTCTCGTCCAATGTGATTGTCGTAGTACCTTTTACATTGAAATCATACTTCTTCTATTGCATTATAATGGCAATGATACGGTGGTAACCGTAAAACTTTATGACCATGTTCATGAATAATTTTGTCTGCAACGTAGCTTGTAGGCATTGTATGGGACTTCGCCAATGCGTATAGTTCTGGCCGAAACATCTGATCAGAGAAGGGAATATTTTTTTCCGTTAGAAATTCTTTTAATTCATTTTGTGTCCAAGTAGTAGTTGGACGTTTTTCTAGTACCTTTGAATGATCCGACGCGTTATCAATAACATTCAGAGTTGGCTTTTGGAGATTAGGTAGAAGCTGTTTCGTCAAGCATTTGTTAAAATTCTCTGCATTCGTTTCTCCTTGGTAACCGGGCGTTGTAGACTTTGCTGTAAACACCAGCGAAGAATTCGGAACAAATCCGTTTCTGCCACCAGCACTTAAACCAATGTATCGTTTACATTCTCCCGCTGGTTTGTTTTTCACAGAGTGAACTGTGTCGTCTTGCCAGGATTTTCTTTTGCTTCCTCTTGCGAAAATCCAAGTTTCGTCGAGGAATACTACATAATATGGATCACTTGAAGATTTATTTTCCATGTAGGCACGTAAAAATTTGATTGTAATAGCTAAATTGTACGTAATATTGGTAAACATTTCATAAATTCGTCGTCTTATTGCTTCAATTGTAAAATTTGTCAACGTTTTACGAATACTCGTCTTAGGTCTACGTTTTCTAGGTGAAACAGGTTTGGAACAGCTGGCTCGTGAAACTTCACCCTTCCGTACAACCGGCCGAACTGTGGAAACGCTACTTTTCAAAGCATTAGCTACTGTCTGAATATAAAATAATTATTAGAATTTTAATAATAATAATAAAAATATAAGCACCTATCTCTTGGACGGCCTTTAATGAAATCAACGGTCCACTGTTATCTCTTTCTCGTGTGAAATAATCCACCAAATTCAACACCAATTCTTGAGATTGGCTTCTTAATATTATTTCAGGCATTACGACCCCACAAAAGCAACAAAAACGAAGAACAAAAAACTAGTAGTAACAGTAAGTACTAATAATAACAAAACGTTCAAAACGAAATCAAAAAGTTACACTATTGTAAACCACAAAAGAGTATTATATTATTAAAACGTTAAACTGTCAAACTCATACATCAAAATAATGTAAACAGATCGTTGATTCCAAAACAATGGTCGTTATGAAAATATCCCCCACCATTAAAATCTTAACCCATACGAATATTTTTGATGACGTACCGGTCACTTCGCGGACATACTATAACATTGACGACTACATTTTTATCGCAAATGTATATCTACACAGACATACAATAATATGGACCACCTTTCAGAAATTCCTACCGGTGGCCATGCTAGCCCATTAATAATATTAATAAAATAGTAAATTTATTTAAGTATTTTAAAAATATCAGTGTCATTATCATATTATTTTCTGTCACGTCAACTCTCGAATGTCAGTGATATTTAGATTAACGACCGTTACTATGGCACGGGTGCGAAATTCAATCACGCGGCCTATATTGTGGGCGCGAAGTACTAACTTCACGTCCGGTTGCACAAAAAAATCTGTTAAAGTATACCATTTCTAAACCTTTGCCGGCAGAATTTATTAGTTGTTTCCATAAGTATAAAAGTATTAATTTAAAAAAAAATGCTTTATGTATAATACTCTATATATTTTGTGCATCTGGACGCGAAGTTCGAGCCCGCAATACAACGCGTGATATTGAATTTCGCGGCAGTAAAACTAAATGTCACTTTGTCATTTGAGAGATGGCAGAAAATAGTATAACAATGACAGTGCGTTTTTAAAATATAACAGGAATAAGTTTCTGGGTTACGTTTTAAAAAAAACTATTATAAACATTCGGGCCTAGTAGTTAGTTAATTTTTAACAACTGGATAAAATTTTAACCAATTTAGTATGTTGATATATGTATAATAAACAATTAGATTTTTAGTTGTCAAATCAATATCCATTAGACAATTTTTTTAACCAGTTGTTAAAAACTAACCAGTTAGTTATAGAATAGACCCGATTGTAACGTAATTATTTTTAGACATTTTTCAAATATTTTGCGATACTAATAATTTTTTGATTATCAAATGTCAATTTCACAGCCGACATTCTATTTGCAATGAATTCAACTATGAAAATTTGTAATTCAATATTTTTGCGGTTGCACAAATATATTGTGTACACCTCGGCCACGAATTTCTTTAGCGCCCTCGAGATTATCATGCCTCGGCCGCCAGGGACCTGTGCGACAATTATTCTCTCAGTGTGCTAAAGAGAGATTTCGCACCCGGGATATATAATAAACTATTTGCACGTGAAGTACTAATTCTATATTTTTGGATGAAATTGATAAAACGGAAGCGATACTTTACTTGAAGCTCTACACAGATTTTCGTGAAAAATATATTATGATGTATGGGGCCACGTGGCCGCGTGCCTGAGTGTCTGGTCGCGAACCCGGGGGAACCGGGTTCGATCCCGACAGGCGCCAAATATTTCCAATTTTAAATAGCACAAAAGTGACCCCTGTGGTGCACTCTCCACGCCAGCTATGAGTGCCCGTGAGGTGACGCCTGGTAAGCGCCCGCACGGTAAAATATATCGTCATCATTACCGATGTCTACATGTGTTGTAGATACTGGCACACTCAGAAATGAGTAATATGCCATGATGATATATTTATTTATTTTTAATCTAAAACTTTTCAATTTTGGTATTTGCGACTTTTGTATTAATGATAACGACATATTAGAATCTTTGTAAAATTAATTAACTGTAAGTGGTACTTTGCTAGAAACTCTAAACAGATTTTCTTAAAAATAATATATTAAAATATAATCCAAAACTTGAAATAACATATCAGATTTTGACTACGTTAAATCGGAAGTGGTACTTAATTTGAAGCTCTTAACAGATTATCGAGAAAAACAAAATATAATCCAAAATTTTGTATTACAGACTTTTCTATTTATTAAAACAACAAATTAGATTTTGTCTATAAACGATCAACTGAAAGTAATACTTTACTTAAAGCTCTTTGCTATTCTAAACATGGAATTGGCGGAGGTCATGTGCTGGCCACATCAGATTCTTTGTATATATTTGAAATTGTTTGGCAAATGTAGTGCTTGTGCATGTTGATTCCTACTAAACCACTGAACAAAATGTAAAACGGGAACTCGATTCATAGGAGGCCGCCATACTGAACTACCTCCGATTTTTAAAAGCGCGAATTTAGAATTTTTGTTTTGATTCTAATAGATTCCAAAATAAAAATAGGCAACATAACTTCTGCAATGAATCAAAGGACATTAAGAAAAACACAAGTATAATAAAAAAGGTTATTAGAAAGGACAAAATAAAACAACAGGACAATATTTAATATTAATAATTTATTCGTTGATACTTGAATAAAATGAATTTACTAAGCCCTGTTCTTATATTTGCTCCTCTCAAAAATTTTGCCTACTTCTTTGCTAAATTGTAAAAGGGAATTTTACAATATAATCTTGCAAATTAATTTAATTAATTGTATTTCATGGTCGATGTTTTTCGAGTGAATAATGATTGCGCGAAATATGAATACATTTAAATGCTGCAACTTCATGGGCCAGATTTGATTGTTATAAAAATTAGACACATCAAAAAAGCATAAAGCGAGGCAAATGAATAAGATAAATTTAAATGCTATAAAATATAAAATTGAATAGGCCAAGAATTTTTCTTTTGAAGCCAGTATTTTTTACTTGTTACAGCATCAGCAGGCTTGTTTTAATGTAGTTCGTACTTTATTATTTTGGAGATAATATTTTCCTAAACCTTCAAGGTAGTTCTATGTATGACTTCAGTAGTATCGAAATGAAATATCCAGCCGACTGATATGGTAACATTGGTTTATATAATTATATACAAAAAGAGTTTAATTTTTTACGATTTTATATTACACATTTTATATATATATATATACTTTACCATATTTCCAGTGAAATAAATTATCATTTTTCTGATCGTGCGTAAATTAAATCTTACGCTAAATAGTTGATTGCCAGGTCACTATTTCGAATGTGCGTAATAGCATCAAAAATATATTTTTTCTTGCAACTGCAACCTTTTACGTACGATATCTCAACAATGATTGCGGTGACTCATAGTTTTTTTTTTTAATACGTATTACAAACATCAAATAATAACATATTCGTTTTTCAAACATGTGTTCGTGTGTTGTCATATTAATATTTTCTTGACAATATCCGCAATGTATTCCGTGTTAACTTTAAATTCAATTATCTTCGTTATTTCAATGGTTACTTATGATTTCTAATTTACATTCAAATTCTACATATTTATTTGAATCACATTTTCGACTGCTACTATTAACGGATGAACTACCTTAACGTTTAACGTACGAACTTCAGAGTCCACTCTGTTATGATAGGGGGAAAGTTGTCGGTGCGCATAACATGTAAAGTCTAGTTTTGGTGCGTCATACGTAATATGTTTTACTACTAATTTATTATTTGTGTTCATTGTGCGTTATAAAATAAATATGCCAAGAAAACCTAGTGTGTCTTATGATTTACTTCTTAATGTTTTGGAGGAGCATTCTGAAGAGGTAAAATTATATCTTCATAATCCGTCTGCAGATATCTGGAATGCAATAAGTAATAAGTTCGAATGTAAAATATCTTCGAAAGCAGTATATACATTTGTTAAATGTAATAGAATAAATTGTTGGAGCAGATTAAATATTAATATTACTCCTAATAAAATACAATTTATTGAAAACGATTAAGCAAGTTCCGATGAACCTTATTATTCCTCTTCCGATACAGATAATAGTTCAAATGATCATGTTTTTGTTATTAATTTAAGTGAGGAACAGTGGAATAACGTAAAACCAAATGAAAAAACAAGTAAAAATAGGACGAGGTTCACTTTGAGGCCAGGTTGGATAGATATAATTAATGATGAAATTAGTAATTTCCATCTTGTTGTATATGGATACATAAAAATTGTCGAGTGTATCCAACTGGTGAATATTATGTTATTATAAATGGAATATGCAAGGATTGCCATACCATTTTGATTGCGAATTGTGTATACAGCAATAAAGAAAACATTTCATTCGTTTGTCAAATAAAAAATTTAGATAAAAGTAAGCTTAAATTTAAAAATAAAAGAAAGTTAGCACGCAGAAAAAGAAAAGAAATTGGGATGATGCAGAGTTCTTGAGAATTGGCAATTAATTGGCGTAGAAAAGAAGCACTGAAATATATTTGTTTTGATGGAGAATCAAGTACATTATATAATTTACACACTTAAAGAAAATGTATACAAGAGCATTTACAATCGACAAAGTCTCGTGAATTACAAACAAAAAATCCAATAGATAAATTGTTATATTATAAATATTCAGTACCATTTGTCGGTACCATAAAACATATATCATATGACAATTTTCAACTTATTTATTGGACACCTACGCAATTATATGTATTATAATAATAATAATAATAATAATAATAATAATAATAATAATAATAATAAGAATAATAATAATAATAATAATAAATCTTTATTACCAACAGGATAAACCTAATTACAGAGTAATACGAAATATACATTAACATATAAAGAGAGATCTAATACAAAATAATAATAATAAAAAAAAATACATATACATATATATCAAATTAATAGATTACTTAATTTATTTGTGAATAAATTCAAATTATCATCAAAATCTAACTCAGAGCATATTGAATTATAAACACGACACATCGAATTAACTGGTGAGTTATTATGGTAATTTGTTCGCGAAAAATTACAAAGAAATGTATTATTGTTTCTAGTACTACAAACATTAATGAAAAAATTTAATTGAGAAAGCAGTTCACTATCGTCAACGTAATTATTAATAATTTTATACAGAAATATAATCTGTTGTTTAATATGCCTACTCATTAATGGTTCTAAAGTGAAGGTACTGAGAAGAGTAACGTAATCAGTATTTGGCCAAAAATTAAACAAACGATAAGAGACAGGAAACCAAATAATAGAGCCATAGTATAATTTACTCAGAACTAGAGATTCAAACAAAGTTTTGTAACATAGAAAATTTTTTAATTCTGATGTGGAGCGTAAAATAAAACCTAACATTTTGTAACAGGATGCAATTGTAATTTCAGCATGATAAATTAAATTTAGTTTAGAATCTAAAAATAGACCTAAGTCTTTTATCATTACAACTCGATTTAAAATTTGATTATTCATGTTGTAATCATAGTTAATTGTAATATTTTCCTTACTATAACTAATTACTTGACATTTGCCAATATTAAAATTTAATTTATTGTGTTTCGACCAATTGAAGATTGAAAGTAAATCTTCTTGTAAGAGACGACAATCATCAATGTTAGTGATGGTACAAAATAATTTAAAATCATCTGCGTACATCAAGCAGTTAGCATGTTTAACAACAGAAGTTAAATCGTTTATGCATAAAATAAATAGTAAAGGACCCAGAACTGAGCCCTGCGGTACTCCTGAAAATACGATGATTATTGTGCAAAAACTGGTGAAAGTATTTTAGCCATAGACGCTACAGGGACTTTGGTTCACAACACCCAAATAACAATACATCGGGCCATATATTTTTATATTCTGGCGTTGTACATGTAAATACGAATAGTGGACAAATTCCTGTTACACAAATGTTGTCTGAAGCCCATGACGCTGATAGCATAAGGTACTGGCTCAGAATGTGAAGCAAATCGGGCGCATCAACCCCTTCGACAACTGTGTGTGATCATTCGATGGCTTTAATTAATGCAATTATAAGTGTTATTAACGGCTATTCTACAGCTAGTTATCTCGAAACTTGTTTTCAGTTATTAAATGGAGAACAAAAAAATGCCACAATTTCCAATACGTATGTAAGAATTAACTATAGTCATGTAATGAGTTTGATATCTAATTGGAGTTGTTTAAAAATGAAAAGCAAGACAAAAGAGATTATTTAAGGAATTTTATATGAGATGAATGTCTCTGCTTATAAAAAGTAAAACACTCGATGAAACTGCCGAAATAGTTACGTCATTACTAATTATATGCAATAGTGAATACTGTGATTCAAGGAATAATAACTGGAAAGTGAATTATGCAAAAGGGCGTTGAAAATTAAATTTCTGGAATAGATATTGTAGAAATAAATAATTCTATGGGTGAAATTTCTGGGGAATATTTATGTGTTGTCGAAGATATAAATGCAATAAATTCCATTTCAATTAACAATTGGATACAATAAATAAAAGAAAATGCGTCGTTATATTGTTCAGAAGAATCTGAGGATGAATATTATTATTATTATTGCCCGGATTTTGGAAATGAACTATATCGGTTTTTAAAAACATTTATACTTTGGTCTAATGTAATGACAAGAATATTTAAACACGGTAAACCTATTCAGAGTTCATATATAGTCGAAACTTATTTTAATGATTTGAAAAACAGGACATTTAAAAACCACTACTTACCAATTGCTGTAGATAATTTTTTTGTCAAACTTTTTTAAACAATTGAAGGCATGTTAGTATTAGCTTGCTCAAATATGTCCGAAGATTACATGAAAAGGAGGAAAAAAAGAAGAAATTGTCATTTATAGGTAATACCATAGATCTTTTATAATCAGATTCGCCGTTTATATGAGTTTCATTGGCAGATAAAATATAGTTCCCATACTGCCGAAAGATGTCTCTAAATCCACGAAATGGATATTTATCGGCACGTTGTTGGAGATGGACTTTGACCGTACTTCATTCTAACTCACTTGGCCTTGACATGATTAGGTTTTATTTTCTGCATGCCGCGAGCACATGCACTCGGTGAGTTTTGTTTTACTCAAGCGGCTTGCGAGCCGACTTTGAAAAATGTGTGAATTTCACGTGATATTTTATATTCAGTTTTATTTGCAATAAATTTTATTTATTTATGTATGAATAGGTTTCAACCACCGGTAGCGGATTAATTTTAAAAATATCTTACATATATAAAATAAATATTTGAAGATGTGAGAGATCAACCGGTGGTATGCTTGATTGCAATAAAGAAAATTAGATTGCAATAATGAAAATGACTAATTACACAATAAATTTATTTTAATAATTGTTGCTATGCCTATCAAGGCTGCATATAATTTAAAGAATTATGCCTCTGTTTACAATATGGCTTCGAAATCATCGATCAGCGACTGATACGCGAACCAAAATCGCGAACCCGCAAAAAATTCAAGAAGATCCTGTTTGAAAATTCCTAAATGTTTCGTATTTACCTATTTCAATGGACTGTAATAATTTAATTAATATTTAATGAAACGTTAATAATTATATATACGCAAATGTTTTTCACAACAGGAGGGATTCATGCCGGATGATGTGAGCCGGCTGCCGGTACCTAAATTTTTACCAATGCACCACTGATCGTGCATACCTGTAAATCAAGGCACTTGCTATATAGGTATTCCCTTGGGTATTCCTAATTTTAACGGAGAAATATTATAAATAAATTTCATTATAAAATGTATTATTTGGAAATGAGAAATTATTTATTGTTCCAAAAAATAAATTTTCAATAAAACACATAAATCATACATACATCACATAATAGATACATAAACTTTTATCTTTTGAAGTACATATTTTCCAAATTTTTGTTTATATACGATACCATAATTTTTTTATTGGCATTTAATGACTAGAAAATGTTTTATTTTAATTCGCAGGAAAAGTATTTTTACATAAATTATGGATACAAAGTTTGAGAAGAATTAAATATTCGTTTTTTATACTTTTACTATTTCTTTACAAAATAATTATATAACTGATTTGTTAGTATTAATAGTTTACATTATTTGCATTTAATATATTCCTATTTCTATATGCAATATGTATTCATATGTTTGAATGAAGTGAAATATTTAGGCGAATAAAAAGTACGTCCGTTGAACAAGTACAATATGGTTGTTTTAAACCGGGACACAGACCGGGAATTTCCCTAGGATCGTAAAATCTTTGTCTGCATTTCCGTAAAATTCTAAGAATCGCAATAGATTCTTTAAAAATGAAAAATACTGTATATTTGAAGGGAACGTTACTTTTGTTATAATAAATTAATTTAATAAATAAAACTGAAGTATACTGCTAACGTGGAGAATGAACCACAAATGTAACATTTTTGCTATTTGAAAACTGGAAATATTTTCCAAGATATAGTCAGTTGTACCAATATTTTAATTGAGAATGAATCAAAAAATAAATTAAAACCAACATATTTATAAATATAAAACATGTATATTATAAAATAAAATTTACATAATGTTTTTGGAACACAACTATGAAAGTAGAGAAATTACAAAATTTGAAAAATTAATATCTCTCTTATTTATACGAATTTTCGAACAGTATTTACAGCAATATTGTCAATTTTTGAAGCACTTTTAGAATATATGTTTTAAAAAAATACCTTTGAACTGAAGTCGAGAGTCTTGTCGATACTCAAGACTTTCTCGACAAGACTTGATACTGGTCTCGTCTCGTCTCCACTTTTCTAGTCGAGACCAAATGATGGTCTCGTCTCGACAAGATCAAGACGAGACGAGACCAAGACCAAGACTGGTCTTGGTCTTGTGGCAACACTAAAAAAGAATTTGCTCTCGTACATCCAGTATCTAGTGTTGCTATGAAAGCGGAGAACAATAGTTTATTGTTTGTTTATGTCATGTCATTTGAGTTTTATTTTGTGTATCTCCGTACTTTCCATATAAATATCATAAAATTAATTTTCATTTTTCATTAAAGATTTCATTTCGATTTGTAATAAAAACTTTTCATGTTGCCTGTTTAAATTGTTTATATTGTAGGTTACAATTTGGTTTGACATTTCATTATAGCCCGGCGGGGTATAAAATGACGTTTATGTCAAAGAAATTCGTGTATAATTGTCAAATTATGATACGTCCGTGCATAAAAGTATTTTCTCGTATTTTGTACAGTATTTTAATATAGATACTTAAAATCGTACAGTAACGGCTTACTTTACAACATAGCAACCGTTTACTGCATAGCAACGGTTTTGTCATTATGTCAATAACTGTCAAGTTACTTTGTTACTACCGTTTTTTTAGATGTTTGTAATTTAGAATATTATGCCGCAAAAAAATGTGAATTTTAATACTAATATAAAATACGAAAAAATGGTATACCGCGTCAGAAAAATGACTTTACAGTACTTAAACTTGCCATACTCGTCTGGTAAACTTTCACTTTTCTCAACTTGGAACGTAATATATTATTATTGTGAGTTCTTCACAAAACCCATGAGTTAATTCTGTAATTCAGTGGTTAATTTTTAACAACTGCTTAAAAAACTTAACCAATCAAGTATGTTGATATATAATAAAAATTCGGATTTTTAGTTGTCAAATCAATACCTACTGGATAAAAATTTTAACCAGTCGTTAAAAATTAAACACTTTATTACAGAATAAGCCTGATTATCAGGTATTTCCACTTTTACCACGGAAGTTTCCCATTTCTCTACCCGACTCTTTGGTGTGAATTTGCAGTAAAGAAAATGATACTATAAACAAAACATATAATTGTCTATTAAACAAAAATGATGGATTTACAAAAACAAGCAAAATATTAAAAATTAAATGGCTATATTGATTGGATTTAATCGAACTGAAGTCAAGAAATTAAGAAATATTCCTTTATATTACACAAGTGAGAGATCAAAATGTAAAGATTAAAGCAGAATGTATAAGTAGCTTATCGAAATTCTAGGAAATATTTATTGCTTTGTCCCTTCATTTTATGGTCACTATTGTCATTATGTAGGTAGGTGCCGATAACTTAGAACATCACTCAAGGCTCAAGCTACTGAAATAAACCATATTGAATGAAAATTGAAAATATATAATATGAAACTGAAAGTGTAATTTGCAATTATGCGGTTATATTTTCTAAAAAAAAAAAAAATGCATATGGTATAATATTATTTACACATTGTTATATGCAATTAAATTACATAAAAATTTAATATCGTTCAATAATATTTCTCAAATAAAACAGGAAATCTATTTCTCAAAAATGGCGAGGCTAATTTAAAATTATAATTGAATATCATTGATTCCATAACCCGAATCTGAAGTTCTATTCTAGAGAACCGGTTCTACTACCCGGAACCGGAACCGAAGATCGGTTCTATTACTCGGAACCGGAACCGATGACCGGTTTCATTACTCGGAACCTAAGATCGGCTCCACTACCCGGGTACCCGGACAGTTTTGGAACCGGGTACCCGGTCCCAAATTTTTCCGGTTCTTGACAGCACTAGTTTTTATCCCTCGGCTTACGCCATGGGCTCAAAATCCCGCCGCAGGCCATAAAAGCCTCCTTACGCTCTTAATACATAAATAACTATTATATACGAAGCAAACTGGCAGTTGTTATATTATTTTTTAGATATATATTTTCTAATATATATTTCAATAAAAATAATATACAGTAACAATTTTATTATTAAGTATACATGCATAACAATATGCAAAATGCATACCTGAATTTAATATCCATTTTTCAAGTTTTTCGTTATCGTTCGCTGGAAATCGGTACATTTTTAAGCCACTCTTTTGGTTTGTTTTGCAGTTCAGATATTGACATATGTTTCCAGGCATTGTATTTAACAAATGACTAAAATATTTTAAATCTTATAATAAATATATCAATAAACTTCAATAAATAATAAGTTACCTATCTTCTAAATCCTTATACTAAATAAAAAAAAAACTTTACTTGTACTTGCGACTGATTAGAATTTAAACACTCACTAAGTTGTGCATATCAAAGAATACATAAACTAGTTAGAATGAAATACGCAAGTTCTGCCATCTATTGACGGCCGGCGGTCCTGTGCTGCCATCTCTTAGAGGCACGGCCAACGGCGGTTGCCATCATTTATATAGGCTTTGAGCAATCTGATTACGTTAGTATATATAATCAATGGTAATACACAATTTGTTTCTATGGTCCATAAATAACAAATTTTATGAGAGTTGAAAAATCAATATTCGACTGTGTTAGGACGGAGGTAGATACAGTAAAGTAAGAATTCTTCGGACTTGCAGTCAATTAATAAAATTTATTCACGTCGACGTTTCGACTATACAATAGTCTTCTTCAGGGCTAAAATGGTCTAGTCCAAAAAAGGAAACCACATGTGAATAACAGAACATACAGCACGGACAATTAAAAAAATAAATAATAAAAAATTATTAATAATGTAAAATGTTTACATACATCTTTAATAGATAATAATCCGTTTAAATACCAGACAAATAGAATTTTTCAAAACTTTCAAAAACAAATTCTCAACATGGAAATCAAAATCAGTGTTGGAAAATAAATAACTTAATTAATGAATACAAAAAAGAAAAAAAGAGATAGTTATTTGTAGTTCCATATGTATTGTACTCATCCAAGACAAGTTTTTCATTTTTAGACGATTTTCTCTCTGTGATATGTTGGTTTTAACTATTTATTTATTTATTCATATTTATTTATTTATTTTTTTAATTGTCCGTGCTGTATGTTCTGTTATCCACATGTGGTTTCCTTTTTTCGACTAGACCATTCTAGCCCTGAAGAAGACTATTGTATAGTCGAAACGTCGGCGTGAATAAATTTTATTAATTGACTGCAAGTCCGAAGAATTCTTACTTTCCTGAACAAATTTTATATTTTTAGTAAAGTAGAAACAAATATAAAGTTTTTTGCTGATAACACGCCTGTCAAGATTAACGAGAGTAAGTATTGTATAGGGTATAACAATTATTTTGGGAAATTTGTATTAGAAATGTAATAGAAAATGGGATTACTGCTAATGCTATTAGGCAACAGTTGTATCAACAGATGTGTACTGCATAGCCTATTTCAGTACTTTAAGATTATTTCTTTCTCGAAATAATTGTTATACAACCCTACGCAATATTTATTAAAAAAATATGCAAGGTACCATTTAAAAATATATATTATTATATATAATGTAATATATAGTAATAAAGTAGCCCCTTATTCTTGATCATTTTTTGAATATAACGTTTGTCTCTAAAGTTGTTAGTTAGTCCAAATATGCATTGGTTGTTTTGAAGAAATCATCTGTATTATGTATTATTACCTTTTTGTAATTTAATGTCAATAAATTAGTGATAATTCTCTCGTATTTAATTACTTTGTTATTATTTTATCAAGATAAATGGCTGGAAGCTATGACAGAAACATATAAAAAAACTGATATAATTATAAACCGAGTATGTACCAAATAAGATGGAAAAAACTGAAAAAAATAAAATAAATGAGAACGGCGACGACAATATTAAAGGTATGCAGATTGTGTATCCTTGTTATGTTTCTTGTATGAACATTTTTCTAATATTGCAGTAACAAATGAAAGTTGCCATGAAGAAGTCGAAAACTGGATGAATCTTGCAAAAAACAGTACAAGAAAAAGAAAACGACGTTATGGTGACCTTTGCCCTGAAATTTTGTTTGCTACTGAGGGGAAAAAATTAACATTGGTTTACTTAGGAACGGATATTATTTTGCTAGTCCTTTATGTTTAACACGTTCAGTGCCGGTGACACATACCGTGTGTCATAGACTACTTCCACCAGGAGCCGACGACACATGGTGTGTGTCGCTGACATACGTGACTTTAAGCATTCAGTATTTTCTTGGCTGTTGTAAGGTTGTGCTTGTGCCGGCCAACGTCACACCACGTGTGTTACAGCAGCAAATTTTGTAGAAACATACCACATCAACTATCATAGTTATGAAATTAAATAAATCATAATAAAATCCAACTTTTGGATAATTTCAAGTATCGGCATTTGAGATAGGAGCAGCAAATGGGCTGGTACTGAACGTGTTAAATAAAAAAATACTTGTTAGTGAATACTTGTGCTTTTGATTCAACGATACAAAGTATATGTGTTTCGTATTGTGACAGCGTAGAGTTCAGAAATTATATCAAGGATAATATTATAACACTAAATATTTTTTTTTTTAATTCAATTTTGACATATGGTGTTAATCAAGTAACTTATAAGCTTCGAGCCAGTATTATACTGGATAATAAAATTTATCAAGAAAATAAATGCTTAAAATCTGGTACCGAAACAATTTCATATCAATGTAATGTAACATTTGTTATTAGTCAACTGCGTAATTTATTTCCCAGTGCAGTTGTACCGCAAATTGTAGTTCTGTTTCATGTGATAAAAAATACTGTAACAGATATGTTGTTACTTTACCGAGAGAGCTATAAAAGAAGGTTCTATGACACCTTCAAAATGTCAAAACAAAAAATCATCAAAATTGTGTTTAGCACAAGTAGAATATGATATAAAGCCATTGACACATATTTTCCTAGATAAAAATAGTTGTGGCAAATGTGTCTTACGCGATATACCAGTAACAATTAAAATTTGGAACAAATTATACATTTTGTGCTCTGTAGTTGGATTCATTCCAACAAACGATTCAAATGCTTTAGGACATTATGTTAGCCATTGCGCATTGATGCTACGTGGGAGACATAATGACAATTTAATAAAATCTGATGAGGCCAACACAAAACCTCCCGCTATTTAATTTTTACATACATACATATATACATACATACATACATACGTACATACATACATACATACATACATACATACATACATACATACATACATACATACATACATACATACATACATACATAATCACGCGTTTCCCACTGAGTGGGCTAGCAAAAACCCGGAAATAATAGTAACAATAAGATAAGGGATAAGAGTAAGAGCTCAGCTGACTCACTTCATTCTTTAACAACATTCTTCTTTCGCCTTGTCCACAATGATCATAGCATTCATACATAAGAACATATTAAAGTGACCGATTTTCGGTAGCGAATAACCGCATCCGGACCACAATAATAGTTACGCAACAATCATCCTTCATCACACATTCCTATTCATTTTTATTAATTTAAATACATACTTACGTATTTCCTAATGCTGCAAACTGTTCCATTGCATAAAACTATTGATTTATTTACTATTTTCGTTTTAAAATCTCACTATTATTAATTTGAAGAGATTAGTTTTTTGACAGTGACATTTACTGTTAGTTACATTCATTTGAAATATAAACTGTGTAACAAAGGAATTGTATTTATCTTAGGCTTCCGGACTAATAAAATTATTTTTAAATTTATCTACAAAATATATAGAAAAAGTATTAATATATTCCTGTAGAAAATTCAATAATCTTTAATTTTCATAAGACATAAAATGCGAAAAAATGGCATTTAATGATATTTTTTGAAGAAAAACCATTATGAGTTTCAGGTAAAGTGTCATTTCCGGTTATCCGATTTACACCAAAATCTAATGGCTTCTATTCATATTAGAATAGGATAGAAATACAAGGTTTCAGAATTTTCTGAATGATAGTATTTGAGTTAGAGCGAAGACAAAATCCCTACACATACACACACACACATACATACATACACACACACATACATACACACACACCTACACACATACAGACATCATCATGAAAATGTTAAAATGGGATTTTAGGGACCTTAAAACGTGGTCATTTACTAAAATCTCGATATGTGATTTTTAGCACGATCCCTATACCTCCCTTACCAAGGGTAGCGGTAGGTAAAAAAATATAAATATTTGCAAGGTCGATCATATTGTACTCCCTCATTTAGTAATGTATACGTTATAAAATTTTGTTTATCCATGTATTTGTACAGATGATTATAATTTAGCAATGTATACAGGGTCATGCATCAAAATAGTGTATATTTCAATACACCATCCTGCGTAAGTAGTACGTTGGATCACGAGCATGTACTTTCAATGTAAATCCTTTAATATTCCATTACCCACAACTAACATTGAAATTAATATACTGCATTATTCAACGTACCAGTTTGTATATTACAAATTATCGGTCAGATCCAATATTATCGGATACAGTAGTTCTTACTCAATAAACCAAACTTCTAAACTACTCGGAGGCAAAACTGTCATTTTTGTTTCTAGCTCAATATCTTTTTAAAACAACCAATAAATATTGAAGAAACTACACATTTCTACGTTATTTTCAAAACTTGCTTACCTTTAGTAATAATAACAGTTTATATTCAAAATTAAATTTAGTTTAGATAATAAATATATGGAATATCGGCTTTTATTTGTTAATAAATAAGAATTTTAATTTGAGCTTTTGTATCCACCTTGCCTAATAGTAATTCTATGTCTTTGTTAGGTGTTGATAATATTGCTTTACCTTATAAAATATGTATTAGTAATAAAAATATAATTTATTGTTTTTTATTAGTTTTCAACAAATAAAATTATAATGTGACCGAGCCCACTAAAACTCCTTGTGGAAATATTGTTGCAAAAATATGATGTGGCCAAAATATGACCTGCCGCTATTTCAATAAAGGACGGAAGATTACGTGACCCATCATATGTTTTGTCCCGTGCTCACTTCAGATTCGATCTTGAGCTTTGTCCCATGCTAATTTCAGACTGTATTTTATGACGCCGTGTCAGTTTGAATAGCTGTTACATTTCAAGTGGTAAATACGAAATTTAAGAATGGGTTTGCGGGTTGAGTTAAATTTGTTGCTATTTTGTATTTTTGTATTTAACGCTAGAAATGTGACAGCTATTCAAACTGACGCATGCGTACTGCTTTATAAAATATAGTTTGAAGCTAGCATGCGACAGAGCTTCAAATCGAGTCTGAAGTGAGAAAGGGACAAAACATATGATTGCTCAAGTGATCTTCCGTGCCCTATATTCAATTCTAACGGCTATTCAGAGTTTCAAACAAAGTACCACTTTCAGTTGATCATTTGTAATCATATACCTGTCAGTTTTCCCCTGCATACGTGCGTAAAAGTTATTAACATGTTAATACGAAAAGTTTTGATTTATATTTTATTTTCATTTACCTTTTTTTCTCATTAACATGTATTAGGAGCTTTAAGTAAAGTAGAAGCCTTTATTACAAAACTTCAAAGGTTTAGTTTAATATTTCACGCATCACTTTTTACCTCCCGCTACCCTTGGTAAGGGAGATATAGGGGTCGTGCTAAAAATCGCATATCGAGATTTTAGTAAATGACCACGTTTTAAGGTCCCTAGAATCCAATTTTAACATTTTCACGATGATGTCTATACAGTGTTGTATAAAATACTTGAAAAAACGTATTTCAAAGAGAAAATACAAAATACTAAATAAAAGTATTTGATATGTTTGGCAAAATACGATAATTTTTTTAGTATTTCAAATAGACTAATATTTGAAATACTTTTGAGTATTTCAAATACTTTTACTTTTAATTATATGAAAATAAATAAGATATGTTACGGTATTGTAACAATGTTTTTCGAATTCAACTTATTCGCGTATTTTTATTAATATTAAAAAGAGACTCCTACATTAGCATAGACATTTGTTTTTTAAGAAAAAATTTAGGGAATTATTCCATGTTATATTACTAACAGACCACGCATGACAGGTTTCTATTTCAAATACATAAATCCATTTCAAATACTTGTGTATTTTAAATACAAAAATATATTTCAAATAAAAAAATGTATTTCAAATATTGAAAAATTGTATTTCATACAAATAATAGTATTTTAATATATTAAAATATAAAATACTTGTGAAAAGTATTTGAACTAAAAATACAAAATACTTTAATTTTGAAGTATTTCAAATAATTACTTAAAATATTTAATCTAATTCAAATACTTATTTCAAATACATATATTTCAAATACTATACAACACTGTGTCTATAAGTGTGTATGTGTGTGTGTGTATGTATGTATGTGTGTGTGTGTGTGTGTGTGTATGTGTATGAATTTTGTCTTCGCTCTAACTCAAATACTATCATTCAGAAAATTCTGAAATCTTGTATTTCTACCCTATTCTAATACAAAAAGATGCCATAATGGTTTTTTTTTCCAAAAAATACCATTAAATGCCATTTTTTCGAATTTTGTCATTGGAAAATTATAGATTACTAAATTTTGTGCAGGTATGCATTAATACTTTTTCTATATACTTTACAGATAAATTTAAAAATCATTTTTCTTTTTTTAATCCCGAAGCCTAAGATAAACAAAATTCCTTTGTTACACAGTTTATTTTTCAAATGAATGTAACTGATAGGTAAACGTCATTGTCAAAAAATTAATCACTTCAAATTAATAATAGTGACATATTAAATAATAAAGAAAATCGTAAATAAAGCAATAGTTATATGCAATGGAATATAATATAGTTTGCAGTCATAGTAAATACGTAGGTATGTATTTAAATTAATAAAAATTAAATAGCGGGAGGTTTCGTGTTGGCCACATCAGATTTTTATTATTGCACTATTGGTAGGAGATAAAACATCGGTGATCTACCCAGTTTCAAAAAAAGAAGGGTGCAAATGTTTTATTATTATTATTTATTATTATTAATTATTATTATTATTTTTATTATTATTGTTATTATTATTATTGTTATTATTATTATTAATTATTATTATTATTATGATTATTATTATTTTTACTGTTATTATGTATTCAATATCCAATAGACTGCTGTCCTATTCTAGGGTAAGGAGAAAAGATAAATATTACAAATGTAAAATGTATGTAAATTTAAGTAAGATAGGTTATGGAGTTTTTTATGTTTTTTATACTGTCATGAAAAATATCAACATACAATTCAATCTGATGGTAACATTGTTGCATATTATGTATAGGCGATTTAATTAGAATATTTGGTCGAGGAGTTTTGACATAGAATGTACTGGTATCTCGGGCTGATAATCTCGGTACTCGAAACGAAATGTTGTTCAAAATGAAGGGACAGTATATGGTATTATTAATAATTTTTTGTAATAAAATAACAGAATTAATTGTTCGTCTTTAATGAAGGTAATTCAAGTTAAACGATTTTAACAATAATTCCTGTGATATACCTCTTGGCGGGTAACTTCCATTTAAGATATATACCATATATTAAAAATTTTCTTTGAACCCCTTCGAGAGAATCACTATTTTTATTATGAATAGGATTCCAAATTACCAAGCAGTATTCTAAGTGAGGTCGCACAAGGGATATAAATAATAGCTTTAGAACTGAATATCATCGTAAAATTAAGCGTTTGTGATTATTAATCTCAGATACTTATATGAGGAACCGATTGCTTGTTTTATGTGGTCAGTAAAGAGTAATTTAGGGTCAAAAACAACGCCTAGATCTTTAAATAAATAAGGTCTATGAAGAATAATATTGTAAAGGGCGTAATTGAAGGTGGTTACATTGGATTTTCTATGGAAGGTCATCACATTGCATTTGTTGACATTTAATAATAGATTATTATTGACACACCAGTTATGAATATTGTTTAAATTTTCTTGTATATTTTCACAATTAGAATTAAATGATATAGTATAGAAGAGTTTTAAATCATCTGTGTACATTAAAAAGGGAACATCTATGACATTAGATATGTCATTTATATACAAATTAAAAAGAAGTGGACCCAACACTGATCCCTGTGGTACACCCGATTTTTGATGAAAAGTTTCTGATTGAAAACCATCGTAACCAACAAACTGTTGCCTATCATACAGGAAGAAAATAAAACAATTAATGAATCGGAAAAACCAAAGGAATGAAGCTTTTTTAGAAGTACGGAATGGTCTATTTTGTCGAAAGCTTTGGAGAAGTCAGTATATACGACATCAACTTGAACTTTATTGTCCAAAGATTCGCAGGTAAATTGGGTTATGCATAATAAATTTTTAAGAGTTGATCTCCCCTTCATGAAGCCATGTTGATTTAATGAAACGTTGCTATAAATTTTAGAATGCAATATGATCTTAAATATTTTATTAAAGTTAGAAATAATAGCTACTGGTCTGTAGTTAGTTAAATCATTCCTATCTCCTTTTTTAAACATAGGGGTTATTCGCGAGATTTTCCATTGACTAGGGAATGTGGATGTTTTTAAAATTTAATTGAAAATAATGATAAGTGGTTTTACAAACACTGATGCACAGTCTTTAATGATGAAAGAGGGAAATTTATCTGGGCCTACAGTCATTTTAGAATTCAGTTTCTGTATTGCAGACATAATACCTTCTTAAGATATCGTATTAAAATTGAGGAATAAGTGATTACTCATATCAGAGTCAATTTTGTTGTTCACTAGGCTGTCATTAAAAGATGATGAAAAATAATGAGCAAAACTTTCAACAATTTTTTGTCCATCACAAATAGTTTCACCATTGTATTTTAATACGGGTGGTACAGAAGATACATTTCGTTTCTGACTAATGAAAGACCAAAAGTTCTTAGGATCGTTTTTCACGTTGTTTTGTAATTTTTGATTGTATAATTTGTAAGCACATTTAACATCATATTTAATTTTAGCTCTTAAATGTTCGAATTCTGTTTTATGTTGCACGGTACCAGTACTCTTAAATCGTTTCCATTTTTTATGCTTTTGCTTAATTTTGCGTATTATTGTTCCGTTATACCACGGTGGATAAGTACTATTACTTTGACGTTTATATGTTAGTAGTAATGGAATAAAACTTTTCAATAGCTGCATTTACATTGTCATAATTATTAAGAACATCCCAATTTATATTATTAATATCTTCGTACAGAAGTGGAAAATTAGCCTTTTTAAAATTATAACCATTTTTCACTTACAATGGAATAATTTGTTTCTGAAACGTCCTATACTATATGACAACGAATTATAAATAAAAATTTTGGAACCTAAAAGCCCATACTTGGGAAATTTTTCAATAATTTAGAATGCGTTTTTTATTATTTGATTTCACTACAAATAATTAAATTTAAACAAATATTTTCTATACGAACAAATATTTTACATCTGGCAGCTACAGTGAAGGGCCGATTTTTTAATCTCTGATTAAAATTTTAACTTCTAGTTAGTAAACAATATTGGATCGTTTTGTTGACAGCAATGATAAATCTATCATTTGACAGTTAATTTTGTTTATTTAACTCTTAGTTAAAATTTTAACCAGATATTAAAAAACCGGTCCTAAGATTGTCTTTAAATTAATATTAACATGATATGAAATAAAAGTAAAATCATGCAAAAAATAAAAATAAAATCCTTTATAGTCTTATACTGCCTGTCGAAGCGAACGGACGTGTCGCAAGAGCCCAGTGTATAGTGTATTCTTTCTCTACGGTAATTATTTATATAATTATATAATAATATAAAATCAGTGGACAGGTGTTACTTAACCAGTAAGTAACTGATTAAAAGCATTAGGTAACTATCGCAGTTAATAATATTACAACTAATTAAATAAAAGCATAGTGCCTAAACATTCAAATATAGAAATAAATTCAGAAGAATCAGCTAACACCTAGGCCAGTTGGCCTAGGTGTAGTACACTTATCCTGATGGAATGGCAACAAGTCAACCTACGGAAAACCAAACGAAATATTCACCAACTAAAAGATGGGATAAACGCTAGGAAAAGAGCTAACATTCCCCTGCCAACCGGTACATGTAATAGGTATGAAATTTTAAGTGACAACAATGGAACAACCAGTAATAACAACAAAGATACGCCGAAAATATCCAAACCACCACCCATATTCATTCCTGGCGTTCAAGACGTTAAACCACTAAATACAATGATTAAAAGCTCTATACAAGACAACTACTTCCTGAAAACAATAGAAAACCATCAAGTTAAACTGCAGGCAAACAACATAGAAAGTTACAGAAAAATAATGAAAACCTTTAAAGAAAAAGATGTTAAATACCATACATACCAATTAAAAGAACAGAGAAGCTATCGGGTTGTCATAAGAAACCTGCACCATTCAACAGATGTAGAAGAACTCAAAGAGGAAATTGAAACAAACGGACACAAAGTAACTAATATTTTCAATATTAAACAAAAATTCACCAAAAAACCTCTACCACTATTCTACATAGAAAGAAATAAAGACATCTACAACATCGAGTTCCTGCAACACACAATGGTGCAAATGCCACAGGTAAAAAAAATAAATACTACAATGCATGAGATGTCACTAAAACATACTGCTCAAGACCACAAAGATGTTTCAAATGCGGTCAAAACCACTCTAATAAAGACTGTGCTCTCTTCCAAGGAAAAACATCGAGCTAATTACAAAGGCTGTATAGTCTACCAAGAAATACTGAAAAGAAAATATCCCCCCATAAGAAAAAGACATCCACCGCAAACACAAACACATCACCCAAAGAATCCGCAAACAGTAAACCCAGACACTAGCTACGCCCAAACAGTTAAAAACACAAATATTGAAAACAAAGAAGAAAATCTGCAAGCACAAGAATTAAAATCAAACAAATTAGAACAGATGATGCAAAAACTTCTAGAGAGAATGGACACAATGCTAAACCATTTGACAACTGTGATAACTAAAACGAAATAATGTCGCGCAATCTAAAAATCTCACACTGGAACGCTAACGGCTTGGCTCAACATAGCCAAGAGATAAAAACTTTGATTTATAATAACCAAATAGACATAATGCTTGTGTCAGAAACGCACTTTACTCCAATATCCTACTTCAAACTACCACATTATAATACATACAACACGACACACCCAGACGACAGAGCACAAGGGGGAAAAACAACCGTAATAATTAAAAATTCCATAAAACATTTTTCTCTACCTGAATACTGCATGAATCACTTACAGGCCACAAGTATAGTTGTTGAAGATTGGACAGGACCAATAACTTTATGAAACAAAATCCACTCCTACATCTCCAGTGTTGTGTAACAAATACACTGATTGGGAATCTTTCAGAGATATTCTAGAGGAAAATATTAGTCTAAAAATACCGTTAAAAAGTAACACCGATATAGATAACGCAACAGAAAAACTAGTACAGGCAATATAAAACGCAGCTTGTAAATCAACACTCTTAACCAGCAGACAAAAAAAATGACACAATAAACTATCCCAACTATTTGAGACAAAAAAATAGGTGAAAAACGCAGACTTCGAAGAATTTGGCAAAATTCCAGAAATCCAAACGATAAAACAAGATTCAATCACGCTGATAGAAATCTTAAAAAATTGCTACACGAGTGGAACAACAATAATACACAAGAGTATCTATTCCATCTCACGGCAACCCATGCAACGGAATACTCTCTATGGAGGACAACAAAATCCATAAAACAACCCAAAGATCAAATTCCCCCAATAAGGAAGATTGATAATACCTGGGCAAAAAGTGATAAGGAAAAATCCGAAACATTAGCACAACATGTAGCAAATGTTTTTAAACCTTATCCAAAAGAAATTACAGATGAAGAACAAGAAATATATGAAATTTTAGATTACCCCAACCAGTTATTGCCACCCATAAAAAACATCAGTATGGCCAAAATTCAAGAGACAATACAGAAAGATTTAAGTATAAAAAAGCTCCTGGTTATGAATTAATAACAGACAGAATACTAAAAGAACTGCCGGATAAAGTAATAAAGTTAGTTACCTACATATTCAACGCCATTCTCAGACTAAGCTACTATTAATACTAAAACCTGGTAAAGCCCTATACAACGTTACATCATACAGATCCATTAGCTTATTACCAATACTATCGATAGTACTAGAAAAGTTACTATTAAAAAGAATAAAACCGGTACTAACTGAAAATAGCCTAATTACCGACCATCAATTCGGGTTTAGGAATGAACACGCCAAAATAGAACAGATACATCGAGTGACAAAAATCATCAGCGAAACATTAGAAGAAAATAAATACTGCTCAACAGCGTTTCTCGACGTTACATAAGCTTTCGACAAGGTTTGGCATGATGGAGTGTTTTGTAAACTCAAACAAATGTTACCAAATAATCTGTATTTAATTATTAAATCATACCTTTCTGAAAGGTTCTTCCAAGTTAAACATAATAACGAATACTCTGAAATATACCCAATTACATCAGGAGTACCACAAGGCAGTCTTCTAGGACCCGTTCTCACTCTACTTTGATAGCAAACCTATTCCCTAAGCTGAAGACACAAAATACTTAGGAATAAAGCTTGATAGACGTCTTAACTGGAAAAAGCGCATAACAAAACGAAAATAGCTGAACATAAAACTTCAAAAACTTTACTGGATGCTAAGCCCCAAATCGAAGTTATCGATGGAAAACAAACTACTGATTTACAAAGTAGCCCTAAAACCGATCTGAACCTACGGAATTCAACTGTGGGGAACTGCCAGCGTCTCAAACTTAGAAATTATACAAAGATTCCAATCTAAGGTACTCAGACTAATCACAAAAGCCCACATACAAATCAAGCAATACACACCGATCTAAACATGAGCACAGTGAAAGACAAAGCGGAAGCTACCACTGAAAAATACATTAAGAGACTAGAAAATCACCCCAACCACAACGCCGTCAACCTTGTAGACAACAGCCAAGACACATACAGGTTAAAAAGACACACACCACTCGACATTCCATATAGATTCACATAACTTGATAAGAAGAAATAGATAAATGTATGGGAAACATGCGACTGGGCATCAATCCCTTATGATATTGTAATTATTAACTAATTGTCCGTAATGTACAGATTGTAAATAATAAACTGTCAATAAAAAAATAAATCCTTTATTAAAATAATAAAACAAAATTGTATCTAAAGAGCCATTATATCATTTAACACGTAATTTTAATTATTTTATGAACTGTACTATAAATTTTAAAATTTTTAAAGAACAAAGGAGCACTAACAAAAGATGTATTACACTATTATACAATTTGATATTTTACTAATGACGTGCTAGATGTGAAGTTGGCACGTCAATAAACAATGTTTCATTAGCCGTTTTATGGATTTTGAAAAAAATTAAAGATCAAACGAGCACTAACCGAGCACTGACAAAAGATGTATTAAACAATGTGATATTTTACTAATGACATGGTAGGTGTGAAGTTGGCACGTCATTAAATAATGTTAATTATCTCGTGAACTGTTCTATGAATTTCAAAAAATTTTAAAGCACAAAAGAGCAGTAACGAAACACTAACAAAAGTTGTATTAAACAATGTCATATATTACTAATGACGTGCTATAGGTGTGAAGTTGGCACGTCATTATATAATGTTAATTATCTCGTGAACAGTTCTATGAATTTCAAAAAAAAAAAAAATTAAAGCGCAAAAGAGCACTAACAAAAGATGTATTGAACAATTTGATATTTTACTAATGACGTACTAGGTATGAAGCTGGCACGTCTATAAATAATTTTAATTATTTCATTAACCGTTTCATGCATTTCGAAAAAATTTAAAGAACAAAAGAGCACTAACGAAGCACTAACAAAAGATGTATTCAACAATTTGATATTTTACCAGTGACATGCTAGGTGTGAAGTTGGCACGTCAATAAATAATGTTAATTATTTCATGAACCGAATTCCAAAAAAAAAAAACAGAAGAGCACTAACAAAGCACTAAACACAATATAAAAAAGATTATTTTTTATTATGACGTACCAACTTCACGGACCCCAAACTTGATGAATGCTGCAGTTCTGTAACAATGAATTTGAATTCTAATGGTTTTTGTTTACATCCATATTGTGAAGATGAGCTTAGTAAATTAGTAGAATATAAAATAAAAAAGTAAGAATTCAAGTAGACTATCTTTTCAAAATATCTCTAAAAGCTTGAATAAGAATGAACAACCTGTTGAACATTTTTGCGTTCTATCCCGAGTTTTTGAATGTGTTAGTCACTCAAAACTCTTAGACAAACTTCATTGTTATAGAATTAGAGGTGTTCCTTTAGAGTGGGTTAAATCATTTTTAGAAAACTGCCAACAATTTGTATCGATCTACAACCTCAATGATACTCAAATAAAAAACACTGAGTCTACAATCTTTGTTAATAACAAGGATGTCTCACAAAATTGTGTAATTTCACCAAATCTGTTTATTTTGTGCATTAATGATTTACCTACGATTTTTGGAGATGAATGTCACATTACACTATATACAGATGATACTTCCATAATCGTTCCTGAAACTTGTGATCAGCTACGTCAACAAAAGTGCGAAAACCATTTAAATAACTTATCATCTTTTTTCTGCGATAATGATCTTTATTATTGACTGTAACACACTTATCTCAAAGCTAGTTTCAGTAAATTATCAATTTTGGCATTCGAGTAGTCGTCTCAGAAGAAAACAACTTATCACTTAAGTCGAATCCAGATTATGGTATGGTATTTGTTTCTGGGGTGCTACACCATATGCACATAGTGCGTTCATTATTCAAAAACGTTTAGTACGAACATTTGCTAAAGTTTCCCGTTGTTCTTCTTGTAGACTTCTTTTTTCATAGTTTCATTTACTGACTATAGTCTCCATATTCATTTATGAAGTTTGTTTATATAATAAAACTAAATTTTGATAAACATGAGTACAGCACAAGACAAAAGCAAATGCTGCCCATTCCAGTAAGTAAACACAAAACGTTAGATTTACTTCCAAATATACAAGGGTTTAAACTTTCATAATTTAGAGATTAATATACAACTAGAGACAAATAAAAATGCCCTTAGAAGATTGTTTAAAAAAATCTATTGGACAAGAATTTTTATTCGGTTAATGAATTTTTATCATTTTGACAAATAACGGGGTTTATATTAAAATACCTCTTATACTTTTTATGTACATATTCTATACATGCATTTTTACATTGCCTATTGAATAAGATATTATTATTATTTTTATTTATTACTATTGTCAATAGCACAAAAGTGACCCCTGTGGTGCACTCTCCACACCAGCTATGAGTGCCCGTGAGGTGACGCCTGGTAAGCGCCCACACGGTAAAATATATCATCATTACCGATGTTTACATGTGTTGTAGATACTGGCACACCCAGAAATGAATAATATGCCGTGGTGATATATTTATTTATTATTATTATTATTATTGCTGTTATTGTTATAAAGAATTATTTTTCCTAGGGTTATCGCTCAATTGCAGCTGTAAATATGTGTTTCGCCCTTCTTAGAGCTCATCAGTACAGCATAGCTAGTTAATTGGTGGACATTAACTAGAGGTAGTAATACAAAAAAAAAAAAAAAATCGAGCAATTGTGCGATAACCGTAGGAAAAAAGAATTCTGCGGTGAATTTTGCGGTCAAGAAATATTATTTTTTTATTACTACCTCCAGTTAATGTCCACCTATTAACTAGCTATGCTGTACTGATGAGCTCTAAGAATTCTTTACAAACTTTGCGCTCAAGAAATATTGTTTTAGTTATTGTTATTATTATTGTTTTTTTATTATTAATTATTATTATTATTATTATTATTATTATTATTATTATTATTATTATTATAATTATTGCCAGAGTAGAATATTTTTGGTTTCAATAATATATTTTACAAATACAGCACCTAGGCAAGAGATTAGTTTTCATCAGATCGAAGCGTTAGCAAAGATATAAGAACACAGAGAGGCTGTTTACTTTTTATTTGTTTATGTTTAGTAGAGCGATGCGATAAGAATTAAACACACAATTCGGAGGTAAAATTCTTCATTATGTGGCTAATATTTGTGCCGAGTGTTTGATAATTTGTGTGGGTGATTCTGTGAAGGAGGAATATTGAATAAAAGGTGAGTGGTACCGTAGTGCCCTGCATTTTCTTTAATTATATTTCATTTTGTAATTAAATTCAGTAATACATGTATTAAGAATTGTATGTTGTTTTTATTTTCAAAACATAGATTTCTCAAGAAGAAATGCCGTAAAGGTGGTAAAGAACAAAAATTGTGAGCTCTCTGTATGTTGTATTTCGTTTATTTAAATTTAGAAGTACATTGTGACGTGTGCTATAAATTTCAACAAAAACAAAATAAATAAAATAAAATAAATATATCATCACGGCATATTACCCATTTTTGGGTGCGCTAGTATCTACAACACATGTAGACATCGGTAATGATGACGATATATTTTACCGTGTGGGCGCTTACAAAATATTAGTATAATTATATTTAAACAGTTTTTACCTAATTCTTACAATTGGTCTTTTATTTTTCAATATATTTTTCTTTTTAACATATTATTTTCTAACTGTTTTTCTAAACCACGACAACCTACCCTTACTATTTTTGCCAGACTTAGCCTACTTGGTCGTTATTCTTAATTATTGGTAATGGTAATTTGACGCCTTCTGTTAAATTAGCACAATCTATTTGGATATGCAATTTGGCTATTTTGGCGACTTGTCTCGCCACTATTCCATTTTTTGTCTGAGGTATTACTCTTCGTACTTGTTTATTTTTACTTTCCTTCAATTCTATGATTTTTCCCTTCAACCATAAATTTCGTCGACTATTTTCATCAACCACAATGACAATATCACCTTTTGCCAATGGTTTGGTATTTTTATACCACTTTATTCGTCGTGTATTGGTAGGTAGGTATTCTCGGATCAATCGTTTTCAAAATAGGTTACTGTAGTGTTCGGATATCATCCAGTTTCTTCGTAAGAATGTACCATTTTCTTCTTGTACTTAGTGGCTATCGAACTGGACATAAAGTCCCTCACGGTCAAAAACAGAAATATTTGGAAGAAAACAAGGCACATTAAAAGAGTGAACTTACATAACTGGTTAATATTTTCAGGTATAGAACTATGAAAATCACATGCATATATTGTATTTTAACATATTTCTGTAGCCATACGTAAATAAATAAATAAATTTTCTTCTACTGGCATTTTGTTGATCGATTTTACACCATTTGATGTACCCAACAAAAAGTGATTTGGAGTAAGAGCTTCATCGTTTTGATGATCTAGGGGGACGTATGTTAGAGGACGTTAATTTATAATTTTCTACTTCTGCCATCATATTTCTTAATAGTTCATCAGATGATGTTTTTCTTGGACTGATAGCGCATAAAGTTGATTTTATTCAGCGAATGAAGCGCTCCCAGCTCCTTCCCATATAAGGAACCGATGGAAGTATGAACGACCACTTGCACTCTGAATTAACAAATGTTTATATAATTTTTGTTTTGTACAGGTTTTCTACAAGATTCCTCAATTCTCGCTCTGCACCATGGATATTGGTGCCATTATCTATGTGGATTTCTTTTAGTCTTCCCCTTCTTGCTATAAAGTTCTTAAGGTACATTATGCAAGAGTCTGTAGTCAATGAGTGTGCGATTTCGATATGAACTGCTCGAATTGTTAGACATGTGAAAAGGACTCCCCATCGTTTTATCGTTTTTCTTTTCTTCCCACAACTACAGTAATTGGTCCAAAGTAAGCAATGGCAATGTATCTGAATGGTCTAGTAGCGAGTCTGTCTGCTGCTAAAAGTGCCATTTCTGGTACTATTAGTACAGCTTTTTTAGTTTTACACTGCTGACATTCCTGTTCAACTTGTGTTACCAGAACTCGTAACTTCGATATAAGAAATTTTTGACGCAATTCGTTTATTATTTTTCTAAATTTTGGTGACAATATTGATGATGATAGAAATCTACTAGCAGCTTTGTAATTCTATTTACTTATGGTAGAATCATTGGCCGTTCCATGTCGTTACAAATCTTTTTGCTTGCATCTATTCTTCCTTTCTTGCGCAATACTCTATTTTCATCAACATATGGAGATAATTTGAAAATTGAACTTGTCTTTTCCACATTGTATTCTACCCTGCGTGGTGAAGTTCTGTTTTTTTTTTCTAAGACTGTCATTTTATATGGAAATGAGGCCCATTGTGCTTGGCGATAAAGGAAGTATTTCGCTTTCTTGTATTCTTAATTATTGGTAATGGTAATTTGACGCCTTCTGTTAAATTAGCACAATCTATTTGGATATGCAATTTGGCTATTTTGGCGACTTGTCTCGCCACTATTCCATTTTTTGTCTGAGGTATTACTCTTCGTACTTATTTATTTTTACTTTCCTTCAATTCTATGATTTTTCCCTTCAACCATAAATTTCGTCGACTATTTTCATCAACCACAATGACAATATCACCTTTTGCCAATGGTTTGGTATTTTTATACCACTTTATTCGTCGTGTATTGGTAGGTAGGTATTCTCGGATCAATCGTTTTCAAAATAGGTTACTGTAGTGTTCGGATATCATCCAGTTTCTTCGTAAGAATGTACCATTTTCTTCTTGTACTTAGTGGCTATCGAACTGGACATAAAGTCCCTCACGGTCAAAAACAGAAATATTTGGAAGAAAACAAGGCACATTAAAAGAGTGAACTTACATAACTGGTTAATATTTTCAGGTATAGAACTATGAAAATCACATGCATATATTGTATTTTAACATATTTCTGTAGCCATACGTAAATAAATAAATAAATTTTCTTCTACTGGCATTTTGTTGATCGATTTTACACCATTTGATGTACCCAACAAAAAGTGATTTGGAGTAAGAGCTTCATCGTTTTGATGATCTAGGGGGACGTATGTTAGAGGACGTTAATTTATAATTTTCTACTTCTGCCATCATATTTCTTAATAGTTCATCAGATGATGTTTTTCTTGGACTGATAGCGCATAAAGTTGATTTTATTCAGCGAATGAAGCGCTCCCAGCTCCTTCCCATATAAGGAACCGATGGAAGTATGAACGACCACTTGCACTCTGAATTAACAAATGTTTATATAATTTTTGTTTTGTACAGGTTTTCTACAAGATTCCTCAATTCTCGCTCTGCACCATGGATATTGGTGCCATTATCTATGTGGATTTCTTTTAGTCTTCCCCTTCTTGCTATAAAGTTCTTAAGGTACATTATGCAAGAGTCTGTAGTCAATGAGTGTGCGATTTCGATATGAACTGCTCGAATTGTTAGACATGTGAAAAGGACTCCCCATCGTTTTATCGTTTTTCTTTTCTTCCCACAACTACAGTAATTGGTCCAAAGTAAGCAATGGCAATGTATCTGAATGGTCTAGTAGCGAGTCTGTCTGCTGCTAAAGGTGCCATTTCTGGTACTATTAGTACAGCTTTTTTAGTTTTACACTGCTGACATTCCTGTTCAACTTGTGTTACCAGAACTCGTAACTTCGATATAAGAAATTTTTGACGCAATTCGTTTATTATTTTTCTAAATTTTGGTGACAATATTGATGATGATAGAAATCTACTAGCAGCTTTGTAATTCTATTTACTTATGGTAGAATCATTGGCCGTTCCATGTCGTTACAAATCTTTTTGCTTGCATCTATTCTTCCTTTCTTGCGCAATACTCTATTTTCATCAACATATGGAGATAATTTGAAAATTGAACTTGTCTTTTCCACATTGTATTCTACCCTGCGTGGTGAAGTTCTGTTTTTTTTTTCTAAGACTGTCATTTTATATGGAAATGAGGCCCATTGTGCTTGGCGATAAAGGAAGTATTTCGCTTTCTTGTATTCTTAATTATTGGTAATGGTAATTTGACGCCTTCTGTTAAATTAGCACAATCTATTTGGATATGCAATTTGGCTATTTTGGCGACTTGTCTCGCCACTATTCCATTTTTTGTCTGAGGTATTACTCTTCGTACTTGTTTATTTTTACTTTCCTTCAATTCTATGATTTTTCCCTTCAACCATAAATTTCGTCGACTATTTTCATCAACCACAATGACAATATCACCTTTTGCCAATGGTTTGGTATTTTTATACCACTTTATTCGTCGTGTATTGGTAGGTAGGTATTCTCGGATCAATCGTTTTCAAAATAGGTTACTGTAGTGTTCGGATATCATCCAGTTTCTTCGTAAGAATGTACCATTTTCTTCTTGTACTTAGTGGCTATCGAACTGGACATAAAGTCCCTCACGGTCAAAAACAGAAATATTTGGAAGAAAACAAGGCACATTAAAAGAGTGAACTTACATAACTGGTTAATATTTTCAGGTATAGAACTATGAAAATCACATGCATATATTGTATTTTAACATATTTCTGTAGCCATACGTAAATAAATAAATAAATTTTCTTCTACTGGCATTTTGTTGATCGATTTTACACCATTTGATGTACCCAACAAAAAGTGATTTGGAGTAAGTGCTTCATTGTTTTGATGATCTAGGGGGACGTATGTTAGAGGACGTTAATTTATAATTTTCTACTTCTGCCATCATATTTCTTAATAGTTCATCAGATGATGTTTTTCTTGGACTGATAGCGCATAAAGTTGATTTTATTCAGCGAATGAAGCGCTCCCAGCTCCTTCCCATATAAGGAACCGATGGAAGTATGAACGACCACTTGCACTCTGAATTAACAAATGTTTATATAATTTTTGTTTTGTACAGGTTTTCTACAAGATTCCTCAATTCTCGCTCTGCACCATGGATATTGGTGCCATTATCTATGTGGATTTCTTTTAGTCTTCCCCTTCTTGCTATAAAGTTCTTAAGGTACATTATGCAAGAGTCTGTAGTCAATGAGTGTGCGATTTCGATATGAACTGCTCGAATTGTTAGACATGTGAAAAGGACTCCCCATCGTTTTATCGTTTTTCTTTTCTTCCCACAACTACAGTAATTGGTCCAAAGTAAGCAATGGCAATGTATCTGAATGGTCTAGTAGCGAGTCTGTCTGCTGCTAAAGGTGCCATTTCTGGTACTATTAGTACAGCTTTTTTAGTTTTACACTGCTGACATTCCTGTTCAACTTGTGTTACCAGAACTCGTAACTTCGATATAAGAAATTTTTGAAGCAATTCGTTTATTATTTTTCTAAATTTTGGTGACAATATTGATGATGATAGAAATCTACTAGCAGCTTTGTAATTCTATTTACTTATGGTAGAATCATTGGCCGTTCCATGTCGTTACAAATCTTTTTGCTTGCATCTATTCTTCCTTTCTTGCGCAATACTCTATTTTCATCAACATATGGAGATAATTTGAAAATTGAACTTGTCTTTTCCACATTGTATTCTACCCTGCGTGGTGAAGTTCTGTTTTTTTTTTTTTCTAAGACTGTCATTTTATATGGAAATGAGGCCCATTGTGCTTGGCGATAAAGGAAGTATTTCGCTTACTTGTATTCTTCTAACAGTAATGGTCCGAATATTTTCGATTTTTTTTCTTTTAGTGATATGAGATTGTAGCAAAATATCTGAACATATATTTGGGTATGGAGAATTCTTTCCCATTTAGAAAATCGTGTAGGATCTAAAGTTTGAGGTAATTTTGGAATTTTTCTCCATTCTGCAACTTCAGTTTTTTCCAAAATTTCTCTAATTCGACAAGCAGAAAACTGTCGATAGCTTCGATGGTCTGATTTTATCCATGATATTATCGTATTTGAATCTGACCAAAAGTATCTTTCGGTGAATTTAATGGAATGTCTTTCTTGAATGTTCTCAGCCAATATAGTTCCCAAAACGGTAGCTTCTAATTCCATTCTTGGAATTGATAAATATTTCAAAGGGGCTACACGTGTTTTTGATCCTAGAAGAGCACACTGGATTGCTTGTCTTGCTCTGTATCTTAGATAGGCAACTGCGGGGTTATGCTTCTTCACTTGCATCAACAAATATGTGTAATTATGTTTCAGTTTCACTTATTTTAATATTTTTTACATAAAATCTCGGAATTCGAATAGACTCTATTTTGGGTAATTGCATGATCCATTCTAACCACTTGTTATATTGAACGTCGTTGATTTCTTCATCCCAAGTAACTGTGGATTTCCAAACGTCTTGCACTAAAATTTTGATGGGTTGTTACGTTTAATTTTAATGTTGGCACTATCTATAATCCTTTTGTATTTTCTTACCCCTTATGACTACTTCCCACTAGACGTATACGTAGCTGTAGTAAATAAACATTTTAATAACGGTAAAATTAAAAGATATCGCCAATTATTACCTGGCGCGACGTTTCTGTCGGTTCTTTCTTGTTGTGAGTTTCTTCGTGCAACGTGCAATCTTTGTGTGTGAAATATATTTGGCTTGTTGGAATTTTTTTGGATCAAATTTATATTCGGATCATTGCTGGCGATGCACGACGTATAAAATTTTATTTTGTCGAGGATTTTCTCGGATCAAAAAGAACTCACATTCAACTATTTAACAGCCGCCTTCCAGCTCAGGTATAATTGATTTCAGTTGTTTTATTAAATGTTTAGTATTTATAAGTCAGTTCTTTTGTTTGAAAATAGTGTTGAATTTATCTTAACATAAACCCATATTATAATTTTAAATGCAATCTTTCATGACCCATAAGGTCAGTGGCGTATCATCTATTTTTCTCCATTATTAAAGTACCCTCTTTCAGGCTGTCACTGTTACTGTTACTGTTATTATTATTATTGTTACGGGCACGGTACTGTTACCGTTTGCTTGGGGATTAAGTACCATATCTACGTACAATTCACACCACACGGCATGACCCGCAGACCACTAAATTTTTGGGAATTAAATTCTGGAGACGACCATCCTGGTTTCAACAATCCCAGACAATAGCGTGCTGAGGGAATAAGCAGCCGATAGACGCCATTTTTTTTCGACGCTTATGCGTACGCTGGCTACATGTAACCGTCGGATACAACCCTGTAGTTTCCTTTACGAACAAGAGTATTCACATTAGGGACGTAAGCTTATTTCTTTTATTGTTATCAGTATTGTTCGCATTTGATACCATTGTCTGGTTTAGACATTTGAGAAAACTTATAGTTATACGATTTAATATTCCAAACACTTTATTCTCGAAGTATGTAATTTGGTCATTATAATTATTGTTAGATCTGATCACCTCCTATAAATTTAAATTCTTTTGAGTTTATGTTGTGATTTTTATTTTACGATGCTCATTGGTTAGCGTGTTGTGCGCCGTTTTAGCTTTAGGACAGGTCTTACATTCTATTGTACATAGTTACGACAGTATTGTCGCAAAACTGACGTAAACGCTGGTATACCAACGGTTCACGCGGTTCGTATATTCTTTCCTTTTTTTTATTTCGCTAGTGCCTCGTCCTGAACGCTTGGCTAGCGCCGGCGGGCTAGTACTTTACACGACTTTTTTTTATATCCGCTTGTCTTTTATATATTATTATACATTATATCGATTATTGAGGGTTGATCCGACTAAACTAGGGTTTGTGTTTCAAATAATTATTTTTTTTTTTTGTATTAAAAATTTTTGTCGTTGTTTTTCAAAACACATGTACAATTGTGTTGATTAATATAGTGCCAACTCAAAATACTTGTTGAACTCTTTTTGCGTGCATGTCCTGTTGCCTTCCTCTTTATCCTTATCTCCGCAGGCTTGTTGACCAGCCCTGGTTGAGCGTCCATTGGTCAGCTGGCGCCCTTCCGATTTCAATTAGGTACTATTCCTGGAGGACAACCTACACCCACACCCTCCTCCACTGTAGTTAGTCCGGAGCCCAACCTTGCGCGGAATTTTTGCCACCCAAGGTGTAGATCTTGTTACAAGAGAATTTGGCACTCAAACGTGGGGCCATATTGTTTTTAAGAGCTATCTAGTTAAAAAAAAAATGAAATTTATTTTTTTTACCTTTTTGTAATTTGGCTGTTACGTGTAGTTTGAGTGGGCACTATATTTGTAAATTCAGGTAGTCTATGAGGTCGGCAGCTGTAGACTTGTTATTTCGAATTTTTTTTATCACCCTGGTCCGTCGTGTGTTTTTATTTATTAGGGACCTATATTATTATTTTTTTATTCTCATTCATTAGTTTGGGTAGTTAATTTATTTGAAATAGAAATGGAGATAAATAGATTGAGTAAGGCAGAATTAATTTATGAATTACGGGTTCGGGGTATTATGGATGACAGCAGTAGCCATTCCATGCGTAAATCACTTAGGGGCGTTATGAAATTAGAAAAAGACCCATACTTCGTTAAAATTAAACATCCTTTCACTTTTACTGAAGATTCGACCGCTATTACCGAAAAAATTGCAGAAATAGAAGGTTGTATTGATCTGTTTCAAGACCTTAAAGGTTCTCCGTCATTTAAAAAGACAATCACAAAAATATCTCACTGCATTGGACGTGTTAATCGAGCAGTACCAACGAACGACACAGAAAACGCGAATATCTCTAAATTTTTATTATCTCTAATAAAATTAAAGAGCGATTTAGCAAGTAAAGCCAAACAGTTTAGACGTTCGACTTCCATAAATAATACGATACTCGAAGTTAGTAACATTGGTATTGGCAATGATTCAGATACTCATAGCACTAATAGCTCGTCAGAATCAGAGTCAGACGTGGAAGCGACTTCTTCGTGCCAACCAAAAATTAAACCGATTCCAGTGTCCCAATGGAATATCAAACATACCGGTGATAATAAGCAGATGTCTCTTAATGCTTTTTTGGAAAAAAATTGATGATTTACGAAAAGCACGTAATATTTCTAAATCACAACTATTTCTGTCGGCGTTCGATTTATTTTCGGACAAAGCATTAATTTGGTATCGGATGAATAAATGCGTATATTCGGGATGGGATGAACTCGTAGGAGGATTGCGAGAAGAATTTCAACCACATGGCTATAATGATAAACTTTTTGATGAAATAAAAAGTCGAACACAAGGACCTACCGAGTCTATAGGAATTTACATAGCTATTATGTTGAATTTGTTTTCTCGTCTTACCTGTAAAGTTAGTGAAGACCTTAAACTTAAAATCTTAATGGAAAATATAGCTCCCTTTTACCAAATTCAGTTAGGATTGGCTGAAGTTAAATCGATACCTCAACTGTTAAAACTTGGAAGACAATTAGAAGCTCGTAGAGCCACTGTAGAAGCTTTCGCACCTCCACCTAGACGTAGTCAAGCTCTTGAACCGGATTTGGCATATGTTTCTACCGAAACGGAAACCTCTTGCGATAGTATTCCAACCCCTGCTCCTCGCAAATGTTGGAACTGTGGTAAGGAAGGACACATAGTTTTACGCTGTAAAGGACGACCGAGGAAACATTGCTATAGTTGCGGTGAACCTAATGTAACAATCAGAACTTGTCGCAAATGTTCGGGAAACGGGAAACGAACGCAGTAGGAGACCGGCTAAAGCGTTCTAATGTATCAACGGTCCATTCACACTCAGTTTTATTAGATTTCATTTTATCTCACGCCCAAGGCGATGAACGACCTTATTTAGAAGTAAATATTCTTGGTAAATCTTTTTTTGGACTTTTAGATTCAGGCGCATCACGCACTATAGCTGGTGGTATAAACCTTCTGTGACCTAGGGTTAAAGTTAATTAATAAAAGTACAACTTGTACGGTTGCAAATGGTGAACGTTGTGGAAGTCCCGGAGAATTTGCCGTTCCAATTAGATTACGAGACAAAGTTAGAATAATTCACATCCTTGCAGTACCAAATTTAAAGCATAACCTTATTCTGGGGGCCGATTTTTGGAAGATCATGGGAATTGTTCCTGATCTACGGAAAGGAGAATGGACATTCTCGGAAGTTCCGGTATTTGTCGAAAATGTAGAAATGATTACTTCACGGGACAATCTGATGAGCGATCAAGAAACCAGATTGAATTCACTAGTAGATGATGTATTTTCTCGGTTTGATTCAATAAAATCGGTTGTACTACGTTAGTGGAACACGAAATAATTACGGATAGTGCGCCAATTAAACAGCGATATTACCCTTTATCTCCTACCATGCAGAAAATTGTGGATAAAGAACTCGACGACATGTTAAGGGATGGGATAGTAGAACGTTCCTCTAGTCCTTGGTCAAGTCCAATTTTAATGGTTCCTAAGAAAGACGGATCGTACCGATTTTGTGTCGATTTCAGAAAACTAAATAAAGAAACTCGGCGAGACGCTTACCCGCTACCATACGTTCCGAACACCCTGGATAAACTTAGAGACGCCAAATATTTGTCTTCTCTTGACATTAAATCTGCGTATTGGCAGATACCGGTCGCGGAATATTCACGGCAATATACTGCATTCACGGTACCTAATCGGGGCTTATTTCAATTTCGTCGTATGCCTTTCGGTTTACATAATGCTCCTGCTACATGGCAACGTTTCATTGAACGCGTTCTAGGCTATGATCTTGAACCACACGTTTTTGTCTATTTGGACGACATTGTGATAGTAACTTCGACGTTTGAGAAACATTTAGAAATTCTCGAAGAAGTTTTAAAACGTATTGTTAACGCTGGTCTTACCCTGAGTAGAGATAAATGTAAATTTTAAAATTAACTGCGTTAATTAGGCTATGTAGTACATCGTCGAGGATTACATGTAGATCCCGAAAAAGTACATGCTATTTTAGATATTACAGTTCCTTCGTCGGTTCGTGAAGTACGTCGTATCCTCGGTATGTCGGCCTGGTATAAACGGTTTATACCGAATTACTCTACTTTAACTGCTCCACTGCGAGATATTTTACGTAAAAATAAAAAGGTTGTTTGGACTTCTACTTGTATGATCGCATGGGATACAATTAAAGAATACCTAGTATCAGCTCCAGTTCTTTCATGTCCAGACTTTAGTAAGGAATTCACAATCCAGGCGGATGCTTCAGATTATGGGGTTGGCGCTGTGTTGACGCAGGAACAAGACACTTAAATAACAATTTAAGTCGTTCTCTTTCACGACAAGAAAGAAATTATTCCACTACGGAAAAAGAATGGCTGTTCTGTACGCGATTGAGAAGTCGCGAGCGTATGTGGAAGGAGCACATTTTACGGTAATAACAGATCATTACTCCTTGCTGTGGTTAAACAATATATAAAATCCTAATGGTAGATTAGCGAGATGTGCTGTTGTTGTTCGCTTGAGACTGAAAACGTGGACGTAAAGGATAAGTGGTACAGAAATTTAATTCAATCAGTTGAACAAAACCCGTTGAAATATGCAAATTTTCGGTGTAACAACTCCGTGTTGTATAAGTACGTGAAGACCCCTTATTCGGACTTATCGGAAGATAATAATTCTTGGAAACGTGTTGCTCCAAAAGAAGATCGTAAAGATCTCCTAAAAAGATGTCATGATGAACCTACTAGTGGTCATTTGGGTTCGTTCAAAACCTATCGTAGACTGTGTCATAAATATTACTGGCCTAAGATGAGGAGTGATGAAGAGAACTATGTGAGACAATGTAGAGTATGTTTTAAATCCAAACCAGAACAAAAACGTGTTACGGGAAATATGGGGGGACATTCAAATATTAGTAAACCTTGGGAAGTTGTCTGTACTGATTTAGTAGATCCGTTGCCTAGATCGACGCATGGGTATCAGTATATATTAGTTATATCTGATTGTTTCAGTAAATTCTCGTTGTTTTTCCCACTGCGAAAAGCTACTGCTGCCTCAATAGCCAAACTAATTGAAGAAAATTTATTTTTAATGTTTGGGGTTCCTAGAAAAATAATTTCAGATAATGGTGTGCAATTTAGGTCCAAAGAATATGTCAATCTCCTTACGAAATACCAAGTCAAAGTTGCCTATACGTCATATTATCACCCGCAAGCTAATCCTGTTGAGCGTGTAAATAGGGTCCTTAAGACGATGTTGATTTCTTACGTTTCAGAAAACCATAAGGAATGAGATAAGTATTTGCCTAAAGTAGCGTGTGCTGTACGTACTGCCGCACACGAAGTTATAGGGCTGAGTCCCTATTTTGTCAATTTCGGTCGCGAAATTAATTTACTGGGTTCAGATCATGTCGGGCTTCAACTCTTTAAAGATGCAGACGAAAATGATTCAATAGCTCACGTAAACAAAAGTATATTTGTGAAACGTTCAAATAATTTTTCCAAACTTTACCGAGACATTAACAGAAAGCTACATAACGCGTACATTAAATCAAAGAATCGTTATGATCTTAGATATCGGCGTATTACTTTTTACCCAAAACAAGTAGTATGGAGAAAAAATTTTGTTTTGTCCGATGCTTCAAAGTTTTATTCTGCTAAACTTGCTAGCAAATATATTGGGTCTTATTTGATACATAGGCGAATATCGAATGACACGTATCAATTAGAAGACTACGATGGCAAAATAATGCCTGGAACCTGGCTCAGTGCGCATCTAAAAGCTGCTCCCGATGATGAAACGTCTTAAGAAAAATTTCCTGACGAAATTTTCTTTGTCAAGTAAGGGGGTGATTTGTTACGTTTAATTTTAATTGTTGGTTCTATCTATAATCCTTTTGTATTTTCTTACCCCTTATGACTACTTCCCACTAGACGTATACGTAGCTGTAGTAAATAAACATTTTAATAACGGTAAAATTAAAAGATATCGCCAATTTTTACCTGGCGAGACGTTTCTGTCGGTTCTTTCTTGTTGTGAGTTTCTTTGTGCAACGTGCAATCTTTGTGTGTGAAATATATTTGGCTTGTTGGAATTTTTTTTGGATCAAATTTATATTCGGATCATTGCTGGCGATGCACGACGTATAAAATTTTATTTTGTTATAATTTTATCGAGGATTTTCTCGGATCAAAAAGAACTCACATTCAACTACTTAACAGCCGCCTTTCAGCTTAGGTATAATTGATTTCAGTTGTTTTATTAAATGTTTAGTATTTATATGTCAGTTCTTTTGTTTGAAAATAGTGTTGAATTTATCTTAACATAAACCCATATTATAATTTTAAATGCAATCTTTCATGACCCATAAGGTCAGTGGCGTATCATCTTTTTTTCTCCATTACTAAAGTACCCTCTTTCAGGCTCTCACTGTCACTGTTACTGTTACTGTTACTGTTATTATTATTATTATTATTATTATTATTATTATTATTATTATTATTATTATTATTATTATTATTATAGTTACGGGCACGGTACTGTTACCGTTTGCTTGGGGATTAAGTACCATTTCTACGTACACTTTACACCACACGGCGTGACCCGCAGACCAATTTTTGGGAATTAAATTCTGGAGACGACCATCCTGGTTTCAACAATCCCAGACAATAGCGTGCTGAGGGAATAAGCAGCCGATAGACGCCATTTTTTTTCGACGCCCATGCGTACGCTGGCTACATGTAACCGCCGGATACAACCCTGTAGTTCCCATTACGAACAAGAATATTCACATTAGGGACGTAAGCTTATTTCTTTTATTGTTATCTGGTTTAGACATTTGAGAAAACTTATAGTTATACGATTTAATATTCCAAACACTTTATTCTCGAAGTATGTAATTTGGTCATTATAATTATTGTTAGGTCTGATCACCTCCTACAAATTTAAATTCTTTCGAGTTTATGTTGTGATTTTTATTTTACGTTGCGCATTGGTTAGCGTGTTGTGCGCCGTTTTAACTTTAGGACAGGTCTTACATTCTTTTGAACATAGTTACGACAGTATTGTAACTGACGTAAACGCTGGTATACCAACGGTTCACGCGGTTCGTATATTCTTTCCTTTTTTTTTATTTCGCTAGCGCCTCGTCCTGAACGCTTGGCTAGCGCCGGCGGGCTAGTACTTTACGCGACGTTTTTTTTTTATATCCGCTTGTCTTTTATATATTATTATACATTATATCGATTATTGAGGGTTGATCCGACTAAGCTTGGGTTTGTGTTTCAAATAATTATTTTTTTTTGTATTAAATTTTTTTGTCGTTTTTCAAAACACATGTACAATTGTGTTGATTAATATAGTGCCAACTCAAAATACTTGTTGAACTCTTTTTGCGTGCATGTCCTGTTGCCTTCCTTTTTATCCTTATCTCCGCAGGCTTATTGACCAGCCCTGGTTGAGCGTCCATTGGTCAGCTGGCGCCCTTCCGATTTCAATTAGGTACTATTTCTGGAGGACACCCTACACCTACACCCTCCTCCACTGTAGTTAGTCCGGAGCCCAACCTTGCGCGGAATTTTTGCCACCCAAGGTGTAGATCTTGTTACAGGCTATTAGATAATGTGCAAGTAGCCCTAGAGTATCGAAAATTGATATTTGTGTCCGCGGTACATCTCGATTCGTGGGTCTTCGATTTCCTGATAGAATAACTTTATTCGTCTTGTTGAATCGTAAAGAGTAAGTGAAGCAATCTGAAGCTGTACACCAAAACATACCTTATAACTTTTCGCATTTTATATCGGTTCCAAGATCTATATTTTCCTTTGAGTTGTTTATATCTGGTTCTAGTTTTCCCAGGATTTTTTTGGAATTCGACGCCCAGTTCCTGATTTCGAATCCAGGTAGTTGTTTCATAAATTCTTCTCCATTTTTAAGTTTTACAAACTTACATACACACATAACATAAATATCGTGTGCCTTTTTGGTATCGCAATCTCGCCATAGGAATCGTTGAGCATGTTGGTCCTGTTCGCTTATTTTAACATGGTGGATCATTTCCTTTATATCTCTTACAATGGCTATTTCTCTTTCACGGAATCGATATATAACAGAAGGCAATGACGCTTACATATCCGGTCCTTTATGCAATATATTGATTAAAGAAATTCCATTTACCCTTGCTGCTGCATCCCAAACAAGTCTAACCTTTTCGGGTTTACTTTGATTCGTTAAGGTGAATTTACTTAAATACCAGACATATGTGTAATTTTTTGTTATTTCTGTAGTGTCAAGTTTACGAGCGTATCCTTTTTGTACATACTTTTGAATTTGATTGTTCATATTTTCTCTTAAATCTTGATTCCGATGTAGTTTTCTTTCAAGTTTTAATAACCGTTCTGGTGCGTCAAAAGAATAATATTTACAAAGAAGTCCAATATCGTATCTTTGGTTTTGCGTAGTGTAGTTCCCATTAATAGACGTGATCTTCGACCATCCTCAGATTCTAACTTCTTATTGTACTCAGCTGGTTGAATATCCAACATATAAAATTGTTTCAATAGTTGTTGAAGCAAGTTGTCATTTTTATTACACTCGCAGATATGGAAATTATGACACTGTTAGCATAATGACGAAGATTCGTTGAATTTATTCTTCCCATTAATTGTCCAACCTAAACGAGTTTCAGCTGCCACAGGTTCGTTTTATGCACCTTCATGACCCTTGAGTGGTAATAACGGTTTTAAATTGTGAAGTCCAATCAGAATTCTAGGTTTGGCATGTTCGTAAGAGCAAATAGGAAGACAACTCAGATGTGTACACTGTTTTTGTAGTTCTTTTCAAAATATTACACAAATTTCAATATTTAATTGTACATTATCTAATGCATATTTCGTGATATTTTCATATTTGAGGCTTTTTAAAATACAAATCTTTTAAAATTTAGTACTTGGAAGACATATAAAATTCCTTGAAACAGCCAAATTACCTGTTTGAGAAACTTAACCAAATAGGGATGATGACGTCCCAAATATTTTCAGATATTCAAAAATTCATATCTCGCTTACTAATTCCAACTTTAACATTGCCAATATTCCTGGATTTGTATATATTATCAGAAAAAAATTAAGGACTATACTTCAAAGTACTCCAATGAAATTTGTGAAGCTATAGTTTGTGTTGGTAAATCGAGGGATTTTACTGTACGAACATTTGAAATCGTGTACTGCTTATTCGGGTTGTCAATTCCCGATATTTTAAACGATACTCGCTTCGAATAATTTTCCACTCTATGAGTATTTGCAGTCCATTTTAAACATAACGACTCTGCTTCGCCTTTTAAATTTAATTTTTCTGCGAGGTTGTTTTGTATTAGGGTTAATGGCGATCCCTCGTCGAAGAATGCAAACGTTTTAGTTTTTTTGTTTTCTGTGTAGATGGTAACTGGTATAATTCTAAATAAAATGAAATGAGTACTATTTCTATGAACGTTACAGTTTCTTTATTATCTTTTCTTGTGTCTTTTTGTTTTATGTTGAATCCATTATCTGTTTGTGTAGCAATGGATGGTGCTTTGCTGTATATCCATCAACACAACATTCAGTTATATATCGGCATCGCTGACTACTGTGGTAACGTAAACATGTTCTGCAGAGGTTATATTGTTTAACTGCATTCCATTTTTCATTTCGATTTAATCCAATAATTTTTTTTTCTTTAAAGAAGGACACGTGTCTTTGCAGATCCAACATTCTCTTTAGTTGTTTTCCTTTTTAAAATTTTCGGTTTGTGTACGCTGACGATGTGCAGGATATTTATTGGCATCAAATGAATGCGTATTCAGAACATCCCTATCTTTGAATCCTCGTTTTTGTTTTTATTTCATATGACTCCATTGCATAAATACCGCATACTTCGTTTGCTGCTTGTGCTATTTCAATTAACCATGTACCAAATATTTTAATAGTTATTGGTTCAGACTGTTGCGGATTTTGTTTCTGCATTGCTCAATACAATTTTAGCTGTGTTGGTAGTCGGTTTACTAATTCTTGTAAGAGCGATGGATTGTTCAGATGTTCTTGCATACCTGACGCCTCTATAGTGTCACTTAAATTTTGTACTGGCAGGGCAAATGTCACTAGAGTATCTAATTTTTCAGATTTGGCAGATGGTTCTGAACGAATCTTCCTTACTAAATTTTCTATAATAAATTCTGGTCGCCCAAATAACGTTTTTAACGTGAAGATGATTTTTGGAACGTTTTCTGGTAGTTGCCATCTCACTGCTTCATGTGCTTTACCGCGAAGATATTTTTGTAGTCGTATCAAATTTTCATCGTTGGTAAATCCACATGTAGCAGTTCATCTTTCGAAATTTGATATAAATAGGGGCCATGTTTCAAGGTTACCATTAAATGTTGGTATTTCTTTTGACACGGCTTGACGTGCTACTATTTGTTGATTATTTAGCGTGCGATGTTCTATAAATGTTGATTGTGGGAAAGACTGCCCATTTTCCTTGGTATTACATATTGGAGTAGAACCTTTTTTTCTTTTTTCGAATGAATTTCTGTTTTTGAAGATTCATGAATGATCTAGATGTAGTAACCCATCTTGGTGACGATCTGTTTTTACGTTGGAAGTAGCAGAATGTTTTTCATCATCGATGGTACTTATTACACTACTGTTCTAACTTAGTTTCATTAGAAGTTCGTATTTTCTTGATAAGTATTTTTCTTGTACACGCTGTTCTTCTTCAATGCGCTGTAACTCTATTCTTGTTCTTCTATCTTGTGAATTTTTTGTTGTTCCTGATGCCTTGTCGTGATTTTCTTTCTTCTTTGATGAAAAAATCTTTTCACACTGGATGCGTATTCTTGTAGATCTTTCATTTTTTTAGATGTGCCAAAACATGCAACGTGGAAGTAAAATTTGCATTTAGTGCATTGTATACTATCTTTTAACAAGGGGTGCGAACAGACATGACAATTTTATGGACTCTTATCGGATCTTCCTGTACATTTAGTACATTTCCAATCTTGGTTTTCCACTTCAGAGGTAACACCTACACATGTATAATTAAACTAGGGCTGTCAAAATCTGCTGAAATTGCTAACCGGTTAACCGTTGGTATACAGACCGGTTAACCGAAAAATCGAATAACCGGCCACAAGTCAAGAACCGGCCGGTTTTTAACCGGTCAGAAAACCGGTTTTAGCCGGTCAAAAAACCGGTTGTAGCCGGTCAAAAATCGGTTTTTAACCGGCCAGAAAATTGTTTTTAACCGGTCAGAAAACCGGTTTTCAACCGGTCAGAAACGGTTTTTCAACCGGTTAGAAACCGGTTTTTAACCGGTCAGAAACCGGTTTATAACCTCTAATTTGGTGCATGTTCATAAGTTTCCTCAAAACGTATCGAGTTTTAACGGCGCCGTTAACTTTTTGGAAACATCGTACTTCTTTGGGAAATAAATGTCGGTAAACTTTGCAAAGTTTCCCTGTGTGCACTAAATTTTTGACAACTTATTGTTTAGCAATGGTAATGATATTCGTATCTGGTACGCGAGCAATATCTTCAATTATTATTCATATTTCACCAACTCCGTATTGATTCGGAAGGTTGAAATTTTTTGTCATGCATTTTAATTATTACTGTATATTCAACGATTGCTGAAGATGGGGTTGCCCTTAGCCCGAAACGTCTGCAATAAAGAATTTTACAATACACTTGGACCATTTACGCCTTTTGTTTTCACCTATAAACCATTAAACGCATGGTCCTTTCACCCCTTTCTTCATTATTAATATCACGAGCTTTTCCTCCAAACAGCATTCAGAATCTCCCTAGTTACATATCTATCACAGCGATGATAAAAAACAAAGAAATTTACTGTTTATAAAAAATCGAATTTCAGTATTTTTCCATGAGTAATGGCATGTAATGACAATAAAATAACAGACATTTATTTGACACTGAGCCAAACTTACCAACTTTACAATTTTTTTTTTTTTAAAAAAACAGAAATAATTGTACAAAACTGTTCATTGTAATATTTCAATACTATTTTTACAAAAAGTGTCACAAAATTCACTTCGTGAACGCGAAATACGAAAAAGCGATTTTATCACGACGTTAAGGATATATGTAATACATTATATCTAAGTAAAATGCTTAAATGTCATTGGCTGAATAATTATTATTATATAATCAGAAATATCAGAAGACAATGAAATATGTAATAAATCAAATAATATGTATGTAAGTTACACCTTAGAAACGGCAATATGTGACGTCTCATATTTTATTATGTCAGAAAACGGCTATGAACTGATCATAAAAAACCGATTAAAAACCGGCTATTAACCGGTTAAAAACCGGCTATTAACCGGTTAAAAACCGGCTATTGACCGGTTAAAAACCGGCTATTGACCGGTTAAAACCGGCTATTGACCGGTTAAAAACCGACTATTGACCGGTTAAAAACCGGCTATTAACCGGTTAAAAACCGGCTATAAACCGATTAAAAGCCGGCTACAAACCGGCTAGCCGAATATTTCATTATTGAAAAACCGGTTTCCGGTTAACCGATTAACCGGTTAACCGGTTAAACGAATACTTTTGACAGCCCTAAATTAAACTATGCGGTGCAGCCATCACACTGTACCATAAACATATGGTCTGATTTATTACAAAGCGTGCAATTTTTTTCGTTCGATGATTTGTCATTAGAACCCATTTTATATGACAAATACATATATCTTGGCCGTCAGAAAGATTTATAATTGACAATTATTCATCTAATAATTAAATTTGTAGTTTTGAGAACTGTATGTTGTTTTTATTTTAAAAACCTTGTTTTCTCAAGAAGAAATATCGTAAAGGTGGTAAGGACCAAAACTTGTGAGCTCTCTGTATGTTGTATCTCGTTTATTTAAATTAAGAAGTACATTGTGAGGTGTACTATATATTTCTACAAAAACACAACATTAGTACAATTATACATAAACAGTTTTTACCTAATTTTTACAATTGGTCTTTTTTCCTTATAATAAAATTGATAGAGTTTATAAATTATTGTTCAATATATTGTTCTTTTTGACACATTATTTTTCAACTGTTTTTCTAAACCACGACAACCTACCCTTACTTTTTCTTTTCCAAACTTAGCCTACTTTGTCGTTATTCTTAACAATAAGTATTTGTATAATTGATGATGGGCAAATGTGTAGTACCGTATTAAGGAGAATAAAAGTCAGTTGCGGTGCTCCCTGACCCATGACATGTTTTATACGTATCACAGATTTTGAGAACTACTAAAATAATGAACAAGTACTAAAATTTTTAATTATGTCACTTAGTAAAATAACCAACTACGATGAAAAAGGGAATTATTTCAGCAGCTCTCCCAAATTTGTGATACATGTTATGTAATAAAAGGATTAAGAATTGTATTTTACATTGTGGAGATGCCCTTAAATTTTGGCCAAATCATTCACTATAAGCTCGTACATTTTTAATTGTTTATTTATTTTTAAATCCTCCAAGATATAATTAAAAAACTAAATGTAACAAACAGAGTTTAATGTTATAAATCTTTATAATAATATTAAATTTCAAAATTAAGCTTATTTTAAAAAGTGCTGTTTCGTGCATCTTATAGTACCTACATGCACACATGCGCGCATGCATTATCGTAAAATGCTAAAATCAAATTATTAGGTCCTCAAAACATTCTTATTCATAAAAAATTTTGATATTCGATTGCTAGCATGTTTCCTACACTTCCTTTACGTACGGTGGTGTTAGATAAAACTGAAAAGTTTACATCTTCGCCTTTATTAAATAATATATAATTTTATGCCCTGCCCAGAAACATATATTTGAATGTTTTTGCCTACAATAATGACGCAAAAAGGATATTATGAAGTATGATTCAATGTTAAATTCTACGACCGAGAGCCCTGTTTACTACCTTGTAGATTTAAATATAATATTCTTGTGTAGTAATTTTCTTTAGTTATTCAATTAAACATGATAGAGAACATGTATATTGGTTATTTCTTTGTCAATTTTATCATTTACTTTATATATGAAATGAGGAAAAAATCTACCCTGTAACATTATTCATAAATTTAATAATGAACCCGAGTTGTTTTGCGGTTGAAATAGATAACTTATAAATTATTTTTGACACAAAAATAAATTATCCTTGTGGTTAGGTTGGGTGGTTAACAGCCCATACCAGTTTATTGTAACCCTGGCAATGATGATAACGCATATTGTGAACGCTTTCCACGATACTGAAATCTGTGTAATGCAAATTGGCTCTATCAGCAATAAGAGATGAATGCCTTGATGCTGATAATATTTATTGTGTTAAAAACACTTGTTTCTAAATATGGAAAAATCATGAACTGTGAATTTATGTTAACTTAATTAAATTACATGAAAGTATATAGAGCGTAGTTTTAGCGTATATAAACAGATTTGTGTGGTTGCAGGTGTTACTAGGCGGCGGACGGCGACACTGGCTGCCGAAGGTGGCACGGGACCCCGAGGCGCCACATGAGGATGGCCGACGCCTCGACGGCCGCAACCTCATCGATGACTGGATGCGCGATAAGAAGAAGCGCGGTCTACGCGCACACTACGTATGGAACAAAGACCAACTAAATCAACTCAACCCTGCCGATCTGGACTATCTACTCGGTAACGTTGACAAAAACACATGTCATCTGCGTCATTAGACATAACACACTGCACTGCAGTTAACTCTCCGTTCGGCGCACCTATTTTTGTAAAAATAATGGGCGCATTGTATGTCACAAATCAATGCAATTTAAAAGCCAAAATACTTATTATACTTAATTGTATGTATGTATGTATGTATGTATATTCTTTATTTATGTTGTAAGATTTACATATCTTGATCAAGATATGGTGTGACGAACACGATATACTCCCTTAATTTCAATCTGAGTTTAGATGGCAGAGAGGAGTAATTGACAATGTTTTTGCGCTAATGGCGATATCACAGTTACATTTAAAACTTAACAAAACGCTCGCTTTTGCTATTTTCATTGATTTTGCTAGAGCCTTTGATTCTGTGAATCATAACCTGCTGTGGGCCAAACTCTATAACCTAGGCATTTCCTCAAGATTAATTAGAATCATGCAAAGTCTGTACAATCGAGCAGCGCTTCAAATTAAGATTAATAATAACTTATCCAATCCGGTAATGATCACAGAAGGCTTGTTGCAAGGTGAAATTCTCAGCCCTTTACTGTTTATATTATTTATTGCCGACTTAGAAACCCATCTTCGTCAAGCTGGTCTCAACGGACTAAATATTGACGGTAAAAACGATTTACTTTTATTAGGATACGCTGATGACTTGATCATATTTAGTAACTCCCCAATCGATAATAATAAAAAATTCAGGGCTTTAAAGTTTTATTGTACAAACAATATGTTAAAGGTTAACACTGATAAGACTAAAGTACTTAAATTCCATCACGATCGTTCAGCAAAACATAACTTTCAATATGATAACAGTGCTGTAGAAATGGTAAATAGTTTCAGTTACCTCGGAATAACATTTTCATCATCAGGGGAATTTGGTTTGGCAGCCCAAAATAATTATAATAAGGGAATAATAGCTATGCATAAAGTGAATAATATTTTGAGTAAAGGTTAAGCCATTTACTGGCAAGAAAAAATTGAGCTAGGTAAATCATTAATTAATACAACACTTTACGGGTCCGAAATTTGGGGAATTAACCATATAGATTTAATTGAAAGAAGTCAGTTACGCTTTTTAAAGTCAATAATCCACTGTCCAAAAAATGCACCTAATTATACGGTTAGGGTTGAAACAGGCTCCACACCAATGGAGGTCGAAGTATGGAAGAGAGTACTCAGCTGGTGGTTAAAGCTTGTTAATATGGAGAACGATAGAACTCCTAAACTTTTATACAACCGTCTAAGACAGCTGGATTCTTTAGAACTCAATAAAGTGGAATTCAATTGGTGTAGCAATTTTCTTAACTAATTTGAAGTATGAACATAAGTATGGAAGAATGAATCAATTAGCAAAACGTTATTAAAAGAAATTACCGAAAAACAACAAAATAACTTAATTACTAAAGACATAGCACAATCCACAGCTTGCAGTTTCAATAGCTATTATAAATACTTAAAATCAAACCACAACATTGCGGATTATTTAAATTGTAACTTAAGTTTATCTAAATTAAGAGTAATATGTCAACTGCGGTTGTCTAACCAAAGAGCACCGTCTATATATTTTAATAACATAAGATATGTACTGAACTCAAATGATCTGTGCAAATTATGTAATTTGAATCAATTTGAAGATTTATTTCATTTTTTAATTAACTGTTCATTATACTCTTCTTTAAGAAAGCAATACTTGTCGGAATTTAACAATGAACACTTAAATACATCCAATTATTATATGCTGCTAGATAACTTAGAGAAAAATAAAATTAATAAACTGTTTTAATTTACTATAAGTGCCTTAAAATTGCGAAGCTTCTGTCTTTTTGAATAATTCTAAACTTCTTTTTATCTTTATGTATAACAAATGCATTCATGTAAAAAAAATTACAAATACTTTTATTAATATACAAGCAGCTTCGTCACTGGCACGGCCTCCGAATTACAATGTAATATATAAATATTCACTACAATCACAATCACAATAAATAATTTTCATCTTAATTTTAACGGTCTCAATAAAAGTGCCCATACCATATTTCATGTTGTCTATTAGGACTTTATTATGTATACTCTAGAATGCACAAATATTTATTATAAAATATGTATATGTATAATCATGTAAATTTCTATAAACTCCATTCCCTGTATGTACAAGATATGTAAAACTTACAACATAAATAAAGAATATACATACATACATATTATACTTAATTAAATAAGTACTTTACACAAAAGTTATATTAAAATAAAAACTATTCTGATAGAAATTAAAAATACACCGGTTTTGACATAACAGTTATGTTAGCTTCTTTGAATCTCTTGAAATTTTTCTAAGTACGGAGGAACATATATTACTCGTGGGAGACTTTAACCCAGCAGCGGGCAGGTGAAAAAAAATTACAAATTTGGGCAGGTGGGGTGTGACAAACCCCAATTTAATTTTAATTTTATGAAACATCCGGTTTTTTTAGTTATTGTTAAATTTGTTGGTGTTTTAGAAGTTCCTGGTTCAATGGAAATAAGAAACAATAAAATTATTTCATTATTTATGTAAAAAAAAAAATAGAACTTATAAACACTCACTGAAAATATTCTTTGGCATTATATTATAAAAACAAAGAAATATATAAATATTACAAACAAAAATAAATAACATTCTTAAACTTGAAAAGTGAACCTATGATCTAAAAAGGCATTTACTAAGTTGCTTTTAGGTACAGAGAAGTTATGAAGATTCAAATATGCTGCACTTTCCACAGTAAAATTTCGCGTGCTCTACATATATAAATATGTTTGGCGTAACTTGCCGAGGTATTTTATTTTTCTATCTCTCTCCCTAAGAGATTCTATGCAGCGACCTTGCTTTGAATTAAATTTTTTGTGCGGTGGTTATTCATTGTTATCATCACAAATTTTATTTATTGACTTTCTCTTCAGTATCTATTTCTTTCCACCTGGCCAACAAATGCGCCTGATCTTTTTCAAAATATGATATACTACACTTAGAAAAACTAAATAAAATTCAGTAATATATAAAAGATATATAAAATGTACCTTGAAATTTCAAAATAAGTATATTCGTATCTGTAAACTTCAGAGAATTTTTGTTACGTTTATGGACAGGTGGGGTTTAATACACCCCATGTCACTTTAATTTGATGATACTCTTTCTGCAATTTAGTTTGAGACTGAATCCTGTTGCGTATTGACAGACCAATATATTTGCGGAAGGTAGATGGCTAGATGATTGTGTACGGCCGTTATTGCAAAAATGGCGACAATTATAAAGTGACTGGGGTGTACCACACCCCACCTGCCCGCTGCCGGGTTAATACTTCTGATTTCGTTAATGTTTCGTTAAGTTCTCCTAAATCGGTTGCACAGACGTTTCTTAAATTTACACTTAATAAAACTGAACTTACATTAAGTATCGCTTAAATTTTATCTACTATTGCACACATATTTTTTTAAATAAACTTAAGAAAGTGTAGTTTATATATTTTTAAGCTATTTAAATTGTACTTTTAGTAACAAAAAAATAAAATTTAGGTTTTTTTCATAGTTGATTTTGTTTGTGTCAAAGTTTGAAGGTTATATTGGTAAGTTCGATTCAAATAGAATCAGTTTTTTAAAATTGAAGTGTAATTAAATATATTTATTGGTTTTTAGCAAAAATGGTATCAGACAAAAAAAGAAAGCAAACACGAAATGCTTATTAATTAAATTAATATGTAAAACATTGAAAGAAAAATGAGTCCAATACTTACATGTCGTTATAAAATTCAATATTATTTTCTATTAAAATCAACAATTCCAATACTGTGTATTTGGTTAATCGAAACCGTTGAAAAAAAGCATGATTAGAAAGAGTATGAAAATGATCCTAACGTATATTTGCCTTGGTATTCCGTATAAAATTAAATCTAACGCATCTAAATTGTCATCATCGTCAATAAAATCAATAACTTCAATGATTCTGATAGAAATTAAAAACGTTTCCATTCGATATAACATCACTACTTACTTAACTGAAACTGTCAATTTCGGAGGCTTAAATTTGAGGAAGCCTTAAGATGTTTATGGAAAGTTTAGCGCACGGTGCAACGAAATAAAACTAAGCTTAAGGCTAAACTGAACTTAAATTCTTAAGTGGTATCGGTGAAACTGGGCATTAGTCTCTCTAACTTTAGTAAACTATTAAATCTCAAAAATTCCAACACAGTGAAAAGTAATTTCAATGGAATACTGGATCTGGTAGTCACTAATTTTGATGATTCTTTTCATATTACAAGGTCTTGTTCCCCACTAGTTAAGGCAGATAAGTATTATCCTGTATTATTCTTTAAACTCAATGCAGATGTAATAAATAACAAACAAATTTATAGTTAATAAAAATTTGCGTTACAACTTCCGCAAAATGCACTTTTATAAGTTGTATGGAGATTGTTATTCTTATGACTGGTCTTGTCTAAATAATTTCAGTAATGTTAATGATATGTTAAACAAATTTTATAATATTATTTCTAATATTTTAAAAAATTCAGTACCTAAGTCCATATTGGTAAATTATAATTTTCCAATATGGTTTACGCCAGAGAATATTAATTAAAAGAATTTAAACGTTTAAGGACTTTAACAAAAATGCAAATAAGTAAAGTATACGATGAGTATTTGAAGTCTGCCGAATCTAATATTAAATATAATCCTGCAGATTTGTGGAAATATGTGGAAATATGTACAGTCTAAACAAGGTATTTCCCGTATACCTGCTAACATGAGTGATGACATAACACATTTTAATTATCCACAGAATATTGTTGACGCTTTTACTGAGCAATTTTTGAGCTTCTCTCAACAGGACCCTTCCCACGATATTCCTCAGATTTATGCTGAATTGCCTCACGTCGTTTAATATAAATAAGATAACAGAAGATGACCTTATTAAATTTATGTCTTATCTTTCTAACAAAGCGTCGGCAGGGGAAGGCCAAATACCCTTTTACTTAGTCAAGGACTGTCGGTTTATATTTTCTGCACCACTCACTTCCATAATTAATTTAGCTTTGGAAACACATGTTTTCCCTGATAGATGGAAAAGGACAATAATTTGTCTTATACATAAAAAGGTAACAAGACCATAATTCAGAATTACCGTCTTATTTCGTTACTGAACAATTTTGCAAAACTCTTCGAAAATGTACTTTACAACACTATCTATAGCAATACCATATCGCTAATATCTTATAATCAACATGGCTTTATACGAGGTAGATCAACAACTACTAATCTAGCTTCTTTTACGCAATTCACTTCTGAAGCCCTTGATATTCGCACTCAAGTCGATGTTATTTATACCGATTTTTCTCGTGAATTTGACAATATAAACCATGAACTGTTACTTAATATATTTGGCAATATAGTGCTACTCCCAGTTTGATTAACTTGATTCATTCGTATCTTACTAATAGGATTTGTTGTGTACCATATAATGGCTTCTTCTTCTGAGTTCATTGCCACGTCCGGTGTGCCTCAGGGCTCAAACCATGGCCCGCTCTTATTTCTATTTTTCATTGATGATCTACAATTTTTCACATACCCAGTCCTGGCTTAAGCAGATTATATTATAATTTTTAAACGTATTGATTTTTATAGCGATGCTTTATTTCTTCAACTTAACCTGGACAACTTGGCCGCGTGGTGTATACTTAATAAACTCCATTCGAATGTTGATAAGTGTTTTACAATTATTTACACACGTTGCCATACATCTATTAATCATTTTTATAATCTATATGGTAATATTCTTTCCCGCAAGATGTCTTATACAGATTTGGGCGTTAGCTTTGCTCATAATTTAAGTTTTTCTGAACATATTAGTTTAAATTGTGCACCTGCTGGTAGAATACTTGGATTTATAATTAGAATCTCTAAGCCTTTCACTGATATTTCTCTTCTAAAAACTCTATATTTTGCTTTTTTTGTTAGTAAACTAGAATATGCTTTACTAGTTTGGTTTCCTATCTAGGCCCACCATATGTTAGCTATTGAACGTATTCAGCGTAAATTTTTGAAATACTTATCATTTAAACTCGATAATATTATTATTGTTATTATTATTATTATTAATATTATTATTATTAATTATTATTATTAGGAAGGAACCCCTTGCACAGAGCCCAATAAGTGTGCTAACCGTGAGGGAGACCACTCTCATCGTTCTAAAAATTGTCCTGTTTTTAAGCAAGAGATTGCCATCCAATAAATTAAAGTAAAGGAGAACACTATTTATTTTGAGGCAAGGAAAAAGGTCATTATTCCTACGCCGGCCAGTATTTCTTATGCTAGCGAAGAATCAACTTCTTTAACACCCGACCCTTCTTCCTTTGCTAAACAAATAATCCCTGATCTAGTTCAAGCCTTACAAAATATCTTTATTACGAGAGCAACTTTCAATTTTGAACATAGAACACCATTTATCTCCTGTAGTCCTCCTAAGTCTCTGTCTACAATCCCCACACAAGAGAAGAAAAAAGTAAATACTACTTCATCTTCCCTTGTGTCTATTTCCTCTCGCCCTTCACCTTTTATAACTACTATGGAAAAGAACAGGGCAAATACTATTGTTTCTTATTCCGATGAATATTTTTCTCTTTGCTCTGGATCTTTGCATCAGCAAAAGAAAAAGAAGGGTTGGCCTCTTGGGAAACCAAGAAAACCTGTTTAGTTCTTTTACATTACATTATAAATCATGAATAATAAGATTCAGTGGAATATAAGGGGATGCATTTTTCATTATTGCGACTTGAAGATGTTGCTATCGGAATTTAATCCGATATGTACGTGTCTCCAAGAAACGCACTTTACACCAGGCCGGGCTTACTCGTTGAAAAATTAGAGTATAGTTAGGTTTGAAACTCCGCTCCATATCCGGGTGAGGTGTGGCCATCATCATACGACAAGATGCAAATTTCAAGCAGGTAAACCTCAGCACTAACCTTCAGGGCGTTGCTGTTCGAATGTCAGCGCCATTTAATGTTACTATTTGTAACATATACTTACCCGACGTCAACTGGGATTTGGCTGATATTCAAGGCATTATTCGGCAACTTCCTATTCCTTTTGTTCTTCTGGGAGACTTCAATGCCCACCATTTTATATGGGGATCAGGGCATATTGATCCAAGGGAAAGAATTGTGGAGAACCTACTTGATGATCCAAATCTTGTTCTTGTGAATGATGGTTCGCTAACATATTTTAATACCAGTTCAGAAACTTTTTCTTGTATCGATCTAACTGTACTGTTTTCATCGTTATCCACTCGTTTTTCTTGGCGAGCACTTCATGATCTGCATGGGAGTAAACACTTTCCTATAGTGATCACTACAGGTACTCCCATGTATGAACAAATGTTTGCGCCAAGTTGGTTTATGAGTAAAGCCGACTGGACATGTTTTAAGGCATCTCTTAATGTTCCACCCATGACTAATAACAACAATGTAAATGTAGAAGAACTGACAGAAAACATTTTTCTTAGCAGCAGAAACTGCAATCCCTCAGAGCAAGTCAAAAGTTCGAAAAAGATTGGTTCCCTGGTGGAACCGAGAAATCCAGGAGTTGTTCCGGGATAAAGAAAATGGCTTTCAATCGCTTCGAATGGATTCCTACTCAGGAGAACCTTATTCTTTTTAAAAAAGGCAGAGCATAGGCACGTCGTTGTATATTGGAAAGTAAACGAAAATCTTGGGACGAATATGTTTCTGGCATTTTGTCCAGTACCACAACACAAGAGTGTTAGTCAAGAGTTAAACGTATCGATGGGCATGGTAATTCTATAGGCATAACGTGTTTGAAACTGGATGATAGGACATTTACACATGATCCATCTACCATAGCGGAAATGATGGCTGACCAGTTGCAAAGTACTAGCAGTTCTTCTAATTATGAGCATGCGTTTCAAAACTCAAAGGCGGACAAAGAAGTTCTGCTAGATTTCAGCACTGCTGAAACCTTTAATTACAATGCAGCATTTGTACTTATGGAACTGGAATACGCCAATCAAAGTCGAAATCTTCAGGTTTAGATAGATTTACTAACGATCCTAAGTAGTGGAAAGAAGCCATTGTCGTCCTTGTTCCTAAAGTCGCAAAAGATCTATCGATAAGGGCAAATCATAGGCCGATCAGTTTAACGTCTTGCTTCGGAAATATTTTCGAGAGAATGATTAACAATCGTCTCATGTGGTTTCTGGAAACCAATCACCTTTTGTCACAACACCAGGCTGGGTTTCGCAAATTCTGATTCACCGTTGATCATTTGGCATATCTAGAAAATGCAATTCTCACCGCTTTCAATAAAAAAGAAAACTTGGTTGCAGTGTTCTTTGATCTGGAAAAGGCCTATGATATGACGCAGCGATATCACATTATTAAGAAGTTGCATGTCTGGGGTTTTCGTGGTAATTTGCCGCAACTTATTTTTTATTTTTTGGCAGAACGCAAATTTAGGGTTCGGGTTTGTACATATTTATCATCCACAAGAGTATTAGAGAATGAAGTACCCCATGGCTCTGTTTTAAGCGTCACTCTTTTTGCCATTGCGGTAAATGAGCTTGTGTCCTTTGTTACCTCTGTAGGTATGTGTCTGTACGTTGATGATCTCACTATTTTCTGTTATGGCAAGAAGATATGAGACATCAACAGAACATTGCAATCAGCAATTAACAACATCACACCGAACACTCTATGGACCACTCCTTTTTTGAGGGATAACAATTAAAATCGTCAGCAGCGTCAGATTCCTAGGACTAATCTTTGATCCAAGACTAACTTGGAAATTATATGTTGAAGAACTATGGACTGTTTGTCTTAGAGCTCTCAACATTGTAAAAATGTTAGCGGGTACTAAATGGGGAGTGGAGCCAAAAACACTTACACGGGTGTATCAATGTCTGGTTTTATCCAAGATTGACTACCGGTGTTTCGTCTATGCTTCGGCAAAAATAACAACGTTAAGAAGACTGGAGCCAATCCACAACCTAGGTGCGTTTCTCAGTACCCCCACATTACATTTATATTTAGATTCAGGACTGACGCCGCATGACATAAGACGAAAAAAGTTTCTGCTGCTTTACATTTCCAAAATTAAGTCTCTACCGCAACACAAGAACTTTAGTATATTTTTTCACAGTGAAAAATGGTGCAATCAACGATACATTCCAAGCAGACCAGTAGGTACCCGTGAGAAAGAGCTCCTGGAGCAAATGAGCTTTGACATGCAATTATTAATTCCTGTAGAGGAATCTGAAGTACCGCAGTGGTTAGTTCCATTAGCTAGGACTAACTACGAACTATCTAGGTACGATAAATCAAACAGTCACCCGAAAATGCTCAAGTCAAAGTTTTTGAAGGTTCTGCATGGATACAAAAACACAATGGTGATTTACACAGATGGTTCTAAAACCCACCATGGTACTGGTTGCGCAATTGCTGTCGACAACACACAGCACTCATGGTCAATGCCTCTTATAACTTCTATTTACACAGCAGAGTCCTATGCTATCTGGCAAGCTCTACTGCGAGTTCGACCGAACTTCTAGGAAGTTCCTCGTAGTTAGCGATTTATTGAACGTCCTCCAAGCCATCTTGAACCCTTTTACATTTGACCAAATTATCCAGAATATCCTATCCCTTATGAAACATCTTCATGATATAGGGAAGGATATTTCTTTTCTTTGGGTGCTAAGTCACGTTGGGATTAGGGGTAACGAGATGGCTGACGAGGCAGCACGTGCTGCTGCTGATAGTAACGGCTATATCAACTGGATCAAGACCTTTCTTTGCTTCTAACAGACTCTGGCAAGATTCGCAATGTTCTGAAGTTTTTACGTGCGGTGAATATTTATGACAAATTATAGACCTTCAAATTAAAAAAAAAATTGGACTTGAATTCTACTTTAAAAGTTTCCCTAGTTACCTCTTGACATTGAAGTGACAAGCATATGGTATCCTTGAAATCTATATAAATAGTAAAAAAGTGCCAAATATGAGTTTCATCGCAGGATTCTGCATATCTTTAATGTAAGATAGAGCTCAGCCTTAATATCTAATAAGTATTATCCCTTACATACCCATGAATAACCCTTTCTTTTTACTTTTTCTTACTTAACTCTCACAAAACTTCACTTAAACTACCAAGTATATCCCTCTATTGAATATAAACAAAACTAAAATCCGCTGACTACAGCGGATAAAAATTTAAACAAACCAAATACAACATGCAGCCATATACGCTAAAAAAAAACATAAACAACACCTCAGGCACAAACCCTGACTTCGCCACTGTCGCTCGCAAACAAGTCCCAGCGTCATTCCCAAGCAAAGTACAAGCAATTCTCATGAATTCGATAGATGGCTTAAAAATCAAAGACTACATATTATGTATAGGTAATATAGTGGGCCCTAAAAACGTAATTTTTGCGTCCAGAATTTTAAATAACAGAATCTATATATATATATATATATATATATGTATATATATATATATATATATATATATATATATATATATATATATATATATTCAAAACAAAGATCTTGTTGACAATATAATTAAAAACCATAGCACCGTAACAATTGAAAATAACGAAATAAATATTCCGCGTTTAATAACACCTGCAAAACGACTAATAATATCCAATGTGTGTCCCTTTAATCCACATAATATAATCGAAGATCAACTTAAACAATCTGAATTAAAACTGGTGTCGCCAATAAACTTCCTAAGAGTTGGAATGCAGGAAGAGGAATACGCACATGTTTTAAGCTTCAGACGCCAAGCATATATTGTGCCCATAGAAAACCAAAAAATACCCGAATCAATAATTCAATCATGAAAATATAGATTATAGAATATTCATTACAGAAGATAATATTTCATGCTTCATATGCAAAAAATCAGGACATACAAGCAATCAGTCCGACAGAAACATGGAGATAATAAGCCAACCAACAATATTTAGCGTAAAACAATAAAAACGCACAGCATCCGAAATAAGCCCCGACCCAGAGAGTATAGAAGAAAATAACATAACACTACCCACAATTAAGGAAGAAAACCATACTGAGAAAAATAAGGATACAACATCAACTAAACAATACAATAAAAAACCGGGAACAAATAGTCTAGCAAATATCTCACAACAATTAAACGAAATATTAGAACCACTGAAAAAGACATTGAAATCAAAAAAAAAAAAAAAAACAATACATATTGAACTACGATAACTTCGAAGAATTTATAGAAAACACGTACGGTAATGCAGTTCCGTTAAGCGCCGCAAGAAAATATACAACAAATATTTCTGGACTATTACTCATGATGCATAAACTATATCCACTACTAAAAGAAAGATCAATGAAAACAAAATTTTCAAAAATAACCTCAAAAATCAAAATACAAATGAATATAGTACTAAACGCAGAACTAAGTCTAAGCCAAGGAGAAAGCAGTTTTCATTCCAGTCTAGTCACTAAGTCAGTGATCCTACAATGGAATTGTAACGGTTTTTTCGCTCATATAGCCGAAATATAAAAATTTATCACAGACTTAAACCCCCTTCTGGTATGTATACAGGAAACATGTCTTAAGAATAATCAAAATGTTACAATATTAAATTACACAACCTTCAGGAAAGACAGATACAACCCAATAAATGCAAGCGTAGGAGTAGCTATTCTTGCAAAAAACGATTACAATTTAGAACAAATCAACCTAATTACAACTTTTGAAGCTGTAGCAATACAAACCCATATACAAGAAATAGTCACTATCTGTTGCCTTTACATCCCTCCAAACCAAAGAATAATTGAAGAAGAAATAAACTCACTCATAAAACAGCTGCCAAAACCATATATACTAGCAGGAGATTTTAATAGCTATAACACTCTATGGAGATCCAACAGAACAGACCATAAGGGTAAAATAATAGAAAATATAATAAATAAACACGACCTAGCCCTGCTGAATGATAGGACACATACACATCTCTGCACTAGAACTGTTCATTTTTCGGCCATAGATCTCACTATTTCTGAACCACAAATAGCACATAAATTAACCTGGGAAGTAATAGAATGCTTTAATAACGGTCAATTTCCTATAAGTATTTCAACTGGAATAAGCGATAATAAAGACCCGCACCATATATACGCAACTTAGAAATTTGAGAGAGCTAATTGGAATATATATTCTAAACTTGTAAAACCAGGCAAAGATATAACAGAAGCCGACGATATATACACAGTAGTCACCAATTTCGAACAGAATATAACAGACGCAGCTAATTTGGCAATCGGCAGAAAGGATATCAAGAAAAATAAAAAATCTGTGCCAAAGTGGAACATAGACTGTAAAAATTCTGTAAAACAAAACATAAAGGCACTCTATGTTTACAGAAAAAATAAAACACAGGAAAACTTTGTGGAACTAAAACACACACAGGCAGTTTTAAGACGAACAATACTAAATAGCAAAAAAGAGTCATGGGAAAAATTTGTATCCACCATTACTCCTAACACATCCTCCCAAGCGATATGGAACAAAATTAGAAAAATTAAAGGTTCTAAAACCACCCACCATATATTAGAAACAAATAATAAAATCATAACAAATCCGCAAAGCATTACTGACATATTAGCCGGAACATTTGAAGAAAACTCATCTGACTCAAGCTATTTTGCAGAATTTCATCAACTAAAAGCCGAAATAGAAGAACAGCAAATTGTAGTAGAAAATAAACCACATCTAGAAATAAACGAAACCTTTTCACTACAAGAACTTAAATATGCACTAAAGAACTCAAAAGGAAGAAGTAGCCCAGGCCCAGACGGCATATCCTACCAGATGCTTGTTCATCTACCCGAAGAAGCTCTATGCTATCTGCTAAAAATATACAACACTATATGGGAATATAATAAGTACCCGGACCAATAGAGAGAAGTACTAATAGTTTCGATACCGAAGCCAAACAAAGGCATAATAATAAACGAACAATGTGGGTTCAGAGAAAATCGCTGCACACTCCCTAGAAAACGAAATACGAAAAACCTTTAAAAACTAGCAACACCTCATCGCAGTCTTTCTTGATGTAAACAAAGCGTGTGACTTAGCATGGAGACACTATACAGTAAAATCACCCATAGATTATAAACTGAATAGAAATATAATAAATTACATAATAAATTTTCTACAAGATAGAAAATTCAAAGTTAAATCCAATGGTTATTTCTAATTATTATGAATAAAATAAAACAGTTTATTCAAAATGACTCCCAACTTCTACTCTTTGCAGACGATGTAGTCGTATACTATAAAGGAAATAACCTAGATACAATAAAAAAAAAAAAAACTTCAGGATACAATAACAAATATAGAAAAATGGACTAAAACAACAGGACTGAGCTTCTGAGAAAGTAAAACCCATGCAGTACAATTTTGCAGAAAAACTATAAAATTTCTACGGGTAACATTTGATGCCCAATTAACATGGGTTGCTCATTTATTACAACTTAAAAAGGAATGCACACAAAAACTAAATGTAATAAAAGCACTGGGCCATTTGAAATGGGATGCCTATAAAAAATCAATTATAAATATCTACAAAGCACTAATCCTATTCATAACACCGCAGTAAGAATAACATCGGGAGCATTTAGGACTAGCCCTATAGACAGTGTGCTGGTAGAAGCAGGAGAACCTCCTCTGGAGCTAAGAAGAAAATATCTAGCCTTAAATTAAATTAGTAAGCTATCCGGAAATCCCAACAACCCAACATACAACAAAATTTTTATGCCCCAAAACAAAATAGGCAACGAAACCGTCGTCCAAAAAAAGATAATACAAGACTTTCAGCACATACAATAGACATCTTCTTTGGACTCTTGTAAAACCAAATATCATTCTAAATTTAATACAATATCCCAATAGCCAAACTTCTCCTGAGCTCTACCGCCAACAGTTTTATAACACCATAGATGACATGAAACACCACCAACACATTTACACAGACAGATCGAGAAACGATGATAAAACCGGCACCAGTGTAGTAGCAGAATACAAATTCCAGCTTCCACCATACTGCTCCATATATACGGCCGAAAGCTACAGTATTAGAGAAGCTACAAAGAAAATAAAACAACACAGAGAAGACAAATTCACAATATTTACAGACTCTTCCTCGGACATTCAAAGTATTGACAACATGTATACAAAAAATAAAATTATACAGGACATCCAACATCATACATGAAGCAATGAAAAACCAGGAAAAAGAAATAACCATTATGTGGATACCATCACACATACAAATTCCAGGAAACGAGAAAGCGGATAAAGCTGCAAAAGAGGCCATCACTGAAGAAATGCGGAATATAGCTATCCCAACCAAAGACATTAAAAACATAATCAAAGCAAAAATAAAAAAGCTCTGGGAGAAAGAATGGACTGATAAGACCAACAACAAGCTAAGACATATCCAGGAAGATATCCGCGAGAGCCACATCCTAGAGATGGCAGCACTAATAACCGACTTATAGAGAAAACATTATATTTTACGTTTGTGCTAATTATATTTTGATGCTTTGTTTTGAGGATATTTTGTTATTTTTAATTGAAATTAAATATGTTTATCACAATGTCAAATATATACATTTATTTAAACGGTGCTGTGCGGCCTATGGTCGAAGGAGAAGCAATATATAAAGGTAAAATAAGATTCAAAATTGAAGTTATCTGCATGTTAACTACTTATTTAATTATTTTTAGCTGGATATACTTGTACGGATATAAGACAGATAAACATAATAATATAGAAATAAATGGATTGTGTGTTCAAACATCTATTTTGAAACGGGCTCCTCACTCAATCGTAATAACATTAAATACAAATGTACATCAAATTCTTTGTTTTGCACGTCTTCCTCTTGATGTTGTTCAACTTCTGGTATTTTTATAGTTTCTTCTTCTTCTCTATCTTTCCTATACACAATTTAAAATAAATATATAATTTTAAAGAATAATAGTTACTACCTCCTACAGGTAACATCTGTCTATTTTTCTTCTCTGTACAGAGGTTTTGTCGAATTTTCTTTGGATAATTTTTGGCTTGGTATAGCATTTCTTCTTAATATTTTTCTTTTAATAACTACAAAAACAATCTAATAAAGTTTTGAAGCATAAAATTTTGTAAATACTTATATGGAATAAAATCGCTTAGGTAAAAAATGTTGTGAACAAACTCATGAACGGTGATATGTCTTTTCCGATTTTTAACGCAATTTTCCACTTATTTTTTAATATTTCTCTTTTTGGGGAAATAATGAACGAATATATCAGCACTTGCATAATTATTGCACTGCGGTACAGAACAATATTTCTTCGATTTGCTGGTCATTTTTTGTTGCTGTTTACTTATAACCCTATACGACAATACAACGTTTTCCCTACTACTTTATATATGTTTTATTTTGCCACCAGATGTCAGACACTTTGTTGGCTCTTGCCAATTAAAGAATGGGCAAACCCTGAATAAAGAAAACTACAAACAATCATGACCAGACTGAGAATTGGACACACTCGTCTCACCCATAGCCACTTATTCCAAAGAATGCCCCGAAATATCTGTGATGCGTGCAACACTCAAATATCTGTAGAACATATAATCATCCAGTGTAGAAAATATAATGCAGAAAGACAATTACATAATATACCCCCAACACTTAAATAAGCCCTGTCAAACAATACAGATAATACTAAAAATGTAATAAGTTACTTAAATCAAATTAATCTACTATATAAAATATAATGTATTATCATTATAATAATTAATGTACCTACGTATTAGTGGCGATAGTGCCCAAATACCTCATTTTCTTTATATAAAAAAGTTTCCCCTTTGAATATAAATTTTGTTGTTTTTTATACTTTTATTCTTTATAGTTATACTCTTATATGTAAATATTATATATTTCGTATTTGCATACATATATATTTATTTACAAGGATAATGTTATAATGGAACATTTGCGCAAGATCCATCTACCATTGCGGAAATGACCAGTTTCAAAGTACTAACAGTTCTTCTAATTATGAGCCTGAGATTCAAAACTCAAACGCGGATAAAGAAGTTTCTCTAGATTTCAGCACTACTGACACCTTTCGTTATAATGCTGCATATGTACTTATGGAACTGGAATACGCTCTCAGCCAATCAAAGTCGTCATCTCCAGGTTTAGATAGAATTATTAACGATGTCCTCAAAAATGTAACCCTTGAATTCAAACTACACTTACTTTCCGTATACAATATGGTCTGGCAAAAAGGTTCGTATCCTAAGAAGTGGAAAGAAGCCATTTTCGTTACTGTTCCTAAAGACGAAAAGATCTATCGATAGCATCAAATAATAGGCCGATCAGTTTATCGCCCTGCATCAGAAAGATTTTACCAGGCTGGGTTTCGCAAATTCAGATCCACCGTTGATCATCTGGCATATCTAGAAGATGCAAATCTCACCGTTTTCAATAAAAAAGAACACTTGGTTCAAGTGTTCTTTGATCTGGAAAAGGTTTATGGTATGACGTGGCGGTATCACATTCTTAAGAAGCTGCATGTCTTGGGTTTTCGTGGTAATTTGCCGCAACTTATTTTTTAGTTTTCATCACATACATCACACCGACCACACTATGGACCACTTAGAAATTACATGTTGAAGAGCTAAAACTGTTTGTCTTAGAGCTCTTAACATTGTCAAAATGTTGACGGGTACTAAATGGGGAGCGGAGCCAAAAACACTTACGCGGGTGTATCAATGTCTGGTTTTATCCAAGATTGACTACGGGTGTGTCGTCTATGCTTCGGCAAAAAGAACAACCCTAAGTAGACTGAAGTCAATCCGCAACCAGGCTCTACGTTACGCTCTTGGTGCGTTTCCCAGTACCCCAACATTAAAGTTATAGTCAGAGTCAGGACCGACGCCGGTTGACGTAAGACAAAAAAAGTTTCTGTTGCTTTACATTTTTAAAATTAAGTTTTTATCGCAACACAAGAACTTTAGTATACTTTTTCGGAGTGAAAACTGGTGCAGTCAACCACAAATTCAAAGTAGAACAGTAGGTATCCGTGCGAAAGAGCTTCTGGAGCAAATGAGCTTTGACATGCCATTATCGATTCCTGTAGGGGAATCTGAAGTACCGCCGTGGTTAGTTTCATTAACTAGGACTAACTACGAAATATCTAAGTACGTTAAATCCAACAGTCCGCCGTTAATGCTTCAGTGAAAGTTTCTAGAGTTTCTGCACGGATGCAAAAACACGATGGTAATTTACACTGATGGTTCTAAATCCAACCATGTTACTGGTTGCTCAATTGCTGTCGACAACACGCAGCACTCATGGTCGATGCATGTTATAACTTCTATCTACACAGCAGAGTCTTACGCTATCTGGCAAGCTCTACTCTACTGCGAGTTCGTCCGAACTTCTAAAAGTTCCTCGTAGTTAGCTATTCATTCAGCGTCCTCCAAACCAACTCAAACCCTTTTACCGTTGACCCAATTATCCAGAATATCCTGTCCCTCATGAAACATCATGACATAGGGAAGGATATTTCTTTTCTTTGGGTGCCAAGTCAAGTTGGGATTAGGGGTAACGAGGTAGCTGACGAGGCAGCAGTTTCTGCCGCTGACAATGACTCTGTTGATGTGATAATGTTCAAATCTTCAGACATAAATCTTCATCTGAAGAAAGAGGTATTGACAACTTGGCAGCGCACATGGGATGGGGTTCCGAATCATCTCAAAACCATTAAGCCGTCGGTTGCACAATTTTTCATGCCAAATGATCTTACCAGAAGAGACCAAATCAAGATCCATCGCCTGAGAATGATTCATACAAGTCTGACATATAGGTATCGTCTAAGGCGAATCTATATTTTTTATTAATAAAAGCTATTTTTCATTTGCTTTTCACACGGGCATAAAAAACAATTGAACATCGTGTTATTAATTGTTTTGTGTAGTTTTTAATTCTGAACATTTTTTGTATTTATACTTTTGCTCTAATTTAATTAGGAAACCAGCAATCGCCACATTAAAAAAAAAAAACATTGTATTTCCTATGTTACATATTTCAATTCTACACCCGGTGTATATATATATATATATATATATATATATATATATATATATATATATATATATATATATACATTACATACATATAAATATCGCTTAATTTTTAAATAATTTCATAAACATCGAAAGTTAATATTTTTTATACATGTAAAAGTTATATTTTATATTTGCATACATATGAACTCGTAATACGACTGTATATTAATTTATTTTTTACAAAATTTAAAAAAATATTATTACTATTATTATTATTATTATTATTATTATTATATTATGATATGTTATTATTATTTTCTTTTTATTATTGTTATTATTATTTTTCCTTCATTCTCATTTTTAAATGGTTTTCATGAATTGTACATATGGCCTAAAACAGGCAAATATTATGCAATATAAAGAAATAACCATGTTACAGATTTAGTTAATTAGGTATGTTGAGGGACTTCCGAACAGTGTTGCAGGTGTCAAGCAACACAGGTTTTTGTAGTGGATGATATAAATTCTTTTTCAAATATAATTCTTCCATGGCTTTATGTAGACTGTAAGGGATTTCTCCAGTAGCCCCTATCGTGATTTCAACAATATATTTTTGCCGTGTGTACGAAGAACTTTGTATTTTAAGTTTCCAAAACTAAACCATTTTTGTTGTGTATAAAAAGTATTATTTTCTGTAAAATATTAGTCATGGTAGCAATTATTATTAGTAATACTAAGCAGTCATTTTGTTATTTTGTTCAGATTACAAACTCATTTTTCAACAATTAAAAATATTTAATCTGTTACTGGGACAAATTTTGTTTTTTTGTATCCTGTTACATTATATTTTGTAAAGATTACAAATTCTTCTTCCCGCCATATACTTTGTACAGGTAACTAAAACTTTTGTGTAGACACGGTATTCCCTGGTATACAATATAATTCGCTGTTCGTGTTATACTATACTACGTCGTGTCGCATTTGCTTGCGCTGTTAAGTTTCAGCCTGTCGAAAATTGTGTTTTAAAAGTGCTTGTTTCTTGTGCCCGTCAATAAAAATGGATGATTTTGTAAAAGATATTTTAAAACAATGGCAATTAGTGTCTTATTGAGAAATTTGAAGTTATGTATCGATTACTAATAAATCTGTATAATTTAAGTGACTATTGTTTCATATGTTATTTTTTTTATATAATATTTGTTACATGTATATAGATTATAATTATAAATAAATAAAATTATTATAATACGCATGTATTTAATTTTTACCTTACTACCTCATTAATGCATTTGTATATCTATCAAAATTTATTAGTTTCCAAAACAAATTCATAGTTATTAATGGTAACTTATTTTATTTGTTCGCATAACAAATTTATATTTCTTAATAGTAACATAATTTATTTGTTCGTATAACAAATTTATACTTCTTAATGGTAACTTATTTTATTTGTTCGAATAACAAATATCTTTTGTTATATATAATAAAACTGTATTTGTTGCCACAACAATTTTTGACCAGCAAATTTACCTAGGTAACTGTAACAAATATATTTGCTGGTCCTATATTAACAAAAAAAAATGCTGCTGGAACTCATTTTTGGTAATCACAACAAAGTTTTTATTTACCGTGTACCGCAAGTGGTGAATAATTTTCGGGTGCCGGGACTGCAATATCAATTATATAAGTTACTTTTTGCTTGTCCTGGAGAACTATGTTTGGTCGGTTATGATCAACTGGTCTATCAGTCTGAATAGTGCGATCCCAATATAATTTGTAGAGTGGTGTATCTATCACACTTTGCGGTATATATTTATATGGTTTTTCTGGTATTCCTAGTAATTGTTGACATAGTTGCCCATGGATTATTTTCGCCACATTATTATGCCTCTTCAGATATTCAAATGATACCAAAGGAATACATGATGATAATATATGTTCAATAGTTTCTATTCCCCTTCTTTGTTCACATCCTAGATATTTGTATGTTTCATCGGCAATTAATGTGTTAATCTGATCTTCATTATTATATATTAATTTGTAACTGTAGGATTGTATACTTTTTCCTTTCTTTATTGCATTTATTTTACACTTTTCTATTCCGAATTCCATCCTTATATCATGGCTAAAAGTTTCAATAATTTGTAAAAGTTTACGCAAATTTGCTTCAGATGGTGCGAACAGCTTCAGATCATCCATGTATAGTAAATATGTAACACCTTGTGTTGTTCTTGATATTGTTGTATCTTTTCCAGAATCATTGAGATGTGTTGAAAGTGTTTGTAAGGCTAAACAAAACCATAATGGACTCAAATCATCACCTTGAAATATTTCGCGCTGTATTCTAACTTCACCAGCTTCTGCATTATTAATAGTTAATTTTATTAATGCAGGATTAACTTCATATAGATGTAATACATCTAATAGCCATATATGCGGGACGCTATCGAAAGCCTTGCGATAGTCTATATATGCAGAATATAAATCTGGTTTTTCTTCTTTGCTTCTTCCATTATTACCGAATCTATTATAAGTTGCTCCTTACACCCTCGGCTTCCTTTCTTACAACCTTTTTGTTCTTCAGATAATATTTCATTTTTATCAAAATGTTTATAAATTTTTTGCGCAATGATGGACGTTAATAACTTGTATACAGTTGAAAGACATGTAATTGGTTTATATTTGCTTAGATCTTGACTTGATGGAGATGTTTTCGGTAATAAGTACATGGTGCCTTTTGTTAAAAAATTGTGGGATCGTTGTAGAATTCTTAACTGGCTCATTATGTAAAAATGGCAATTTCTCGTGTGTTGCCGTGAATCGTTTAACCCAAAAATTGTGTATGTGTTCTGTTCCAGGTGTTTTCCAGTTGCTTACTTTTGAGGGAGCTATATGTACATTTTTTTGTAATCTCTATGGACGGCATTACTCTAACTTTTTCAACTCTTTTTTTCTCCATTTCTATCCAATTAGCTTGGTGATTGTGTGTACACGGTTCTTCCCATATTTTTCTCCAAAAATTTTGAGTTTCTATTAGTGCAGGAGTCATGTTATTATCTTCCTGTTGCATTTTGTTTCTTTGCATTTGCCTATAGAAAAGCCTTTGATTGTTATTAAATAAGAACGTTTGTTTCATTCTTTCTGCACTTATTTTGTACCTCTTCAACCTGGATGCTTGCACAGTTAATTTTTGTTTTAAGCGATCTATAATTTCTTCTATAGATTTATTTTCTTTATTAATATGTTTTATTATTATTGTTATTATTATTATAGTTATTATTATTGTTATTATTGTCATTATTATTATAATTATTATAATTATTATTGGGATATAATTAAATTCAAATAACACGAATCACGGGAAATCTAACACTGTTTTATGAATGATACAAAAGTACATGAAAACAAAACTATAAATACATCTGTCACATATATATTGACATAGGTTATAATAATATATAATTGAAGTTCGTCTAGGCCGACTAGGTGCAATATTAAATTCCAACACCCCCTCTCAATCTTGAACCGTAATTCAAATTTAGTCGTGTAGTCTCAGACTATTGATGATTCGTGCTTGACTCCAGGAAGATCAGGGTGAATCTAGCAAGAGATTTGTAGCGACAGATTTGAAACGAATGAACGGCTGGACAACTCTGCCGTTGCAAGCGTTCGGCAGAGTTCGCTTCGATTCTCTCACTACATATTCTCTTTATCAATTCCTACTTCCTCCCTAATGGACATCAATAAAAATTACTTAAATATTCAGGGGATGAGGGTGACTTATGTACGTCTAAAGACCGAAGCATCGAAAATATCCAAAATTTTATTTATTTATATTATATATTCTCTTTATTCATACGATAAAGTGCAAGCAATGGTACATATAACACATTTTCAGTTTTATTACAATAATAATTAAAATTATTTAAATAATCAGGGGATACTAGACCAAAGAATAAATATATTTGTCATACGTACATTTGTACCCGAAGTATTAACCGCAACCGTTTCATATTTTCACATACTGCAATATGCAAATAAAATAACAATATAATTGTATAAATAATCAGAGAATAGGGCAATGCCAAAAATATTTGTCGTGAGGAAGTATCTCTCAAAAATTAGCCCCCTCCCGTCTCTTTTCCCTCACAAAAAACCGTGACAAATACATACTTCCACATACTGTGTTTTCTAGTATAATACACACGAGTAAAATAACAATATAATTGTTTAACTACTGAGAGAACGCATCGGTCATTTTTAAAATTTTATATAAAATCTGCAAAACTAGAAGCCGTGACACATTTATTTATATGGGAATTAATTCCTACTTCCTCCATAATAAACCTCTGTAAACATTGTTAAAATATCCAGGGGATGAGGGTGGCTTATGTAAGTTAAAAGACACAGGTATCGAATATAACCAAGTTTTTATTTTATAGCTGGGAAACTAGAAGCCGTGACAAAATTGTTTTTATAAGAAATAATTCCTATTTCCTTCCTAAGAAACATCTCTAAATATTGTTAAAATTTTCAGGGGATGAGGGTGCCCAAAGACGGCAGAGTCAAAAAAATTCCATATTCTTATTTTATTTCTGTAAAACTAGAAGCCGTGACAAAATTATTTGTATGAGAATTGATTACTACTTCCTACATAATAAACCTCCGTAAATATTGTTAAAATATTCAGGGGCTGAGGGTGACCAAAGATAGAAGGGTTAAAAATTTCCATGTTCTTAGTATATTTCTGTAAAACTAGAAGCCGTGACAAAATTATTTATATGGGAATCAATTCCAACTTCCTCCCTAATAAACATCATAAAAATTGCTAAAATATTCAGGGGATGAGGGTGATTTATGTAAGTCTAAAAATCGAAGCGTCGAAAATATCCAAAATTTTATTTTATTTCTGTATAACTAGAAGCCGTGACAAAATTATTTATAGGAATTAATTCCTATTTCCTTCCTTATAATCCTCCTTAAATATTATTAAAATATTCCGGGGATGAGGGTGACCAAAGACGGCAGAGCCAAAATATCCAAGTTCTTATTTTATTTCTGTAAAACTAGAAGCCGTGTCAAAATTATTTATACGGGAATGAATTTCTACTTCCTCTCTAATAAACGTCCGCAAATATCGTTAAAATATTCAGGGGATGAGGGTGACATTATTATTATTATTATTTAATACACTACCCGACAGGCTTGTGCCCAATTAGAGGGTAGGAAAAAGCTTAACATATTAGAACTAATATATGCGTTGTTTAAGTTCATGAATAGTGCAGTTGAACAAATCAACTTCGTTTTGAACTTGATGATATGACTTAATCATATGATAAATTGAAGATTTAGCCAAGGTGTTAGATCTAGAGAGTGGCAAATAAAATGTATTAATAAATCGGGAACACTGCCTAGGAACTTGAAAATAAATTCTGTTCATAATAGATATGTAGTCAATTTTATTGTTCATAACTTTCAATAAGTAAATGGCTGCATGCATGTTTCTTCTTTGATAGAGAAATTGCAGGTTAAATGATTCAAGAAGTATTGATTGTGGCGTACCTCTAATTGGATAACTAGCCTCTAAAATAAATGTGGCTGCCTTAATAAATTTTCGTTGAACGCCTTCAAGAAGTTCTGACTTATTGTTAGCGATTGGGTTCCAGATAACCGAACAATACTCTAAGTGTGGTCTGAAAAGGGAGATGAAAAGTAGTTTTAAAGTTTGCAGTTTATTAAACATTTGATAGTTTCTGATTATAAAACCAAGGTATTTAATTGCTGTGGCAACTTTAACTTCAATATGACTAATAAATAAAAGTTTTCCGTCAAAAATAACACCCAAATCAGATAGCAAATTCGGTCTATTTAAAACGATATCATCCAGTGCATAATCAAATGTCATTGGAGACTGTTTCCTTGTATAAGTCATTACGTTACATTTGCTGACGTTAAGGAAGAGTTTATTATACTTACACCATTCACTCACAACATTGAGATTAGTTTGAAGTGTCATACAATCCTCGACAGATGAAATTTTGCAAAATAGTTTCAAGTCATCGGCGTACATGAGATATTAAACATTGATGTTAGCTGTTATATCGTTGATAAAAATATTAAATAATAGAGGTCCCAGAACGGAGCCTTGTGGAACGCCAGAGCTTTGCAAAAAATTATTGGATTTAAAACCGTCAGTACTAACATACTGATATCTGTTGAAGAGATAAGATGATACTAGTTTTAAGAGAGAAGGTGAGAAACCAAATGACTGAAGTTTTGAAATTAGAATGGCATGATCAAGGTTATCGAAAGCCTTTGAAAAATCTGTGTAGATGACATCGACTTGACTCTGTTCTTCAATAGCTTCACTTAAATATTGTGTCATACAAACAAGATTACTTGCAGTCGATCGACCTGTAATAAAGCCATGTTAGGCGTTAGAAGATTAGCCACATGGTTATAAATTTTTTCGTGGAGAACAATTTCAAACACTTTACTAAAATTAGAAATAATCGCTACAGGCCTGTAATTGATATTATTATTTCTATTACCTTTCTTAAACGTAGGATTTACCCTTGAAAGTTTCCAAGATTCGGGAAACGATGACTGACTCAAAATTAAATTAAAAATAATTGTTAAGGGTTTAAGAAAAACTAATGCGCAATCTTTAATCAAAAATGAAGGTATTGCATTTGGACCCATTGTCATTTTTGGTTTGAGTTTTTTAATAGCTTTCATAACATCGCCTTCACTGACGGAATTAATAGAAAGAGTGAAAGCAGAGGTGTCTGGAAGTGAGGTAGAACTATCATTAAAATCATCATTAAATGAGTTAGAGAAGTAATTAGAAAATGCGTCAACAATTGATTGTGGATCATTAAATGTTTTATCATTTCTTTTATTATTGACAAAAGACCAGAATCTTTTGGGTTCGTCAACTATATTACTCTCCATACATTTACAATAATTTTTATATGCCAATCTAACTTCAGATTTAATTTGCGCTCGAAGTAAATGAAAATTATGCTTATCCTCTTGTGAGCCTGAATTTTTAAATTTAGTCCATAGTTTGTGTTTTTGTTTCACTTTATGGATTAATGATCCTGTAAACCATGGATGATACGACTTCGTACATCGTTTTTTCCGAGGGACATTATTATGTAAAACGTTATTAATAAGATCATAGAAAATATGAACTGCTGAGTTGACATCGTTTAAGTTTTGTAGAAAATCCCAGTTGATATTAATCAGGTCATTGTACAGAGAAGGAAAATTCGCTTTCTTAAAATTTAGTCCCGAATTACTGATGGCTTGTGGTGTACTGAATAATTTAAAACGCAGCTCAGTTGTTAACAGGGGATGGTAAGAATCTTCTTTTAGAATAGGGTCTAAAGAGCGAGTGATATGACATTCTTCATTACTTATAATAAGATCAAGAATTCTGTTATCTTTATTTTTTATAAAATTTAACTGTCTGTAGTTAAAGAAATGGTTTTTGACTAACAGATTTTGGTCTAACAATTAAAGGAGGTTCAATTTTCTTATTTTTTAATACACTGCAGTAGGATTCAGAAGATTGAGAAACAGAGATTCCACGAATTTCTTTAATTTTGCCTTCTAGACTTTTTTGCAGTTCATCTTTTAGTGAAATGAATTTATTTTCCATGTCGCTTTTTAAAGCAGTAAAAAGTGAACTTAAAGAATTCATGGTATTATTTTTCATAAGTTTGGACATATTCTCGTGCAATTTTTACCTCTCGCTAAGAGAGGTATTGGATTCATGCTAAAATTCGCATATCCAGATTTTATTGAATAAGCACGATTTAAGGTCCCTAAAATCCGATTATAACATTTTTAAAATGATGTCTGTGTGTGTGTGTGGATGTGTGTATGTGTGTGTGTGTATGTATGTATGTATGTATGTATGTCTGGATGTTGTAGTCACGATTCCTCAAAAACTATAAGACTTAAAAAATATTTAACTGCAGTTTCCTCAATCTGACATTCCTGGCAAGAGCTGAAAAGGTTTTGGTAACAATTGAACAACCGGAAGTAGTAGTTTCTTAGAAAAATTCTTCTAAATATAATTTTTTGGGAGGTTTTTTTATTAAATATTGAAGAACATAAAATTCTCCATCTAATACACTTAAAAATTTTATTATATCTTGTATAGATTTAGAGATAAAGACACTATAATTTATAGAGTGAACTAATCGCAGAGGCTACGGCACTAAGGAAACCAGTTGACAAATTCCAATGTTTATAACATAGTTTGTAAATGACACATGTCAGTGTCAAAAATCAGTTTTAGTGACATTCTGATAGCTTTTACTGGGAAGTATATTTAATTTTTCTTATCGTTTTATTAATTAAATATTTGAAATTATAGGTAAAATTGTGTTAAAATGCATATATCCATCAGAAATACCGCCAATCTGGTTAATGAATTGGAACAATCTCTGATATTTAGAAACTTCCTCATATAATGACAAATAGATATAATTAGAATTATATGTGTGCAGAAGACATGTTAAATATAATAAAAAACAATATTTGGGTAATGTTCTATAATATTTTGTTATAAAACGACGGTTCGAAAGCAAAGTACAATACAATATGGGAATGGCGAGAGGTCTTGTGCTGGCCACAACAGATTTTTTAATATTCTCTGCAAGATCCAAGGTGTCGGATTTATTTAAAATTTCACACGTTTTTTTACATTCATCACAAAGGTAAAATAAGTTGCCATTTCTTGATATGAAATCATAATCTTTCTCGCTTATATTTACACAGTTAATATGAAAAGATTTGCGACATGAACCTTCACAATTTACTGTTGCTTGATCAGGTCGTTTGTAACGACATTTACCGCACCCTGACATATTCACATATCACCAAATTCAGTTAATAGAATAATTAATGTAAAAACGCAATCAGTAACAAACATATAGACTAAAATAATGATAATGAAATGAAACACACTGTATACTGGAAGGAACAGGGAAACGCCAGTGCGGTTCGTCACGGCTAAAGGACTAAGACGTACTGGGGCTGGACCACGGAATGGATTACAAATATAGAATTACTGTTACTGATGATGAAAGAAACGGATGACCGGATAAAAAGCCTAATAACTAAAATTTATATCTTATATAATAAAACTTAAGCACGATAATAAATACAATAAAACACTCCTAACGTAAATTTAAAAAAATAAATAATGTATTTATAAAAAAAGATCCTAATATAATTAATATTTTATTACTATTATTACTTTAAATAGGCAATTAGATTAAAAGCCACCTGAATAATATTTATAAATATAGATTTCTTAACAATAGATAAAATTATTAAGATAATAAAAATTTAATTTACTAACAGTACCTAATTAAAAATAAAAATTCTCAAAAATATGAAAATGAAAATACTTATAATGTATAAAAAAAATCACATGAACGCCACTGCCACAGACTGAACGGGCGGATATGACTTAGCTTGTCTGTAAGTGATTTATCTTAAAAGATGTGCAAAAAGTAATAAAATGATAAAAAATGGAACAGACTCACGAGTACTCCCTTAATGCTTTGGAACACATGTAGAGAAAAACTTCACACATCTAATGATATAGGTCACTAGAATTCATTCGAACAATAAACCACTTAAAAAACATAAAAATCACAGAGCAGCATGCCGCACTTGCACAGATTTAAATGACATATATTATTATATAAGACATATAAGTCTAAAGACAGAAACATCGATATTATCCAAGTTTTCATTTTATTTCTGGGAAACTAGAAGCCGTGACAAAATTATTTACATGGGAATCAATTCCTACTTCTTCCCTAATGGACATCAATAAAAATTACTTAAATATTCCGGGGATGAGGGTGACTTATGTACGTCTAAAGACCGAAGCATCGAAAATATCCAAAATTTTATTTTATTTTCGTATAACTAGAAGCCGTGACAAAATTATTTACATACAAATTAATTCCTACTTCCTCCCTAATAAACGTCCGCAAATATTGTTAAAATATCCGGGGAATGAGGGTGGCTTATATAAGTCAAAAGACAGAATTATCGAAATTATTCAAGTTTTTATTTTATATATGGGTGACTAGAAGCCGTGACAAAATTATTTATAAGGGAATTATTTCCTATTTCCTCCCTAATAAACCTATGTAAACATTGTTAAAATATCCAGGGGATGAGGGTGGCTTAAGTAAGTCAAAAGACAGAGGTATCGAAAATAACCAAGTTTTTATTTTATATATAGGAAACTACAACCCATGACAAAATTACTTATATGGGAATTAATTCCTACATCCTCCCTCATAAACCTCCGTAAATATTATTAAAATATTCAGGGGATAAGGGTAATCAAAGACGGCAGCGTCACAAAATTCCATATTCTTATTTTATTTCTCAAAACTAGAAGCCGTGACAAAATTATTTATAAAGGAATTATTTCCTACTTCCTCCCTAATAAACCTCTGCAAATATTGTTAAAATGTCCAGGGGATGAGGGATATAAATAATTTTGTCACGGCTTGTTGTTTCCAAGAAATAAAATAAAAACTTTGATAATCTGGATGTTTCTGTCTTTAGACGTATATAAGTCACCCTCATCCCCTGAATATTTTAACAATATTTGCGGACGTTTATTAGGGAGGAAGTAGGAATTACTTCCCATATTCAAAATTTTGTCACGGCTTCTAGTTATACAGAAATAAAATAAATCTTGGATATTTTTGATGCTTTGGTCTTTAGACTTACATAAATCACCGTCATCCCCTGAATATTTTAGCAATGTTTATGTATGTTCATTAAGGAGGTTGTAGAAATTGATTCTTATTTAAATAATTTTGTCACGGCTTCTAGTTTCCCAGAAATAAAATAAAAAATTGTATAAACTCGATCTTTCTGTTTTTAGACTTATATAAGCCACCCTCGTCCCCTGAATATTTAAACGATATTTGCGGATGTTTATTAGGGAGGAAGTAGGAATTAATTTCCACATAAATAATTTTGTCACGGCTTCTAGTTTCCCAGATATAAAATAAAAACTTGGATATTATCGATACTTCTGTCTTTTGACTTATATAAGCCGCCCTCGTCCCCTGGATATTTTAACAATATTTATAGAGGTTTATTGGGGAGGAAGTAGGAAATAATTCCCATATAAATAATTTCGTCACGGCTTCTAGTTTCACAGAAATAAAATAAGAACATGAAAATTTTTGACTCATCCGTCTTTGGTCATCCTCAACCCCTGAATATTTTAACAATATTTACAGAGGTATATTAGGGAGGAAGTAGGAATCAATTCCATATCAAATAATTTTGTCAGGGCTCCTAGTTTTAGAGAAATAAAATAAGAACATGGAAATTTTATTTTAATAATATTTACGGAGGTTTATAAAAGAGAAAGTATGAAATAATTCCCTTATAAATAATTTTGTCACGGCTTCTAGTTTTGCAGAAATAAAATAAAAACGTAGATATTTTTGACTCTTGCGTCGTAGGGCACTCTCGACTCCTGAATATTTAACAATATTTGCGGACGTTTATTAAAGAGGATATAGGAATTAATTCCCATATAAATAATTTTGTCACGGCTTCTAGTTATACAGAAATAAAATAAAATCTTGGATATTTTCGATGCTTCGGTCTTTAGACTTACATAAATCACCCTCATCCCCTAAAAATTTTAGGAAATTTTTTGATGTTTATTAGGGAGGAAGTAGGAATTGATTCCCATATAAATAATTTTGTCACGACTTCTAGTTTTACAGAAATAAAATAAGAACAAGGAAATTTTTAACTCTTCCGTCTTTGGTCACCCTCAGCCCCCGAATATTTTAACAATATTTACGGGGGTTTATTAGGCAGGAAGTAGGAATCAATTCTCTTATAAATAATTTTGTCACGGCTTCTAGTTTTACAGAATTAAAATAAGAATATGGAATTTTTTGACTCAGCCGTCTTTGGGCACCCTCATCCCCTGAATATTTTAACAATATTTAGGGAGGTTTATTAGGAAGGAAATAGGAATTAATTCTTATAAATAATTTTGTCACGGCTTCTAGTTATACAGAAATAAAATAAAATCTTGGATATTTTCGATGCTTCGATTTTTAGACTTACATAAATCACCCTCATCCCCTGAATATTTTAACAATTTTTATGATGTTTATTAGGGAGGAAGTTGGAATTCCCATATAAATAATTTGGTCACGGCTTCTAGTTTTACAGAAATAAAATAAGAACATGGAAATTTTTAACTCTTCCATCTTTGGTCACCCTCAGCCCCTGAATATTTTAACAATATTTACGGAGGTTTATTATGTAGGAAGTAGGAATCAATTCTCATACAAATAATTTAGTCACGGCTTCTAGTTTTGCAGAAATAAAATAAGAATATGGAATTTTTTAACTCTGCCGTCTTTGGGCACCCTCATCCCCTGAACATATTAACAATAGTTAGGGATGTTTATTAGGAAGGAAATAGGAATTATTTCCAATAAAAACAATTTTGTCACGGCTTCTAGTTTCCCAGATATAAAATAAAAACTTGATTATATTCGATACCTGTGTCTTTTGACTTACCTAAGCCACCCTCATCCCCTGGATATTTTAACAATGTTTACAGAGGTATATTAAAGAGGAAGTAGGAATTGATTCCCATATAAATAAATTTGTCAAGGCTTCTAGTTTCCCAGAAATAAAATTAACACTTGGATAAACTCGGTGTTTCTGTCTTTAGACTTACATAAGTCACCCTCATCCTCCGAATATTTTAACGATATTTGCAGACGTTTATTAGGGAGGAAGTAATAATTTATTCCCATATAAATAATTTTGTCACGGCTTCTAGTTTTACAGAAATGAAATAAGAACCTGGAAATTTTTGACTCTTCCTTCTTTATTCACCCTCAACCCCTGAATATTTTAACAATATTTAGAGATGTTTATTAGGAAGGATATAAGAATTAATTCCTATATAAATAATTTTATCACGGCTTGTAGTTTCCCAGATATGAAATAAAAACTTGGTTATTTTCGATACCTCTGTCTTTTGACTTACATAAGCTACCCTCATCCCCTGGATATTTTAACAATTTTTACAGAGGTTTATTAGGGAGGAAGTAGCAATCATTTCTCATTTAAATAATTTTGTAACGGCTTAAGAATATGGAATTTTTTTGACTCTGCCGTCTTTGGGCACCCTCATCCCCTGAATATTTTAACAGTATTTAAAGAGGTTTATTAGGAAGGAAATAGGAATTAATTACCATATAAATAATTTTGTCACGGCTTCTAGTTATACAGATATAAAATAATATCTTGGATATTTTCGATGCTTCGGTCTACAGAAATAAAATAAAATCTTGGATATTTTCGATGCTTCGATTTTTAGACTTACACAAATCACCCTCATCCCCTAAATATTTTAGCAATTTTTATGATGTTTATTAGGGTGGAAGTAGGAATTGATTCTCATATAAATGATTTTGTCACCTTCTACTTTTACAGAAATAAAATAAGAACATGGAAATTTTTAACTCTTCCGTCTTTGGTCACCCTGAGCCCCCGAATATTTTAGCAATATTTACGGAGGTTTATTAGGGAGAAAGTAGGAATCAATTCTCATATAAATAATTTTGTCGCGGTTTCTAGTTTTACAGAAATAAAATAAGAACATGGAAATTTTTGACTCTTTCGTCTTTGTTCACCCTCAACCCCTGAATATATATGAAATAAAAACTTGGTTATTTTCGATACCTCTGTCTTTTGACTTACATAAGCTACCCTCATCCTCTGGATATTTTAACAATATTTACAGAGGTTTATTAGGGTGGAAGTAGGAAATAAATCCTTTATAAATAATTTTGTCACGGTTTTTAGTCTTTCAGAAATAAAATAAAAACTTGGATAATTTCGATACTTCTGTCTTTTGACTTATATAAGCCACCCTCATTCCCCGGATATTTCAACAATATTTACAGAGGTCTATTAGGGAGGAGGTAAGAAATAATTCCTTTATAAATAATTTTGTCACGGCTTCTAGTCTCCCAGATATAAAATAAAACATGGAATTTCTATACTCTTGCAACTTTGGGCACCCTCGACCCCTGAATATTTTAACAATATTTGCGGACGTTTATAAGGGAGGAAGCAGGAATTAATTCCCATATAAATAATTATGTCACGGCTTCTAGTTTTGCAAATTTTAAATAAAATCTTAAAAATTATCTATGCGTGCCCTGAGTAGGTAAACAATTACATTGTTGTTTTACTCGTGTCTATTATACTAGAAAACACAGTATGTGGATGTATGAATTTGTCACGGTTTTAGGTGGGGGAAAAGAGGGAGGAGGGGGTTAATTTTTCAAAGATATTTCCTCATGATAAATATTTTTCGCATTGCCCTATTCTCTGATTATTTATACATTTATATTGTTATTTTATTTGCATATTGCAGTATGTGAAAATATGAAACGGTTACGGTTAATACTTCAGGTACAAATGTACGTATGACAAATATAATTATTCTTCGGTCTAGTATCCCCTGATTATTTAAATAATTTTAATTAATATTGCAATAAAACTGAAAATGTGTTATATGTACCATTGCTTGCACTTTATCGTATGAATAAAGAGAATATATGGTGAGAGAATCGAAGCGAACTGTGCCGAACGCTTGCGAACGGCAGAGTTGTCCAGCCGTTCATTCGTTTCGAATCTGTCGCTAGGTTCACCCTGATTCCAGGAAGAGCTTTCGTCAAGACGTCTGCAATCATGTACTCTGTGGGAAGTTTCAATGGATAATCCAAAAGTGGTTGACGTATGAAATGGAACTTGATATCTATATGCTTGGATATTGAATGAAAAACTGAACTTTGAGCTAATTAACCGGTTGATTAATTGTCGTTAAAAATGTCTATATTAGATATGTCTTAAAAACCTAATTCTTTTGTGCATTTTACGAAGAAGATGGCTTCTTTTGCGGCTTCGGTGAGACTCTTATATTCAGCCTCGGTGGACGATAAAGCTACAGTCCTCTCCTTACGTGACCACAGAAAAATGGTTGCTCCAGACATGATAAAATTATATCCAGAGTGTGATTTTCTGTCTGCGGGGCAGTTTCCCCAATCTGCGTCTACGTAGCCAAGATTCCTTTATCAATCCGGATGTAAACTATTTTATTATTGTTAGTTCCCTTCAGATAGCGTAGAACTCGTTTTGTGGCTTGCCATTGTTCGTGCTTATGACAATTGTGAAACTGGCTTACCATATTGACGGCTGAAGCGATGTCTGTTCGAGTACCGACAGCTACGTACAAAAGAGCTCCAATCAGTTCCCTAAATGGGTATCGCTGCCTTCTTTTTCACAGGCTTGATTCTCGCTTTGTTTCGACTGAGATAGCAGTTTTTACGGCCTTACAATCTGTCATCTTGAATTTTTCCAAGACATCCCTAATATATCCACTTTGACATAAAGTAATTTTATCTTTGTTTATTTTACCTCAATGCAGACAGTAATTTATAAACTCAAGATCTCTCACGTCGAACCTAGTAGTGAGTTTTCTTTATATTTCGTCGACTCTTTTCGGATTTTGTAATGAAATTAGTATGTCGTCCACATATATTAATTTATTTAAGAGTTTCACTCAGCTTAAGATGCCATTGACGACCTGCTTGGCGAAGACCATAAATCGCTTTTCGTAACTTGCATACCTTATTTCCAGATTTCAAACTTTTGAGCATAAATCTTGAATTTTTTAAGATGTTCTGGTCCTTTTTGGTTTTAATCATGTTCTCTAAAGCCTCTTCTAGAATATTTGGTTGTTCCATGAATATTTCGGTATCAATGTCGCCATTTAGATAGCCTGTTACAATGTCCAGCTGCGAAATCTTAGCTGGTCGACCTCTTTTTCCTGTTAGTAATTTTCTCTGTCTACCGGTGCCTCGTTTTAAATTAGTATCAGTTCCAGAACTTGTGATGTTTTGAAGCTGGTTTTCCGCTGAAGCTGCTGGATCTGTAGCATTTTGTAAGACTGGGAACGATGGATCATTGTCTTCTGACAATTTCGTACGGTCGCTGAAATTTGACATTTTCGCATTATTGACGGTTGGTGTTTTCAGATCGATGACATTTCCTTCAATTTCGACTTCGTTGGATATGCAGGTTTTCTGCTTGAAATCTTCATAGTTGTGTCGATCGGGCATTTCGTCTTTCGGAACGAAGTCCTTATAAAGACTTTCGGATTCAAATTCGTTTAAAAAATTTATATCCCTGGAGATGTTAATTTTTCTTTCGCTAGGTATCCACGCCCTGTAAGCTGTGGAATTTATAAGGGTGAACCTAGGGAGAGATTCGTAGCGACAGATTCGAAACGAATTAACGGCTGGACAACCCTGCCGATCGCAAGCGTTCGGTACATTTCGCTTCGATTCTCCCACCAAATATTCTCTTTATTCATACGATACAGTGCAAGCAATGGTACATATAACATATTTTCAGTTTTATTACAATAATAAATAAAATTATTTAAACTATCAGGGGATACTGGACCGAAGAATAATTATATATGCCATACGTACATTTGTACCCGAAATATTAACTGTAGCCGTTTCATATTTTCACATACTGCAATATGCAAATAATATAACAATATAATTGTATAAATAATCAGAGAATAGAGCAATGCAAAAAATATTTGTCGTGAGATCTTTCAAAAATTAACCCCATCCCCCTTCTTTTCCCCCACCAAAAACCGTGACAAATTCATACTTCCACATACTGTGTTTTCTAGTATAATAGAATAAAGTAAAATAAAAATATGATTGTTTAACTACTCAGGGGAAGCATCGATAATAATTTTTAAGATTTTATTTAAAATCAGCAAAACTAGAAGGCGTGACAAAATTATTTATATGGGACTTAATTCCTACTTGCTCCCTAATAAACCTCCGTAAAAATTATTAAAATATTCAAAGGATGAGGGTGACCAAACACGGAAGAGTCAAAAATTTCCAAGTTTTTATTTTATTTCTGTAAGACTAGAAGCCGTGACAAAATTAGTTATATGGGAATTATTTATTACTTCCTCCCTAATAAACTTCCGTAAATATTATTAAAATATTGAGGGGATGAGGGTGACCAAACGCGGCAGAGCCAAAATTTCCATGTTATTTTATTTCTCTAAAACTAGTAGCCGTGACAAAATTACTTTTATGGGAATTGATTTCTACTTCCTACATAATACACCTCTGTAAATATTGTTAAAATATTCAGGGGATAAGTGACCAAAGACAGCAGAGTCAAAAATTTCCATGTTCTTATTTTATATCACTAAAACTAAAAACCTTAACACAACTAATTCATTCCTACTTAATTTCTAATAAACCTCCGTAAATATTGTTAAAATATTCAGGGGTTCAGGGTGACCAAAGTGGGAAAAGTCAAAAATTTCCAAGTTTTTATTTTATTTTTCTAAAGCTAGAAGCCGAGACAATCTCTTTTAAATGGGAATTAATTCCTACTTCCTCCCTAATAAACTTCAGTAAATATTGTTAAAATATCCAGGTCATGATGAGGGTGGCTGATATAATTCAAAAGACAGAAGTATCGAAAATATCCAAGTATTTATTTTATATCTGGGAGACTAGAAGCCGTGACAAAATTATTTATAAGGGTATAGTGGAGGAGCGTTAGCTCAAAAAAGTGCATTGTCTCGGAACCGGTCAAAACAGCACCGATTTTAATATTTTTTTTTTTAAATATCCGTAATTAAAAATACTTTAACCTTTATAGGTTAAAAATTGACGCTCTAGCCAAAAAAAAAAAAATCAAAATTCGTAAAGTCAAAAAAATTTGAAAAATTTTTTTTTTCTAATATTTCTGGTGAAAAAAATAAATTAAAAATAAAATATGTTTATTATAATAACTAGTCTTCAAAGATCAAGATAATGAGTGTAATGCAGCAAAAAATGATAACTACTTTAATTCGTTGTCAATAGAAATTTATTACAAAATACATTTTAAAAATATTTTTAATTATTTTGTACATTCACTTTGTCTTCTATTTCGTCATCATTATATGTAGTCATTGGTCTTGGAGGACAATTTGTGCAAATTTCACAGCTGTATTCTGCACAAGTGGGTGTACAGAACAGCCCGATTTTTCTACAGCCACAATTCCCAGTACAGAGCAGGTGGCTGGTCAATGGGGTTTGGTATTAAAAAATTTGTAAGGTTCCACCCTCATTCAATCGGTGAAAAATAATTATACAGCCACAAAGGCACTTGTACGTACACTTTTTTCAGATGCTCTATCGCTGCATCTGCTATACCCGGTAAATTGGCTAATAATATAACAAATGGATTATCCAAAATTCAGATATCAAGAATTTTAATATGTTATACTAATTGTTATAAATTATCATTACGGCTAAGGCTGGGCGCACACTAAACGAACAAAAACGTTTTTATACAAAGCGTTCTTGCGTAACTGAGTTTGAAACTGTTGTTTCAGTGCTTGATGTATGGGATAACTCACACTGATCAAGCAAAACAAAAAGCACATTTGAGTCTGATCAGACATCTTCGAACAAATTGTTGTGTATATTGGCATTTTTGATACTTCAGTGTGTGTTGGGTACAAGTAAAATGTTTTGTCACGTAACAAAATATTTTATATTACAACATTTTTGCTCAGTCAGTCTACGTGGACAAGTAGGTACCAAGCGGACATCATCAGGCACGTTTATACATGCTCAGGTTTGTCGAACCCGCAAACACGGACTTTTACTCAGCGGGCCAACAGGAACAAACATTTCATTGTACACTTGCGACTGCGCATTTGATCTACACAGCACGTTGTTATGTTATGTAAGTTTGCACAATGAATATAGATATAGAGGTGGACGCCGAAAAACTTTTAGATTTAAATTGAAGGAAGGCCTGCTCTTTATAAGAATATCGCCACAAATAAATTGTGGGAAGTTTTGTTTAAAGTTACAACGTTTAGTTTAACAACGTTTTTGATCAGTCAGTGTGTTTAAGTATGTCGGAAAACATTTTGTTTAGTAACGTTTTTGTTACTCGATGCGCATCCAGCCTAAGTGTCTCCTCACATATGAAGCAGAATGTTAGTTTGCAAAGAAGAAGCATGAAATACGAGTAGTCGCTGAATGTTTCCCAGCTGAGCGCATGAAAAACGAGGATATCCAAAATGCTCCTAATTTTGGACAAGATTAGATAATCAGGGCAGCCCTCAGCGCACATGGATGAGTGAAAAGGCGGTGGATGGATTGCCTACGAGAAGACAAGACATTTGAATTGTAGACGGTACAAGCCGAACAAAATGTGAATAAGATGACTCTACGAGAAGGAACACTATATTTAAATGTTATAAACACAAGATGAAAGTGAATTAAGAAAAATATACTTAGAGAATCTCTTAATTATTAGTTTGCCCTGTGACTATTGTTGAAATGACAAGTCTACGTTAAAGGACTGTTAAATTTATCTCAAAGAATATGGGAAAATGCACGAGCACTGTAGACTACAGTAACATTGAACTGCAAAAAGTTATCAAATTCTTCTTAAATAAGATATAATATTGACGACATTACACATCGATATTAGTATAAAAAGAGCGCAATCTCATCATCACTTTATTGAAATAAAATCAATGTGTTATTTAGATACATTTATGAAAAAAAAAAATTTGATAGAAGTTATGTACGAATATACGCACATTTCCAGATATACCTTATACAATTGAAATATATACAATTTTAATATAGTAAAATATATTTTGAAATTTGTTGCATATAATTTATATTAAAATAACCTACAGATTTTGTAAATATATGGAGAAAAATATATAAAGAAGTTTGAACGTCAAAGACTTATACATGAATGTATTTGTATTTGTAAAATAATCTTTGTTTTATGCACACAGGTAAACTTTCCGGCGAGAGGTTATGTACTGGCCACATCAGATTACATACTCCAATCATTTTGGAATACATCTTACTTCTCAGTATCCAATATACAAGGTCAATGGATGTCGTTTTTAAATATTATACTTTCATAAATAACATTATTTTAACGCCGATATTAATAATTTTTAAAAATTAAATAATTTAATAAATAACAAAGAGCGTCAATTTTTAAACTATAAAGGTTGAAGTATTTGGCTTACCGACATTAAAAAAAAAAATCATCAAAATCGGAGTTGTTTGAACCGGTTCCGAGATAATTACTTAGCGCTCCTCCACTAGTATTATTCCTAATTTCTAGGAATTGAATCCCATATGAATAATTTTGTCACGGTTTCTAGTTTCTCAGAAATAAAATAAAAACTTTGATAATCTCGATGTTTCTGTCTTTAGACTTATATAAGACACCCTCATCCCCTGAATATTTTAACAATATTTGCGGACGTTTATTATGGAGGAAGCAGGAATTAATTCCCTTATAAATAATTTTGTCACGACTTCTACTTACACAGAAATAAAATAAAATCTTGGATATTTTTGACTCCTCCGTCTTTGGTCGCCCTCATCTCCTGAATATTTTAATAATATTTGCGAACCTTTATTAGGTAGGAATTAATTCCCTTATAAATAATTTTGTCATGGCTTCTAGTTTTAGAGAAATAAAATAAGAACATGGAAATTTTAGCTCTGCCTTCTTTGGTCACCCTCATCCCCTAAATATTTTAATAATATTTACGGAAGTTTATTGGGAATGATGTAGGAATTAATTCCCTTATAAATAATTTTGTCAAGGCTTCTGGTTTTACGGAAATAAAATAAAAGCATGGAAATTTTTGACTCTTACGTCTTAGGTCACCCTCGACCCCTAAATATTTAAACAATATTTACGGAAGTTTATTAGGGAGGAAGTAGGAAATAATTTTGTCACGGCTTCTAGTTATCCTGAATTAAAATAAAATCTTGGATATTTTCTATGCTTCGGTTTTTAGACTTCTATAAGTCACCCTTATTCCCTAAATATTTTTGCAATATTTCTGGAGATTTATTAGGGAGGAAGTAGCAATTAGTTCCCATACAAATAATTTTGTCACGGCTTCTAGTTTTGGAGAAATAAAATAAGAAATGGAAATTTTTGACTCTACAATCTTTGATCACCCGCATCCCCTGAATATTTTAACGATATTTACGGAGGTGTATAAGGGAGGAAATAGGAAATAATTCCTATATAAATTATTTTGTCACTGCTTCTAGTTTTACAGAAATAAAATAAGAACATTTAATTTTTTGACTCTTCCGTCTTTGGACATCCTCAACCCCTGAATATTTTAACAATATTTACAGAGGTTTATAAGGGAGGAAGTAGGAATCAATTCCTGTATAAATAATTTTTTCACGGGTATCCTAGATATAAAATAAAAACTTGGGTAAATTCGATACTTCTGTCGTTTGACTTATATAAGCCACATCGTCCCCCGGATATTTTAACAATATTTACAGAGGTTTATTAGGGAGGAAGTAGGAAATAATTTTTTTATAAATAATTTTGTCACGGCGTGGAATTTTTTAACTCTGCCGTCTTTGGGCACCCTCATCCCCTGAACATATTAACAATAGTTAGGGATGTTTATTAGGAAGGTTCCAAACTATGAAGGTATCGTCCACATATCTGAGCCATACCTTCGGCTTAAATTTCGCTTTCTCTATTTCTTGAGATTCTAACCAGTTCATGTAGATGTTGGCGATGACAGGAGATAGAAATGAACCCATTGGAAGGCCGTCAAAGGAACAGCAACAGTGATTCCACTACCTACGACCAAAAAATCGAAGAGATTCTACAACAAGGTAACTACCGAAAATTAAACAAGGATCCAACAACAAGTGTGGAGAGGAAGGTCTACCAAACACTGAAGGAATATGAGAGATTTATACCACCAAGACCGAAAACCACGCTGACACCACATGACAGCAAACTTCCGCATCTATATGGACTACCAAACATACACAAAATCAACATACCACTTCGTCCGATAACCAGCTCTCGCAATGGGCCAACATACCAGCTAGCCAAGTTTCTACTGCCAATCGTGCAACCACTTCAAGACAACAGCCCATCATTTGTGAAGGACTCCAAGCACTTCGTCAAAATTCTGAAGACCATAGAACTACAACCACGAGATCAGCTTGTCAGCTTCGATGTGGAAAGTCTTTATACGAATGTTCCTGTTGAAGAATCACTAGAAATCATTCGCAAAAAGCTCCTAGAGGACGAGAACATACATGAAAGAACCACGCTACCAGTTGAAGGAATAATGAAGCTACTAGAATGCTGCCTAAGGAACTCATATTTCCAAGAAGAAAACAGAGTCTTCGCCCAAGACGACGGCCTTCCAATGGGTTCATTTCTATCTCCTGTCATTGCCAACATCTACATGAACTTGTTAGAATCTCAAGCAATAGAGAAGGCGAAATTTAAGCCGAAGGTATGGCTCAGATATGTGGACGATACCTTCATAGTTTGGAACCACAGTGATCGACAACTAGAACACTTTCTGCATCACCTGAACACCATCAAACCAACCATCAAATTCACAATGGAAAAAGAAAAGGAGCACGCATTACCTTTCTTGGATGTCCACGTAAAGAATAATAACGGGAAGATTGAGACAGCAGTTTACAGAAAACCAACACACACCGGCCAATATCTGAACCATGCACCTAACCACTGTATAACAACGAAGAAAGGAGTAGCAAAATCTCTAATAGACAGAGCTCACCGATTATGCAACACAGAGAAAGGACTGCAAGAAGAAGTCAAGCACATCAACAGGGACCTGAAACAAAATGGGTACCCAAGAAATATGATAGAGGAGCTTCTTCACAAACATCAATCCAACAGCCAGCAACCAAAAAGAAAAGAAGAAAAACCGGAAGAACTACTCAGCATTCCATATATCAGAGGCTTATCCGAGACGATAAAACGAATAGGAATAAGTTACAACATCAACACAGTATTCAGATCAAGAAATACAATCAGAAGTATGATATCCCATACAAGACCGCAGACCAGTCGAGATTCCAAAAATTGTATATACCAAGTCCCGTGTGAATGTGGTGAGTCATACGTGGGGGAAACGAGAAGACCTTTAGAAATCAGACTTAAAGAACATAGACTTCATACGCAGAGAGGAGAAACAACAAAATCTGGCATCGCACAACATTCATGGGAAAAACAACATTGGATGAAGTGGTCTGAAGCAAAAATCATCTCCAGAGAAGAACACTGGTACAAGAGTAAATTCAAGGAAGCATCAGTCAACAACAACAACAACAACAACGAAGTCTTCAGCCAACCAAGTGTAGAAATAAGCAACGTGTGGAAGCCGCTGATTGGACGTTTTGCATCACCTTAAACTACACTAGTGCTTCCATTTGTAAACTTTGTACGCTTCATTAGATCACTTATTATGTCTTTAGTATATAAGCTCTAGTAGTCTCTAAGTTTGTTAGTATTCACCTAAAGACGATTGTAGATACTTCAACAATCGAAACGTTGTGTTATTACTTTAGTGAAATAAAGACTGGAAGTCCAGAATAGTGTTATTAATTCAAACGAAACATTGTCTCCTTCATTCAAACAAATATTTAAGGAGGTTTTTTAGGGAGGAAGTAGGAAATAATTCCTTTATAAATTCTGGAAAACTAGAAGCCTTGACGAAATTATTTATATGGAAATCAATTTCCACTTCTTCCATAATAAACACTCATAAATATTGCTAAAATATTCAGGGGATGAGGATTACTTATGTAGGTCTAAAGACTGAAGCATCGAAAATATCCAAGATTTTATTTTATTTCTGTATAACTAGAAGCCGTGACAAAATTATTTATATGGAAAATAATTCCTAATTCCTACATAATAAAGGTTCGCAAATATTGTTAAAACATTCAGGGGATGAGGGTGACATATATAAGTCTAAATGTAGGAACATCGAGATTATCAAAGTTTTTATTTTATTCTGACAAAATTATTTATATGTGAGTCAGTTCCTACTTCAACCCTAATGAACATCCATAAATATTGCTAAAATATTCAGGGGATGAGGGTGACTTACGTAAGTCTAAAGAACGAAGCATCGAAAATATACAAGTTTTATTTTATTTTTCTTAAACTAGAAGCCGTGACAAAACTATTTATATGGAAATTAACTCCTAAAAATTATTATCGATGCGTCCCCTTTGTAGTTAAACAATCATATTGTTATTTTACTCGTTTCTATTACTAGAAAGCACAGTATGTGGAAGTATGAATTTGTCACGGTTTTTGGTGGGGGAAAATAGGGGGGAGGGGGTTAATTTTTGAAAGATATTTCCTCACGACAAATATTTTTTGCATTACCTTATTCTCTGATTATACAATTATATTGTTATTTTATTTGCATATTGCAGTATGTTAAAATATGAAACGGTTACGGTTTATATTTTGGGTACAAATGTACGTATGGCAAATATAATTATTCTTCGTTCCAGGATCCCTTGATTATTTAAATAATTTTATTCATTATTGTAATGAAACTGAAAATGTGTTATATAACCATTGCTTGCACTTTATCGTATGAATAAAGAGAACATGTGATGAGAGAATAGAAGCGAACTGTGCGAGCGGCAGGGTTGTCCAGCTGTTCATTCGTTTCGAATCTGTCGCTACGAATCTCTCGTTAGGTTCACCCTGATTTGGAATTTTCGGAATATCCAATTAAAATACCTTGTATATCTCGCGGTTCGAACTTACCCTTAGTCGGTGATTTATTTAAAATAACGACCTTACCACCAACAATGCGAAGATGCGAGATATTTGGTCGATTCCCTGTCCAATTCTCATACGGAGTTCCGTTGACTAACACATTTGTCGTACATTGGTTTCGAATATAATTCGCCGTAGCTAAGGCCTCAGCCCAAAAAGATGGAGGTAATCCGGATTCTATGAGCATGCAGCAATTGACTTCATTGAGGGTACGGTTTTTACGTTCCGCATCGTCGTTGCAGCGTGTACGGTACGGTCGAACGTTGTCGAATTCCTGAATTTTTAAAAATTGTGTGCATTCTATCATTACAAAATTCCTTACCGTTGTTAGACTGACTGGCATTTTATTTTTCGTCCGGTTTGAGTTTCTACTAGATTCTTAAACTCTATAAATTTATCGACTGCTTCACTTTTATTACGTAGAAAATATACAAGACACTGCTGAAACCATCGATAAATGCCATAAAATGTTGTGCTCCACCTTGAAACATATTCCTCATCGATCCGCAAATGTCAGTGTGAACCAATTCTAAAATTTGTTTCGAAAAGTTTTCTCGATTGGAAAACAGTGTACTTGTCATTTTACCGGCAAAACAAGTCCTACATTTTCTCGAGTCAATCGACTCGTCGAATTTAAGACCAATCTTATCTTGATTCTTGAGCATGCGAATCATGTCATTTAAATTCAAATGACCGAAACGAGCATGCCATATTTCTATGTTGGTTTTGAGAGTCTCTGTTTCTAAAACTGTACAAGCTTTGTGATTGTTCTTGCGTAAATAAAACAGATCAGCGATTTGATGAGTTTGACGTTACCATTGTTGTCCGTTATAATCGCACGATCCTTCTTAAATGTCTGTTCATTGTTTGCGTCGATGATTTTTGCAACCGAAATAAGATTATTTCGTCTGTCTGGTACATGCAAAGTGTTTTTCAATGTAACTACGTCACTCACACTGTTGACCGTCGCAATTTGAACGACACCTTTGGCTTCTACCCACGTTTCACTGTTATTTGCGAATTTTAGATTACTATTAATCTTTTCAGTTTTCGTGAACGCGCGTTGATTATTGCACAAATGTGAAATACAACCACTATCGATGCACCATAAATTGTTCTCGACGCCCGATTTCGAGGTTTCCTCCTCTGAGAAATAACAACAGTGTGCTTCATTTGACTTTTCGTTTCTTAATTTCTTTTTATGGAAACATTCGGATTCTTTGTTTACCTTTTTTTTTTATAAAAACCACACTTATATTTTGGTTTCGGTTTAAATTGTCTTGGTGTGTTTTTATTTTTCGCGGTATCGCCAGCGCTATTTGTCGGTTTGTTTGGCAATTTCCGACCCAATTTTGTAAACATTGCGACACTGTCATCTTCATTACATTTTTGACTTCTTGCCTTACGTTCTTCCATAATTTAGATTTTTAATGTCTCAGCATCTGGTAAATTGTCGCGAGATTGAATTGCACAACGGAAGTTGTTATAGCTATTCGGGAGGCTGTAAAGCAGCTTGATTGCTAATAAGTCACCGTTTATGTCGACATCCATCGATTGTAACTTACCTACTGCGTCGAAAATTCCTGCGTGGTTTTCCGACATGTCATCCATTTCTTGCGTTTCATCAAACATCGCGCAAAGTAATACACCCCCGAATCTGTTTCAATTCGGATGGATTAATGGATAGGATCAAATCCGCCTTGGCCTTTTAATCCGACCTCTGCCATGTTTTGTACGTTTCTTCTGCTGCAGCGAGTGCTTCGCCCTCGCCGATCACTTCAGGTGGCGGGTTTTCGCCCGAAACGTATGCCCATGTATCATTTAAATTAAAAAGCTAAACATTTCAAGTTGCGTCGCGTTCGTGTGCGCCATTTTTCTGACTAACGAATCGATTGTTTTACGCTTTTACGAATTGAAACTTTTAGCGTTCGATTACCGAGATCGTTGCTTTTTCAAATTATACGTCCGCGTAATTCACGTACCCTGGGCCCCATAACCTATTGGGATATGACCAAATTCAAACACGAATCATGGGATATCTAACACTGTTTTATTTTTTATTAATGATACACAAGTACCTACATGAGAACAAAACTATAAACACATCTGTCACATATATATTGACATAAGTAATAATAATATACATGGTGATTCTTGACCTATACGTATAAATGTGAGGAATGAGAGTTTGTGATAGGTAATGACAGATAATAATAATAATAAAAAAAAAATATATTAAAAGTTGTTTATTTACGGAGATAACGAATAAAGTTTGAAATTATTTTAGTAGCAATAAACTAATAAAAAAATAATTAATTAGGGTGCTGTGCATTAGTATCATAGCAATTGTTCGAAATTATATCCTTCATTTTCGATGCACATGTACCACACGCACGGCGAAGACCAGCCTATTGCCGAATTGTCTCGGCGGCAATATTTATGCTACTGAATTTTGTTCTGCTTCTCCGTACGCTAATATATCCATAAATTCTGCGTTGGTGAAATGATGCGCCATAATAGAAATTGAAAAACACGAAAGATTACGAAATAATGACAGACACGATTGAAGACAATTGCTATGACACTAATGCACAGCACCCTATTTAATTAATTTTTTTATTAGTTTATTCCTACTAAAATAATTTCAAACTTTATACGTTATCTCCGTAGATAAACAACTTTTACTGTTTTTTTTTTTTTTCATTATCTGTTATTACCTATCGCAAACTATCATTCCTCACATTTATGCGTATAGGCCAAGAATTATAATCATTATAATCATTATTATTATATTTTAATTATTATAATTATTGTTATTGTTTTTATTATTGCTGTTATTATTGTTATTGTTACGGTTACTGTTACTGTTTCTGTTACTGTTATTGTTATTGTTAATTATTATTATTAATTATTATTACTATTATCATTACTATTATTTTTATTAATTATAATTGTTATTATTGCTAATATTGTTAATATTTTTGTTATTGTTATTATTATTATTATTATTGTTACTATTATTATTACACTGTTGTATGTATTGCCGTCCGTGTGCTTATGGCTATGTGTGCGTGAAGTTAAACCAGGGAAGGGTAACGAAAGGAGATTGGGCACACTCCCGGCTATGCCAGTGACGGATTGACGGCGTTTGTGCGTAGGGCAGTTCAGTTCAAGAATATTACAACTACTAGACTAGACTATTAGACATAGTACAGGGTGCTATATATTGTTGTTTAAAAGGCTTTAAAAGTTTAAGTTTTATAGTATTAACAATTATATCAAAATAAATAATCTTTCTTCCTGGACACCTAGGCAGATACCTTACGAACGCCGTAGCTAGCGCACAAAGGTTGCGTAAAGCGAGCCTGTTGAAGGTCACCAGATTCAAATGCACACGTACAGGGTAGTGTCGTACCAGTGGTATTAATCATTTAAAAAAAAAAGAGAAAATAATTGACAATAATTGACTTCAATAATGAAAACAATGATATAATAACAATGTAACGTAATGCATTGTATTTTCTTGTCATATTAACAAACAATGTTTTTTTTTATAAATACACTAAAAACATAATAACTATACACATATTTATTATATTTCAGTTATTTTTATTAATATCAAAAGAAAATACAGAGCATTTTCATTATATACTGAAAAAAGTTTATGTAGAAGATGCCACAAAACTGCATTAAGTGGTTCAAATTGTGGGACAACTTCCCATGCTAGTTGTGCAAATACTTTAAGACTCCCAGTTTTAAGTGACAATACAACAAATTGTGGAGATGAAAATGTAGAAAACGACCTTGAAACGTCTTTCAAGGAATGTGAAGAATATAATGAAGTGTACTATTTAAAAGATCTAGTGAAACAAAAAAATGGCATGATTAAGAATCAAAACCTGACGATAAATATTCTTAATCAACAATTAGAAATTCTAAATAAATTATTAACTAGAAATAATAATTCATCGAAACCGCCGCCACCTGTGAGCGGCAACTCAAAACCGGGTAAATTTCAAGTTGTGAACAGTATGAACTCTACAAATGAACAAAATCTTCCTGAGTTAGTATCAGAAAAATACACTAAAATTATAACTTTACCCTCAAATAATACAACAACAAAAGAACATGTGGCTGAGAAATCCAATTCAAAAACTTTAAACAGGCACCCCAACGATGGGAAAACTAATAATGTTGTTTTAGAGGAGGATGATGAAACATGGAATAAATTAGTGCTCCGTAAATCTTTTCGAAATAATTCATTCAGTAAATGTGTGTCGCGACTTAAACCTACGATAACGCCTAATGATATAAAATCCATTTAGAGCAACGTTTTCCTGAAGTGGAGTGTGAACAGTTAACATCTAAAAACCCTGAACATTACAGTTCTTTTAAGGTGGTGATTGACCTAATATACTTTGTAAAAGCATTGAAGGAATATACAAGCTATCTCACAACTCGCGCTCCAGACGAAACTGATACTTGCTGACGACAATAGGTTGCCAATAAATAGAAGAAAATAATTTGCGGCTGCTTGCATAACGGAATTACAAGACTTTTTAATCCACCAATCCCGGAAGAATATCTTGAGGTGTGATGATATTATTACAAAATAAAACTGGTTGCTAGGTTTTAAAAATACTACTAGTGAGTTACAAAATTTGTGTGACACTGTAATTTTGACACTTTAGAGTTGACTTTTCATTGTCAACAAATTTAGATTAGCGAAGGTGTCATCCGAGATCATCATTTATATCGTATATTATTGTCATTTGAATTCTCTTAGATTAAAACAACAAATGGTGGTTCTAAAAAGAACCTTTCTTATTGCAATGCAATTTATACAATGGTAATAACACCCATGGAACGATTCAATCAGAGCAGATGCTCAAAATGTCTTCCGTTCATTTGTAAACATAATCGTGCCCTTCTTAACGGGCTCAATTTAGAGTCCATAATCATTTGTGGAGTAACTGTTGTAAAGACCTCATGAATTCGAACTCTGAGCTCCTCCTCTATGTCAATATTTTCTTTGTAAGCGAAGTTTTTCACTTGTCGTCAAAGAAAGAAATCCAAAGGATTTAAATCGAGAGACCGCGCGGGTCAATTTCGTGGACCACCACGTTCTATCCAACGGTCAGGATACTGTTGGTCCAAAATTTCCCGCATTTTTAGACTAAAATGAGGTGGTGCCCCGTCGTGTTGGAACCATTCGTTAATACGAAAAGCGAGTGGTACCTCTTCATCTACTAAATCTGGAAGTTCTGTGTCTATGAATTCAGCATAAATGCGCCCTGTTAAACGTGCAGGAATTTCGGAAGATCCGAACTTAGAGAGGAAAAATCAAATTATCTATAAATTAATTGATAATCTTAACATACCACACGATCCCTCAGCAGACCAGTCCACAAATTTACCGAATATCGATGCTAAAATGCTCTTGGAAAAGTGTCCATGGATTTTCCTCTGCCCAAATATGCCAATTATGAACGTTGTAACATCCTTGTCTGCCGAAAATCGATTCGTCCGAAAATATAATAAACAAAATTTGGTTCGAGTATCTCTTGATTTAGCAACCACGTACAGAACTCTCTTCTAGCAGGGTAATCTTCTGTCTGTAGATGCTGTACACGAGTGTAATGATACGGGTGTTGCCGATTATTTTTAAAAATTGTATGTACCGAAGCCTTGGAAATACCTAATTGGCACGCAACTTCTCTGATACTTCTGGTACCATCTTCCTCAAAGACATTTAAAATAGCTTCTTCGTTCTCAACGGTACGAGCGATTCTGGAGCACCACCAGCTTTTCTTTGATCTGACATAACTTGACGGGTCTCATGCGTCCTTGCGATGCTCTCAATATCACTTTATGATTCACAAGATTTCTATCCGGAAAACGTTACGAATAGACTCATGCTGCCTCTCTGGCGTTACGTACACATTCTCCGAAAATTATAATCATTTCTAAGTAATCAGCGGCTGAATACATGGTAAGAATTTGCCTTTTTTTATTCACTTTGTCAAATTTAATTTGACACTGACATTTTTCGAAAACTACAGTCGCCCGCACATTTTAAAGAAAATTTGATTTGTATAAAACCCTAGTAACGTAAAATTACGGCAAACACACGTTCAAGGTGTAGGTCCGAGTGCAGTCTCGTGTTTCCTCATTGGCTCTGGGGCGCGAGTTGTGCGACATTCTGTATAAGGCCATACGGAGAGAAGAGTAACAGTAAACATTAGAGAAGATTTATTATTAATAAACTGTCGATCCTTATCGCAGCACAAAATTTATTTTATTATCGTCGAATATATTATGAAATTTAAAAATGTTAAATTTATATTTATAACCGAAACTTGGAGTACAGTTTCAAATATTGATTTTGTTAATTTTCCAAACTTCATTCACGTATCCAGCTATTGCCGATTTTAATGGAGGAGGCGTCGGTATTTGGTGCCGAAATGATTCAGAAGTAACATATATCAATTTTACATCATTTTGTGTTGATAAACACTTCGAGATATGTGTTGTCCATTGTAAACTAGATAAAAACTTTTCAGTTTCCATTATTTGTTGCTATAGAAGTACAGATTCAGATTTAAATATTTTTATAAATTATTTATGTAGTACCTTAGACTATGCTTTTCAACCTTGTAAACATTTAATAATAGGTGGAGATTACTCTATTAGAGACACTCAAAAATATAAAAATGTCTGTGATATTTTACATAGCTTTAATTTAATCAATATTGTGACTAGACCAACACGAGGATATTTTATTCTGGATCATGTTTATGTAAATTTTAATATTAGTAGTTTAATGACTTAAAATCTCATTTCTAATCATAGAAGCGTTTTTGTAGTTTAATGCAGTGTGTGCAAAGAAACAATACTTTTATATAGAAACGAATACACTCAAACAATAACATTATATTATTTTACAAAAGTTTCGGACAGACTAATTGGGATTCAATACGAAAAGAGTCAGAGATAAATAATGCTTTTAATTTAATTTTTATATTTTTTTTTACTTGTTTCAAATTCATTGACCTCTAAAAAAAATATATAAAATCCAGTGATAAGAGTCGGGTAAATAATGACATAAAACAGTCAAGTAATTCTTTGACATAATTATATTATTTAATCCGGCGTTAGGTAGGTGGGGTATGGTGAACCCGAACTGATTTCTTTGACTTGCAAATGTTCTAAAAAAAATATGGGTCAGTTATGAACTCCTACATAGCTTCCTACATAACATCAGACTACGATGTCATCCGCTTAATTTAATACTTGTTGATCATAGTACAGAGTTAGACGTGTTCAAAGTGACTTCGGGTGCTGCACATCCCACCTGACCAATAACGATTGTGATTTCCACGGGAAAAGTACGTTGTTATTATAATTATTTTCTAATGAAAATAAATATGTATCATGTATATTTTAGACGAAAAAATGTCTTACGAAAGAGAACAATAATTTTTTTATCTCTTTGAAGTGAAAATGAACACAAGACAGGTACAAAGCAGGAAATAACAGATGATGAGGAAAGGAACGCCAAAGAACATACAAATGAATAACTGACAATAGATGATGTGAATGCAATGCAGTAGGAAGGCAATACATAAATTCTGAAAAGCAGAAGAGCTATTTTTATTGAAAAGGATGGTACCAAATGGAATAAAATTTCACCTAATACCCGTGTGCGGCTAGGAAAGTATCTATTGCTTCTAATCTGTCATGTGTAAAGCAATATGCAAAAAATGATAAAAGTGCAATAGAAAGTTGGCAACTCTTTTTTGACACTGAAAAGATCAAATTAACAACATGAAAAATAATATAATATTGACTAGAGATTTATGCCAAAAAATTAATGATATAGCCGATGAACCTTCTACAGAACTTCAAGCTAAGAAACCTAAAGTTGTAGGAAGGTGTACGGTATGCCCCAGAACTAAAGATGGCAAAACAAAATACTCTTGCAGCAATTGTAATAGATTTTTATGTTTAGAATATTCTGATATTATATGCCAAAATTGCCTAGATTCAAAGAGAGAATACATTTATATAAATGTGTAATTACTCCCACTATATATTTTGTAGTGCTAGTAAGTCTATTGTGATGCCATAATAACTTTATATTAATTCTTAAAATGAATACATATTTTTTTATGAAATTATATAGTACTAAGCGTTCTTTTGTATGCATAAAATGAACTTTTTCATATTTTCTATATTTTCTTCAATATAAAAAGTACTTTGTCTAATATTTTATTTTTATTTGCATTACATATGATCCCAGAAAATAATAAAATAAAAAAGTATTAAAAAAATTACACAGTAATTATTTACACAAAAATTTCATGGGGTATAGTACAATCCCATTTGACTAATGGTGTTCTGAATTTTCACCTGACTAATGCCGGGTTAAGTAAATATTATCCTCAACTTTCTACAATTTATTGAAGAGCAAAACATATTCACTTTCAATAAAATATCAACAGACGCCGGCCATGCTCAGCTAGTAACCATAGACGCGTTTCGCTCTTGTTAGAGCTCTTCATTATGGTATAACTGCTGTCTCTTTGCATAGACAATTACCAACTCAGCATGGCGAGAGATGTAAAGCATGTCATAAAAGATAGTTGACTTAAAAGGGAATGTACCCACATGTAGAGCCATCTATGGAGGGATCGCCAAAATGCACTGGCAGCTATTTAAATATTAATAGTTAAATAGCGAACTCTACGTGAAACAATTTTAAATAAAATATTTAAGAAAACACTTGCCATGTTTCACAAGATTACAACGTCTGAATCAACCTTTCGGCCATCAACAGACGCCGGCTATGCTCGGCTAGTAACCATAGACGCGTTTCGCTCTTGTTAGATCATGAGATGCTTTACATCTCTCGCCATGCTCAGTTGGAAATTGTCTCTGCAAAGAGACAGCAGTTATACCATACTGATGAGCTCTAACAAGAGTGAAACGCGTCTATGGTTACTAGCTGAGCATGGCCGGGCTCCGTGAAGTTGACACGTCATTGGAAGCACAAATAATCTTTTTTATATTAGTAATTAGTGCTTCGTTAGTGCTCTTTTGTGCTTTAAAATTTTTTGAAATACATATAACGGTTCACGAAATAATTAACATTTTTTAATGACGTGCCAACTTCACACGTACTACGTCATTAGTAAAATATCAAATTGTTTAATACATCTTTTGTTAGTGCTTCGTTAGTACTCTTTTGTTCTTTAAATTTTTTTTAAATTATAGAACGATTCACGACATAATTAGCATTTTTTAATGACGTGCCAACTTCACGTCATTAGTAAAATATCATAATGTTTAATACATCTTTTGTTAGTGCTTCGTTAGTATTCTTTTGTGCTTTAAAATTATTTGAAATTCATAGAACGGTTACCGAAATAAATAACATCTTTTAATAACGTGCCAACTTTACACCTAGCACGTCATTAGTAAAATATCAAATTGTTTAATACATCTTTTGTTAGTGCTTCGTTAGTGCTCTTTTGTGCTTTAAATGTTTTCAAAATCCATAAAACGGTTAATGATATAATTAACATTTTTTATTGACGTGCTAACTTCACACCTAGCACGTCATTAGTAAAATATCAAATTGTGTAATAGTGTAATACATCTTTTGTTAGTGCTTTGTTAGTGCTCGGTATGATTTAATTTTATGTTACATCATGTTAATATTAATTTAAAGACAAACTTAGGGCCGTTTTTTCAATATCTGGTTAAAATTTTAACTAAGAGTTAAATAAACGAAATTAACTGTCAAATGGCAGATTTATCATTGCTGTAAACAAAACGATCCAATATTGTTTACTTAACTAGAAGTTTATATTTTAACCAGAGATTAAAAAACCGGCCCTTAATTTCACTGTAGCTACCAGTTGTAAAATATTTGTTTATATAGAAAATATTTGTTTAAATTTAATTATTTGCAGTGTAATCAAATAATAAAAAACGCATTCTAAATTATTGAAAAATTTCCCGAGTACGGGCCTTTAGGTTTCAAAATTTTTATTTATAATTTGTTGTCATATAATAAATAGGACGTTTCGGAGACAAATTGTTCCATTGTAAGTGAATATAAACATTTGCACTTGCACCCTTCTCCTTTTTTTGAAACTGGGTAGACTACCCATGTTTTACCTCCTCCCAATAGTGCAATAATAAAAAGTGATCCGTGAAATATTAATCAAAACTTTTAAAATTTAATGATAAGGCTTTAGTTTACTGAAAGCTTTTAATAGATTTTAATGAAAACAAAATATATATATAAACTAGAATTTTTCATATTAATATGTTAATAACTTTTACGCAAGTATGTAAGGGGAAACTGACAGCGATATGATTACAAATGATCAACTGGAAATGGTATTTCGTTTGAAACTCTGAATGGCCGTTAGAATTGAATATAGGGCTTGGAAGATCACGTGAGCTATCATAAGTTTTGTCCCTTCCTTACTTCAGACTCGATCATAAGCTCTGTCCCATGCTAGCTTCAGACTATATTTTATAAAGCAGTATGCATGCGTCAGTTTGAATAGCTGTCATATTTCTAGCGGTAAATACGAAAATACAAAATGTCAACAAATTCGACTCAACTCGCAAACCACAAACACATTCATATTCATAATTTTCATAACACATTGCACATGCGTCAGTTTAAGTAGCTGTCAAATTTCGTATTTCCCGCTAGAAATTTGACAACAATTCAAACTGACCCATGCGTACGGCGCTATGAAATACAATCTAAAGTAAGCCTGGGATAAAGCTCAAGATCGAATCTGAAGTGAGAAAGGGACAAAACATATGATGGGTCACATGATCTTTCGTCCCCTATTGAAATAGCGGCAGGTCCTATTAGGCCACATCATATTGTTTGCAACAATATTTCCACAAGGAGTTTTAGTCGGCTCGGTCACATTAGAATTTTATTTATTGAAAAAAAAAAAACTAATAAAAAACAATAAATTATAATTTTATTATCCATACATATCTTGTATACTGAAAAAAAAAATGGCGGCAGGCGACCTGGCTCAAGTTATTCAAGAGCTAAATAAATTTAAAAAACCCGAATTAATTGAAATTATACTTCATAAAAAGTTACCAAACACAGCTTCCAAAAATGAAGTAATCGAAAAATTTCTTAGTGCTCAAAACGAGGACGTATTTGTGGAACCCTCGGACTATGCGGTTGCCAAATGCGGTGAGTGTGAAAAACTTTCATCTTACCTAGACAACACTAACAAACAACTCAAACTGCAAGAACAACTAATTTCTCATTTAGAGAAAAGAACATCAGACCAAGAATTAATTATAGATCTATTGAAAATTAATTATAAAAAAACTGAGGTTAAAAATAAAAATATTGAAACAACAGACATGAAATTCGCCAGTAAAAATTCAAATACAAAGCCGTCAAAGGTCAATGAAAAAATAAATCCAGCGACTGCTAAACTTAAGGCAGATATGAAATTAAGTGAAACTGAAGACAAAGTCAATCAAGACTGCAAAAATAAAAAATCTGATAAATTAAAATTCCATTCATCAGATGCAAATCCTAAACAGCAGCCGAAAAATAATAAACAGGCTAGATTTGTGGGTACAGCAGATATTGACAGCTCCAGCATTTTGAGAGCCGCTGACAAACAAGCCTGGCTCTACGTTGGGCGGGCACGACAAGATACCACCATTCACAACATTGACAATTATTTACAAACTAAATTTAAAAACGAGAAGTTCACTATAGAAGAGATATCTAAACACCACACAAACAAAAGTAGCAACAAATCCTTCAAATTAGGCATTCCTATGAATCTTCTGGATGCAATAAACAAGCCTGAATTCTGGCCAAAAGGATTTATAATACAAAGATATCGTTTTTTTCGAAAATTCGCCTCCAGTGAAAACAACATCAAATAAAAATGACAATAACTCAAAGATGTGTAACCAACTATGTTTATATTATTTAAATATGCAATGTTTATCCAATAAAGTTAATAAAGTGTCTTTATTTTTAGATAAATACAAATATCATGTTTTTTGCATGGCAGAGCATTGGATGAAAAGCTCAGATCTTGAGACAATAAATATTCCAAATTATACACTAGCACACAAATTCTGTAGATCCAACTTTATACACGGAGGGGTTTGTATATTTATAAAAAATGGCATTCAATTTAAACCTTTAGATCTCTCACAATATACTGTTGAATACGATGCTGAATTTTGTGGAATTGTTCTCTGTTGTAGTAAAACAGCTGTTATTACCGTATATAGACCTGGTGCTGGCAATTTTCATGTATTTTTAGAAAGGCTAGATAGTATGTTGGGTTATCTTACAAAAATTTATAAAAGTGTAATAATTTCTGGTGATTTTAATCTTTACTTAAACACAGATAATATTGAAACAACTGATTTTATTAATCTTTTGCAAAGTTATAATTTTCGCATTACAACTAAGGAGAATACTAGAATTACCAAAAATTCAGCGTCATGTATAGACAATCTTTTAACTAACATACCCTCAGATATGTATCATGTTGAAGTTAATGACCCTGGCATATCTGACCATAGCGGCATCCATTTTGCCTTCTCAAGTAGAATCGAAATTATATCATCTACAAAATTACACAGACCTATATCAAACTTTAGCCTAAATAACTTAAATCTAGAACTAAATACTTTTGATTGGACTCCTTTTTATAATTCTGACTCAGATGTAAATTCTTTGTCATCTACACTTGTTCTAACATTAAAAAATGCAATTTGTTCAAATTTTCCTATAAAAAAAACAAAAGCTAACACTAAAGTACCATTTAACTGGTTCGATAATAATTTAAAAAGAACTAGAGACTCTGTGTCTATAGCAAAACATATATTCAATGTAAGTAAATTACCTGAACATTATGAAATTTTTAAAAATTTACGGAATAAATATTCTAAGGAAATTATTATATGTAAAAAAGAGGCTTACAAAGATTTTATAAATAATTCTACAAATAAACAAAAAGATTGTTGGAAAGTAATAAATCATGATATAAATAATTTAAAAAAGCAAACTGTAACTGATAACTTTTCAGGCGATGAAATTAATAAATATTTCACTGAAGTTGCGGACAATGTTCTACAGTCACTTCCTGCTGTTAATAGTGTAGCTACAGTCAATTTATCTTACAACAACAACTATTTAGCAAATTCATTTTATATGGAAGAAATAACGCTGGAAGAAGTAAAATCAACCATACTGAAATTAAAAAATTCCACTTGTCCTGATGTATATGAATTAACCAGTCGCATAGTTAAACATATAGTTGACATTATTGCTCCTCCTCTTGCTAGCCTCTACAACGCATGTATAACTAAAGGTATTTTTCCAGATGCTTTTAAAGTAGCCAAAATAATACCGATTTTTAAGAAGGGGGAGAAAAATAACCCTGATAATTATAGACCCATAGCTATATTACCAATCTTTGGTAAAATCTTTGAAATACTTATTAAAAAACGTTTAGATACTTTTATGAATAAATTCTCAATCTTAAATTCTTGCCAATATGGCTTCAGGCAATCCAAATCCACATCTCACGCAATAGCTCAAATTGTTGAGGAAACAGTCGATTGCTTTGAAAACAAAATGTTTACTGGGCTTACGCTTTGTGACTTAACCAAAGCATTTGACTGCGTGGACCATTCTATTTTATTAGACAAGTTGGAAGTCTACGGTGTAAGAGGAGAACCACTTGAATTAATAAAATCATATTTAGATAATCGCCAACAATGCGTTTATTTGAATAATTCTTTCTCAGACTGTCTACCCATTAAACATGGAGTCCCGCAAGGCTCCATACTAGGACCATTACTCTTTAATATTTACATTAATGATTTCCCTAATTTTATAAGCACAGGTAAATGTGTCCTCTTTGCGGATGACACAACTCTTATATCATCAGATAAAAACATTGAAACTCTTAAATTAAATATGGAAACCTTAGAGTTGGAAGCAAAAACTTGGTTCACATTAAATAAACTTAAATTAAATCAGGCCAAAACACAACAATTAATTATGTCACCAAATAAATATATAGAACAACACCCATATGTAGTTTTATTGGGGTTAAGAATTGACCCACACTTGAAATGGAAACCTCATATAGACAAAACATGTAATAAACTTGCGTCAATAATATTTCTTTTTAGGAACCTTGTTAAATATCTTAATAAAGATACATTGAGATCTGTTTATTTTGCCCTATTCCAGAGTCACTTAACATATGGCCTAACTATCTGGGGAAATTCATCTTCTGCAACTAGAATATTTATACTTCAAAAAAAGATTTTGCGTTTAATGACAAATGCCAGTTCAACTGAACACTGTCGTCCAATATTTATTAAACTTAATATTATGCCACTACCATGTCTATATATCTACTATAGCTTGCTTAATATACATAAGAACGTTAATACATTTAAAACCAACAGCGATTTTCATGAATATTCCACACGAAATAATCATAACATTCGCCCTCCAAATGTTAAACTAGAATGCTCTAAAAGAAATTCACCTAATATTTCATTATATAATCATCTTCCTAGTAACATAAAATCATTAAATGTTATTCAGTTCAAAACAAGATTGAAAAAATATTTATTGTCTCAGTGTTTTTATTCTATAAACGAATTTCTGAATTCTAATATAATAAATTAGGTATTCCTTATTCTTATTGGATGAACATTATCTTCTCCATAATTATATTTTTTTATGTAATGTATTTTAAACATTTTTGATATATTTTGACTTACCATAAATGTATGTACGTAAAATGGTCAATAAATTATTATTATTATTATTATTATATTATTATTATAAGGTAAAGCAATATTATCAATACCAAACAAAAAGAGAATTACTATTAGGTAAGGTTGATACAAAAGCTCAAATTGAAATTCTTATTTATTAACAAAAGCCGATATTCCATACATTTATTTTCTAAACTAAAATGAATTTTCAATATAAATTGTCATTATTACTAAAGGTAAGTAATTTTTGAAAATAACGTAGATATGTACCTATAGTTTGTTCAATATTTATTGGTTTTTACCTTCTGTCACCTTTAGGTAAGGAAGGTATTGTCTTTGGTCAAAAAATTCGATGGTGAGTTTTTAATAAATAAACACGTTTTACGGTCCCTACAATACGATTTTACTTGCAAGGGCATTTTGGGTGGGCAGGTTACTTGGGCAGTTTGGGTGGGCAGGTTGCGTGGGCATTTGGGTGGGCAGGTTGCGTGCGCCGTTTGAGTGGAAATATTGCGTAAGCAGTTTGGGTGAGCAGGTTGCGTGGGCTGTTTTGGGTGGGCGGGAAAAAATTTTTGTAAAAGACTCTTAGCGTTAGCACTTTGCGTTTAAATTGTTCCTAAACGGATTGGACGTACGTAAAAAAACTATTATAAAACACTATCGGCGGAGGCCTAGGGAATACTCGGCGTAGCCGGTGTTTTCGCTAGTCTTTTATACTAAACAACTAGATTCACGATCTATATATATATATATATATATATATATATATATATATATATATATATATATATATATATATATATATATTTATTCATCTCGACGATCGCGAAAATTTTGTTCGCCTCTACAGCCTAAACGGTACAAGCGATTTTAATTAATTTTTTTTTAGGATGTAGAAAATAACTCAACTTCATTTCCTGGTAATAGGTCATTTCTCTGTACGGTGCATAGTTTTTGTGTAAAAAAATTTTAAAGGTGAAAATTTGACTTTTTGAAAAAATCGATCGAAGTCTACATGCACAAAATTAATAAGAAAAACGAGGTCATCTGTCACATTTGACATGTCAATGTTAGTGATAAACCATTATAAGAAATGTATAAAGATTAGTTAAAAGTGGATATATATTTGTTATGGAACGATTATTATGCATATAATAGTATAATCAAAGGTATTTTACAATTATTTTCTCTATTTAAATGGTAATTAATAACTCACATATAACCTTGAAGTTAACTTTTAACATATGTTCATCCATAGGTAAAACTGTTTGATTTTTTTGACAGACAAGTTTAAGTAGGTGATAATTCATTAATATACAATTAATGAACGTATAATAACATATATGTACGTATGTTTCCATAGACAAAATATTCAGTGGACAAATAAAGATGCATACATTTAAATAGAATCCAATGTGGATATGAAATTGATAAAAATGGTGCCTAGACAGAATGGACGTACGTAAAAGTTTTATAATACACTATCGGCGGAGCCCTAGGAGAAAGATTGTTTGACATGTCAATCAGAACCTTTATATGGAAATATTTTCGAAAGCGGACAATTTGAATGAACTTAAATTTATAAACATAAATTGTGAGAATGGGCAATTATTTCACAATAGTAAAAATGGCCTAAAACATATTTAAAATTTTTGATGGTTCATGTCCATGGTTCTTGTCCACTTCGAAAGTGTTGCCAAACATTCCATAAGTACCTAGGTGAGTATAAAACAAGTATTGCTAACTAGATCAATGTGAAGTCGGTAAACAAGTGTTACCAAATGTGAAAAACAAATATTCCTAACTGCATTACTGTGAAGTTAGTTCATTAATTTCCAAGCTACTAATAAAAAATATAATAAATTTTAAACATAACTATAAGAGAAAGTGTTGCCATTAGTAACTAAGTAAAACACAAATACTCCAATGTCAAGATTTTGACAGCTCGATTGGTTTTTATTTTTTACATAAAGTTGTCAGAAACATGTCGGGTTTGTATCAAATAAAACGTATCGTAAAGGGCTGTAATGCAGAAATGTCAAAAATCTGACAGCTCGATCGGCTTTTGTGTTTTGCTTAAAGTTCTCAGAACCATGTCTTGTTTGGTATCAAAAAAGAGGTATCGTCGAGGGCTGCCATGCAGAAATGTCAAAAATTTAACTGCTCGATCGGCTTTTGTTTTTTGCTCAAAGTTGTCAGACCCATGTCGTGTTTGGTATCAAATGAAAGGTAATGTCAGGGGCTGTCATACGGAAATGTCAAAAATATGACAGCTCGATCAGTTTTTGTGTTGTGCTTAAAATTTTCAGAACCATGTCGTGTTTGGTATCAAATGAAAGGTAACGTGGGCAGGTAGCGTGAGGAGTTTGGGTAGGCAGGTTGCGTGGGCTGTTTGTGTGGGTGGGAAAAAATATTTTGAAAGACTCATAGCGTTTAAATTGTTCCTAGACGGATTGGACGAACGTAAAACTATTAAAAAGCACTATCGGCGGAGCCCTAGGGAATACTCGGCGTAGCCGAGTTTTCGCTAGTACTACATACTACGCATGTCGATGTCGTACATGTTCTTGTTCTTATTAATTTCGATACTACGTTTACATCTTTGATGTATTGCTGGTAACTAACCGAACAATTAAAACTTTTAATTAATGCAAGGTTCTTTTATTATAACGTTTTTCCGTATTTTGTCCTCCTAATAATACAGTTATTACGTTGAATTTAACATTATTTTAGTTAGCTTTGAAATATTGACAAATGATTAAATGTCAAAAGCAATTCTTATTATCATAAAGAAAGAAGGTAGGTATTATTTAAAATAGAGAGGATTTGTTAAAGAAAAGTTGACGTTAAAACAAGAAAAAGGAGAGTTAATTGAATACAATAAAAAAGTAGTTTGAATTTCGCTGTTTCTTTTTATTTGTAATTAGAATTAATAATCATTTGTCAATATTTCAAAGCTAACTAAAATAACGTTAGATTCTATGCAATAACTGTGTTATTAGGAGGAAAAAATACGAAAAAACGTTATAATAAAACAACATTGCATTAATTGAAACTTTTAATAACTGAAACATGCATTTAAATATGATTTTTTTTCCTTTTGTGAACTCAATCCGGGGACATACTGTATGTATACAGTGTGAAAATTTTAAAACGGGTCATAGGGCTATAACATAGAAAAACAGTTTTTTAGACGCCAAAAGTTTCTATATTAATTTATTAAAAAAATAATTGGCTCCTATTATAAAGAAAAAAATTACGAATTTTTTAATGCCAAACATATTACATTTCTGTTTCATGTAAAGCCAGAAAATAAATTTAAAAATTTGTACAATTAAGAAAAAATATCATTAGCCATAAAACTGACAGTAACAAAACATTGTCATTCTTACTAACCTGATAGGGGACAATTAAGAACTAATACAAAATAACGCAAAATAACGAAAACACTAGGATATTTATTTAAGAAACATTTATTATTTATTGTAATAGATATTTACAAATTAAAGATTATCTACATGAAATAAGTTATAAGAAACGAGAAAAACTGCAAACTTTAAGGAAACAATTAAAACCATTTAATAATTTGTAATTTTTCTTCATGAGACAATTTATCCACGATTTCTTCTTAATAAAACTAAAATAATAATAATTTAACAAATAATGTCTTAAGTCAACAATTGTTTGTTCTATCAGTTTCACGGCTAATGATATTTTTCCTTAATTGTGTAAAGTTTTAAATTTAATTACTGGCTTAATATGAAACAAAAATGTAATGTATTTAGTATCAAAAAATTCGTAATATTTTTCTTTATAATATGCACTAATTATTTTTTCAATAAATTAATATGGAAACGTTTGGCGTATAAAAAACTGTTTTTCTATGTTATAGCCCTATGACCCGTTTTAAAATTTACACCCTGTATATATATATATATACTGGGTATTAAAAAATAAGTGTCAGAAATTATGGAGGCATATAGTACTGACCAAAATGAGTAAAAAAAAATTTAATCAAAATGGGTCCGTTCTTCAACTGTTTTTGAGAAAGAGGCCATTTTATATTAGAATCAAAGACAAATTGACTAAGATAATGGTCAAACAAAATTTTGTCTTTGCCAGTAAACATACTATAAAAAAACAATACCATTTTATAAAAACATTTTTTTCACTTTCTAATAGTTACGAAGTTATTTGAAAACTAAATATCGAGAAAGGTCGCCACAACTTTTGTCTTAGTACAATTATTTGATTTTTTTCAAAAAACAACACATCTAAGATGTCCTCTGAAAGGTAAACAAAATGTCTCATTTAATCAAAGTTGTAACTCTTACAGTTTTCGAAAAAGCAGAGGTAAACACCGAAAAAAATCATTTTTCATTGTCTTTTATCTCGGAAACTATTGAAGATCGGGCCCATGTTGATTAAACTTTTTTTACTCATTTTGGTCAGTATTATATGCCCTCATTATTTGGGACACTTATTGTTTAAGACCCTGTACATATATTCTGTCGCGATGACAATGATGTTGTCACTTGTGTTGGCGATTACGTGATGCACATTATTATTTATTATATTTTTGTCTGGGGAATTAAATAAATTTATAAAATGTGAATAATTTGTGTTAGTTATTATGCAATACCTTAAAATTAATAGGCGTTGGTTATTATAGGAATTATTATGACGATTAGTTGTTAGCAGGCAGTCTTTGACAAACCTTCAACACGTGCGGTTCAGTAGTGAACATCGCTGCGAGTTTTGTGAACGTTAGTGTGTGGGGACATCTAAGTTGGCGTCTAGGGTGAGTAATCACTATTCTCTATACGTACGTGAGAATGACATTGAGATGTATTACCTTTATGTTATAAAATCAATGTACAACGGATTGCGACAACAACTCGAGGTCATGCGGACCTAATGCGTTCACGAAACGAGATCATGCGGATCTCTCGAGGTCATGCGGACCTAATGCGTTTACGAAACGAGATCATGCGGATCTCTCGAGGTCATGCGGACCTAATGCGTTCACGAAACGAGATCATGCGGATCTCTCGAGGTCATGCGGACCTAATGCGTTTACGAAACGAGATCATGCGGATCTCTCGAGGTCATGCGGACCTAATGCGTTCACGAAACGAGATCATGCGGATCTCTCGAGGTCATGCGGACCTAATGCGTTTACGAAACGAGATCATGCGGATCTCTCGAGGTCATGCGGACCTAATGCGTTTACGAAACGAGATCATGCGGATCTCTCGAGGTCACGCGGACCTAATGCAGGTGCAATGTTATTCAGGCGGATATCTAGCGATAGGGGCTATGCGGGTTACATTACCTTAGTTCGGAGGTTATGTGCGACTCTCTGTAATATCGAGGGCCGTAGTCCCGTTAGCAAATGTTTGCGGTCGATGTAGTGCGTTAAAAATTTTGGTTTAATTGCGAGTCATTACACGGTTATTAACGTTACGCTTATATTTCAGAAGTGGGATAAAGAGCCGCTCAATCCTGATACACCATGAGCTGTTCGGAACAAGGTAGTTCGCGTAGTCGATCTCTTGAGAGGTCAAATTCGCGGAGGCGGTCACGATATAGATCACCCGGTGTAAACTTACGTGCGTCTGATTGCTCGAGAGCGTCGCCGCGTAATTTCGAAACCGTCGATGAAAATCGGCGTAAGCGACCACGTTACTTATCTCCCAGAGAGCGCATAACTCCGGAACGATATCATAGCCCAGGGCGTGACCGGAGCGAATTTTTAGAAACAAATTCGTTACAACAGTTTAATTTTTCGCCAACACCATCGAGGGAGCATTACGTACCATCCAACCGGACAGATGACCAGATAAGTCAGCTCGCGACCGTTGTTAGAGAACTAGCTGAAACAATGAACCGGCAGCCATCACTGGCAAGGAACACTCGTCCAATCACCGTAGGAGCTTTCAACGGAGATGCCGTTCCACCGTTCAACCCTGAGGACCCCAACAGCGATATCTCTAAGTGGATTGGAAAGATTGATGAATTGCGACAGATGTTCAATTGGTCCGAAGAAACAACAATTTATTATGCACTGGGGAAACTACGCGGACTGGCCGCAACCTGGTATAGTGGGCTCCGCACTGTATATTTCAACTGGCACGAATGGAAGGAACAGTTAGTTGTTGCTTTTCCCACGCAACGGGATTACTGCCGCATGCTGGAAGAGATGCTACGAAGGAAAAAGCGACCAGAGGAATCTTATTCTAAATACTACTACGAAAAACAATCAATGTTGAATGCTTGTGAAATAGCGGGGGAAAAGGCAGTGTCCTGCATCATAGGTGGATTACCAAATGAATTACGGGCATCAGCTCGTGCTGGACGGCATCGTACGCCAGAAACATTGTTTGAGTTTTTACGCAGCTGTACTGATGATATTGTCGCTAAAGGTTGGAGGCCAAGGAAGGATCACATTGAGTTTGGTCGCAATACCGTAAGGAAATTCACCAATGCCAAGCCCGAAGAGCGACGATCATCGGTGACTTCGAACTCTCAACATGACATCAAATGTTACAGATGCAAAGAATTAGGGCACATTTCAACAAAATGCCCAAAGAAGTGCAGGCATTGCGATATGACCGGACATAGTGAAGCCACTTGTACAAAAAGGCCATCTACCTCCAAAACTAACCTTGTCCTGACATCAGCATCACCATCACCCAACGAGAAGTTCTATGTCGACGCTTTGGTAAATGGTCTACAAGCGAAGGCTTACGTTGATTTTGGAAGCGGATGTATTACAGTAAGGCAAACCGATGCACGAAATTTAAACTTACCAATTGATATTAACGAGACAACCTTTATCAACGGGTTCGGAGGAGGGACCGTAAAGTCAGTAGGTGCAACAACTTTCCGACTGAAGGTAGACGAAGTTGAAACCGAAGTAAAAGCTGATATAGTACCTGATGGGGTACAGAATGTCGCCCTTATTATTGGTCAGCCTTTCACGGAAGCCAGTAACATCTTAGTGATGAAATCAAGCGATACACTTCGCATACTAGATCGAACTAACGAAAATATTAAGCTGTCGCCCAAGGATCGTGTCTGTCTGTGGGCAAAGTCAGCGACTGTTATCCCGGCAAGACATGTAGGATACGTGCATGTTTGTGTAAAAGGTGACACTCACGGCGACCTGTACGTGGAGCCCTCCGTCCACGGCGAAGAAGATCAAAGGAATCTCATACAAGAATCCGTAATTCGTATCGACCAAGGGAGCACGAGTGCCATCCCTGTTATCAATACCTCAGAAAAGGAGCTCATAATTTACAAACACACCAAGATTGCAAATGGGTGGCCGTGTCAGCCAGAATTAAACCCCGAAATCGGAAACGAAGTTCTGAGAATGAATAAGACCGAGTTGCCACCGTTGCCGGAGAACGAAATCGTCACTGGACCAATCAAAACTGAAACACGGTTAATGTTGGTCGGGGTATTGAGCAAATATCGAGACTGTTTTGCGCAGAATTTTCAAGAATTGGGAGAAGCAAAATCCACAGAAATGACAATTAAAGTAACGTCCGAAGCACCAATCACATACCGCCCCTACCGCATGCCGCTAAATGAAAAGTTGGCAGTCCAGGAAATAGTAAGTGAATTACTGCAAAGCGGAATCATCCAAGAGTCACAGTCTCCATATTCGTCACCCGTTCTATTGGTTAAAAAGAAAACCGGCGAATATAGAATGTGTGTTGACTACCGCAAGCTAAATAGCATCACCGTAAAGGACCATTTCCCGTTACCCAGAATAGATGACCAACTTGATAAACTACATGGTAGGAAGTATTTCACAACATTAGATTTAATGTCAGGGTATTACCAGATCCCCATAGCAGCCGACTCGAAGCACTTGACTTCATTCGTAACGCCTGAAGGTCAATATGAATATAACCGGATGCCATTTGGACTCGCCAATGCTCCTAGCATATTTCAACGAGCAATGAATAGAGTACTTAGCAGTCTACGTTGTGATGCTGTGTCCGTATATTTGGACGACATTTTAATACCCAGCAGAACGATAGAGGAAGGCATTCAACTTCTCGAAGAAGTCCTACAGATTCTACGTCGTGAAGGCCTCACACTTAACCTAAAGAAATGTGTATTTCTGGCGACATCAATCACCTACCTTGGATTCGATATTAACGAGAGCGGCATACGACCAAACGAAAATAAAACTCAAGCAGTAAAAGAATATCCCAAACCCATAGATGTTCATACACTACGACAATTTTTGGGACTTGCGTCATATTTCAGACAATTCGTGCCTAAATTCGCAATGATATCGCGACCTTTATATGTATTAACCAGGAAGAATCAGAACTGGAGATGGAATATGGAACAGGAGAATGCGTTTCAACAGATCAAAAACGTACTAATCACTCGACCATTGCTGGCGTTATACAATCCACAAGCTAAGACGGAGGTTCATACAGACGCGTGCAAGCGAGGAATAGCAGGTATTCTGCTACAAAACCAAGAAAACGGGCTCTTACACCCAGTCCTCTATTTCAGTAGACAAACGACCAACTGCGAACAAAAATATCACTCGTACGAACTGGAGGCACTCGCAGTGGTAGAAACAGTTCGCAAATTTCGCGTATACCTTCTGGGTTTGAAGGAATTTACGATCGTTACAGACTGCAACGCTCTTAAAACCGCACAGACAAAGCGTGATATCGTACCAAGAATTGCGAGATGGTGGTTGACCTTGTCCGAATTCACTTTCAGAGTTGAATATCGCCAAGGTACACAAATGAAACACGCCGATGCGCTGAGCCGAAATCCACCAATGGATAGTGACACGCAAGACGGGAAAGAATTATTACGGATTGAAAAGAGTGATTGGATACTAGCGGGGCAATTAACCGACAATAATATTCAGCGCATTTATAGAGTATTGACGAAACCTGCAGAGAATGAGGATGATAAGCGTGTTTATCGAGAATTTGTTTTGAAAACCGAACGCGTATACAGAAAAACACCAATCGGTCTCAGAATCTATGTCCCAAAAGGACAGCGTTCTTCAATTTTACGGTGGTGTCATGATGACTTAGGCCATTTTGCGAAAGATAAGACGTTCGAAAAAGTAAATGAAACTTACTGGTTCCCACAAATGCGTCAATATGTCAATAAATACATTGAATGTTGTCCACGATGTTTGTATAATAAAAGGCCGAGAGGCAAAAAGGAAGGTATGCTGTACCCAATTGACAAACCACCTACACCCTTTCATACAATCCACGTGGATCATTTAGGACCGTTTCCTTGTACTGCAAGGCGGAACGCGTACTTGATAGTAGCCATCGACGCCTTTACTAAATATACGATTATAAAACCAGTAAGAGACACGAAAACGAAACACGTCATCGAAATGTTTGAAAACATTTTCACTACGTATGGGACACCCGTACGTATTATATCAGACCGAGGAACAAGTTTCACGTCCAAACAATTTGAATCGTTCTGCGAAGACCACGGTATTAAACATATATCGAATGCGGTTGCAACTCCACGTGCGAATGGGCAAGTCGAACGCTTTAATCAAACCGTACTTGTTTCACTAATGACCTCTTGCGAAAATGAGTATCGCTGGGATGAAAAGTGTCCGTCGGTACAGTTCGCAATCAATAATACAGTTTGCAAAACCACCTCAAAGACCCCCAGTGAATTACTTTTTGGTTACAAACCTCGAGCTCCCAGTGGATCGCCATTCACTGTGGAAGTACAAGAAGAACAACCGCGTATCGAAAATATTGATCTAGTGCGCGAGATAGCATCAAAGAGGATCAAAAACGATCAAAGCAAACAAAAACAGCGGTATGATTTGCGACGGCGAAGAGCACGAGTATATGGTATTGGTGATCTCGTTTTAATAGAAAAACAAGTCACTGGCGAAGGCAGTAAAAAACTCGCCGCACCGTACGCAGGACCATTTGAGGTCACGAAAATCTTACCTAACGATCGATATATCGTCGAAGACCTAAAAGGGTCAGGACGAAGTAAACGTGCGCGATACAAAAATGTCATAGCGGTGGACCACATGAAACCATGGATAGCGTCAGGTGCCATGTCTGATTCGGAGGAAGAATCGACTCGCGAATCAAACGAGTAAAACCAAAAGTGTCCTCGGGGACGAGGACAAATGCAGGATGGCCGAATGTTGGCGATTACGTGATGCACATTATTATTTATTATATTTTTGTCTGGGGAATTAAATAAATTTATAAAATGTGAATAATTTGTGTTAGTTATTATGCAATACCTTAAAATTAATAGGCGTTGGTTATTATAGGAATTATTATGACGATTAGTTGTTAGCAGGCAGTCTTTGACAAACCTTCAACACGTGCGGTTCAGTAGTGAACATCGCTGCGAGTTTTGTGAACGTTAGTGTGTGGGGACATCTAAGTTGGCGTCTAGGGTGAGTAATCACTATTCTCTATACGTACGTGAGAATGACATTGAGATGTATTACCTTTATGTTATAAAATCAATGTACAACGGATTGCGACAACAACTCGAGGTCATGCGGACCTAATGCGTTCACGAAACGAGATCATGCGGATCTCTCGAGGTCATGCGGACCTAATGCGTTTACGAAACGAGATCATGCGGATCTCTCGAGGTCATGCGGACCTAATGCGTTCACGAAACGAGATCATGCGGATCTCTCGAGGTCATGCGGACCTAATGCGTTTACGAAACGAGATCATGCGGATCTCTCGAGGTCATGCGGACCTAATGCGTTCACGAAACGAGATCATGCGGATCTCTCGAGGTCATGCGGACCTAATGCGTTTACGAAACGAGATCATGCGGATCTCTCGAGGTCATGCGGACCTAATGCGTTTACGAAACGAGATCATGCGGATCTCTCGAGGTCACGCGGACCTAATGCAGGTGCAATGTTATTCAGGCGGATATCTAGCGATAGGGGCTATGCGGGTTACATTACCTTAGTTCGGAGGTTATGTGCGACTCTCTGTAATATCGAGGGCCGTAGTCCCGTTAGCAAATGTTTGCGGTCGATGTAGTGCGTTAAAAATTTTGGTTTAATTGCGAGTCATTACACGGTTATTAACGTTACGCTTATACTTGTGATAAATGTGACATTTTTTTCTAGAGAACACATTGATTTTTATTTTTTTATAAAATTTTTAACTACGACTTAATGGGCTACTTGCGTGGTACTGAAAATTCGATTTCTATCACTATATACGCAATGTTATGTTGAAAACTACATAAAAATATAAATTTTATTTTAAAAAAGTTACGTGTTTTAGTATATTAAGAAAGATTTTCTGTGACGTCATTATATTGTTATGAAGAAGAGAAGCATGTTTAAGAATGTAACTTATAGATGGCATTGCGTGCAAGAAAGTTTTAATTTGAATTTGATATTTTTCTCTCTCTGTGCTCTCAAATATATTAATTATTAAATACTAACCTCCAAACTATTGTTGAAACGTCAAACAGGAGATCTACATTACCCGTACAAACAAACGCTATGGCTTTACGACCACTAATTAGTGCGGCGTAATTCTGCGTCATACATGGCGGTAATTCAAATAATCAAATTTCATTTTTTTTTTCTGGCTAATTAATAAAAATTTTGCAAAAGAAAAAGTACGGGTAGCAAGTTTTTACCTGCTCTTCAAAAATATGAAATAAAAAAAGGTACGCAAGTAGCCCATTGGTCAGTTTTAAGGGGCACTAGTTCTTAGAGAAAGTATGTAAAACATAAATTATTGCCAGATTTACTTTGGCTCTACTATCGTTTTGAGCATTGTACGCTAACTTACATAACATCCTGTATTATATTTTGTACCTGATGTTTTTGCATTATTATTTATATAAAGTGTAGCTAAAAGGTCAAAGTGTAGATAAAAATTACTTTATCTACGATAGTGCATAAAATTGAGCATTAGTTGTCAGTTTTAAGTTTGTTAAACGGTTGATTAGTAAGTTGCGAGTTGCCAAGCAACGAGTGATTAAAATTTTTAAACACTCTAAATTTGTAAATCCATGGTGAATTGTTATCATGGCAAACTTCTCTCATTTAATATTGTGATCCTAATTCATAAATAAAAGTTATTTTTTTGTATTTATTGGGATTTTAGATTACATCGTAGATAAAATATTGTACGATATAAATACGTAAAGCTAGTCTGTAGTCACGAATTGGTCAGCATAAGACACGAGAGTAGCGAGGGTTTTAAGACCCGTGAGTAACTATTATCTACTATCGATGTTAAATAAAGATATTTTAAATAATTTGATATTTTTTTTTTGTCGCGCTAGGTGTGAAATTGAATAATGCTTATTATCTCATAAACCATTCTATGAATTACAAAAAAGGAAAAATAAAGTTCAAACTGCACTAACGATGCACTAACGAAAGATGTATTAAATAATTTGAATTTTTACTAATGACGTGCTAGGTGTGAAATTCGCAAGTCAATAAATAATGTTAATTATTTCGTGAACCGTTTTATGAAATTCAAAAAAAAATTAAACACTAAAGAGCATTAACAAAAAATGCATTGTCATTTGAAATTTTATTAATAACTTGCTAGGTGTGAAGTTGGCACGTCAATAAATAATATTTGTTATTTCATTAACGGTTTTATGAATTTCGAAAAATTTTAAAGCACAAAAGAGAACTAACGAAACACTAACAAAAGATGTATGAAACAATTTGATATTTTACTAATGACGTGCTAGTTGTAAAGTTGGCACGTCAGTAAATAATATTAATTATTTCATTAACGGTTTATGGATTTCGAAAAATTTTAAAGCACAAAGGAGCACTAACGAAGCACTAACAAAAGATGTATTAAACAATGTGATATTTTACTAATTTACTTGCTAGGTGTGAAGTTGGCTTGTCATTAAATAATATTATTTCATTAATCGTTTTATGGATTTCGAAAACTTTTAAAGCACAAAAGAGCACTAACGAAGCACTAACAAAAGATTTATTAATCTATTTAGCGCGTCAATAAATAATGTTAATTATTTCATTAGCCGTTTTATGTGGAATATTATCAATGATGTCGACAAAAATTCACGAAAGAACGAGAATATATTCCTAAAATTAGATAAAATTATAATTGAAGAACCAAAATTGGTACCTGACAGTTTTAATCATTTTTTCAGAGATGTACCTCTTTCAGTGACAGCGAAAATAAATAAATCCAGTGATGCTGTTTTGCCCAGATTACAGACACAATCTTCTTTTTTCTTTCTGAATCCTTTTACTGAGGAAGAATTATCATACAGACGATATAAATACCTGGTTTTCTCGTGAAGCAAGTATCATCTGCAATTATCAAACTGTTAAAACATTGCATAAACCTTTCATCAGAAACAGGCAATTTTCCAGGCAAAATTTTGTAAAATTATTCCTCTTTATAAGAAAGGAAATAAACTTAACAACTATTTATGCTGGTGATACATCGTTGATAGTTTCCGCAAAAGATAATAATTCATTAAAGAATAAATGCAAAAACAATTTGGATAACATGCTAAATTGGTGTAATAATAATTTACTTTACCTAATTATATGTATACGCTTCCAAACTCATCAGAATTGAAATAATATGATCATTGATGTTGCTATTGGAAATAATCAAATCAACAGAGTCAGTTTTACATTTGATAAACACTTTAATTGAAAAAAATCACTGTGAACTAATTATTACAAATTTAAACAAACTATGTTACATAATTAAACATTTAAAACAATATTTATCTGTTTCTAAACTATTAACATTCAACATTCTATTATGCTAACATTGAAACTATCCTCATATACAGTGTAACTTTTTGGGGTGCCTCTACTTATTCCAAAAACGTTTTCGTATGTCAGAAGAGAGAACTTCGATGTATTATGAACTTAAAAGGGCAGGAATCGTGCAGAAATATTTTTGTTAAGTACAAAATCTTAACTTTAACCTGTCTTTTTATTTATGAAACTTATTTACACATATTCCAAAATAAAAACAATTTTATTCAAATTAAAGATTTTCATAATTTTAATACAAAGAGGAAAAATTAACTTAGAGCTCCTACTAATATATTAAAAATAAGTATTTTATCTCTAAATACTGTAGAAGTACAAATTTACAATCATTTGCCCTCATTTCTTATAAAATTTCTTATAGAACAGAGGTTCTATAATCTGATTAAATATTTTAATACTACCACAATGTAATAATTTTATATGTAAATGTACATAGAATTTATTAATCCTGACGCTTCCGATTAAACGTAATTACGTTTCCAAAATAAATAAATATATTGTTATTATTATTATCAATATTTTGATTATTGTAATCAATTATTGTCAATTATATTTTCTTTATTTATTACAACGTTATTATTTTTAAATGGTTGTATTAGGAAATATAAAACAGATTTTTAAAATATATCAATATTTTGTTAATTGTAATCAATGATTGTCAATTATTTTCTCTTTATTTATTACAATGTTATAATATTTAAATGACTGTTATAAGAAATATAAACCAGATTTTTAAAGTTCATCAATATATCGTGCTGTCAAACTTTTGACATTTCTGCATGGCAGCCCTTGACGATACTTCTCTTTTGATACAAAACACGACATGTTTCTGACAACTTTATGAATACAACAATCAAACATACGACATTTCTGCATGGTAGCTTGGTAACTAATGAACTAACTTCACAGTAATGCAGTTAGAAATATATATTTTTCACTCAGTTACTTAAGGCATGCTTGATAACACTTGTGTACTGACTTCACATTGATCTAGTTAGGAATATTTGCTTTTTACTTAGTTACTTATGGGATACTTGGCACGTGAATTACGGACATGAATTACATAATTTTTAAATATAATGTTTTGGGCCTGTTTAACTATTTTGACATAATTGCCCATTGTCATAATTTATGTACATGAATTTAACTTCTTTCAAATTGTCCTCATTTCATAAATATTTCTATTTAGAAGTTCTGATTGACATGTTAAACATACGTTCTTCGTCTTAAATTTTACAGGGACTGAAATATTTTGTTTCAAAAAGCCAAAATTCCGCCTTTAATACTTTTTTTTTACACAAAAACTGTGTATCGTACACAAAAATGACCTATTACGAGGAAATGAAGTTGAGTTTATATCTACAACATGAAACAATTTTAATTAAAAACGGTCACACCGTTTAGACTGTAGAGATGAACAAAATTTTCGCTATGCTAGCTAAGCTAAAGACTATACATATGTATAGATCCGTAACCTATTTATTATAAAAGACTAGTGAAAACTCGGCTACGGCGAGATTCCCCTAAGGCTCCGCCGATAGTGTTTTATAATTACGTACGTCCAATTTTTCTAGGCACAATTTAAAGCCAAAATGCTAACGCTAACAGTCTTCTAAAGTGTTTATATCCTCTCTGGCCCACAAATTCTGCCCACGCAACATGCCCAACCAATCTGAACACGGAACATACCCACTCAAACTGCCCACACAACCTGCTCACCCCAACCAAACTACCCACGCACCTGTCCGCGCGATTTTTTCCTATCCTCTGTCTTCCGCGCAGTCCTCGTCCTCTTTCTGTCTTTTGTTCTTTTTGTCGTTTTTAGTAACCCCAGACACTTTGAAAAATCTATTTACAAAATACGTGTTTGATTGAGGACAACATATTAGATTTTGAATGTACAAAATGTTAAAATAATTTTTTTAAGGTTATACAGGTGTCCCAGATTTAAAAGGCATAATTTGAACCATGGATTAAACATGTAAAAATAAGGTGACAAGTTCATTTGAGCAAATGCCCGTAAATGCTTTGTTTCAGAGATATTCATGTTTCCTTATTGGAGCAGCACTACTTTAAAAAATCAACTTTATAACGAAACATCAAATATTAATTTATTAAGTTGTGACATAATAATTACATTAATTATAGGTAAATGTTTTGGCTTTTGTCTAATTTGAATACAAAATATAGTTTGCTTGCCTAAGGTCATGGAAAAATGAAAATTATCGATGAATTCAAACAAATTTATTATTTATGTACAATAAAATAATAACGATTTTTTTTATAACATTTGTCCAAAATGTTCACCTGTAGTAAGCAAACAGGCACGATAACGATCTGCCACTGCAATGCTCGCTGCGTGACAGCGTGACATTGCTCGGGAGATATGATCTAAAGGTGTTAGATCGGACGAACGGGCTGGCCATGGTACAGGTCCTCTGCGATCAATCCACCGTTGTGGATAGTGTAAATTTAACCAATCTCTTGGTTGTCTCCCATAATGTGCAAGGCAGCCATCTAACTGTAGCCAAGAGTATATTCTTATTGCTAATGTAACTTCTTCCATTAAATCATTCAAATCATTATTTACAAAATTGCAGAACCTCTCTGAATTTAAACGATGTGGCAAAAAGAAAGGGCCTATTAAAGTATTTTCAATAATACCTAGCCAAACATTTCATTGAAATTTATAGTGGAAACTTTCTCTTTAATTGCATGAGGATTTTCTATAACCAAAGATGAGAATTTCTTTGATTCAAAACCATATCTCCCGAGCAATGTCACGCAGCGACCAATGCATTGGCAGATCGTTATCGTGCCTGTTTGCTTACTACAGGTGAACATTTTGAACAAATGTTATAATAAATCGTTATTATTTTATTGTGCATAATTAATAATTTGTTTGATTTCATCGATAATTTGCATTTTTGCCCTTACCTTAGGCAAGCAAACTAAATTTTGTGATGAAATTAGGCAATAGCCAAATCATTTACCTATAATTAATGTTATCATTATGTCACAACTTAATAAATTAATATTTGATATCTCGTTATAAAGTTGATTTTTTAAAGTCGCGCTGCTCCAATAAGAAAAACATGAATATCTCTGAAACAAAGCATTTACGGGCATTTGCTCAAATGAACTTGTCACCTTATTTTTACGTGTTTAATCCATGGTTCAAGTTATGCCGTTTAAATCTGGGACAACCTGTATAGTACTCACCAAAATGTGTAAAAAAACTTATTCAACATAGGTCTGATCTTTAATTTTGTCTGTCAGTAAATAGTCTATAAAAAGCAATAAGTAAATTATTTTATGAAACATTTTTCTCAATTTCTAATAGTTACAAATTTATTTGAAAATTAAATATTGTTCAAGGCCACCATAACATTTAGCTTAGTACAATTGACGAATTTTTATTCAAAACTTAACATGTCCTGCATGAAAAGTTTTAAGAAAACGCAGAAAACTTAATATGTCCTTACTAATAATTATTTCAATTAAATATTTTTTTTTTCATTCAGAAAATCTTAATAAATTATCCATTAGTAAGATTATTTTCCATTAAGCTTACTTTTGAAAAAATATTTGGACATATTAACCCCTGCATAGAAAAGTTGGGATATTTTGAGTTTTGTTCGGAAGTTTTTGTTATTATATAATTGAAATTAATTAAACATACATGTATTTAAAACAACTTCATGTTTCGTGCTGAATAATCATTCATATTCAAATTTACACCAAATAAATATAAAATTTTAATGAAGAACGCTTTAGCGTTTAAAAACATTTTAATCATGTCGGATATCTGTAACTCGAAACTGAAGAGACCCCGAAAATACTTCCAGTTATAGAGATTTCGAGTTAGGGAAAAAGCATACTTGTTGCAAACAAGTTTCATGTATTTAAAAAATACATAATTCTTAAACATATTTTAACATTCTTTAAAATAAAAAATCTGATGTGACCAACACAAAACTTATTTTAATTTAAATACATACATAGGTATTTAGTAATGCTGCAAACTATATTATTACATAGGTATTTAGTAATGCTGCAAACTATATTATTACATAGGTATTTAGTAATGCTGCAAACTATATTATGTTCCATTGCATATAACTGTTGCTTTATTTATGATTTTCTTTATTATTTATTGTCACTGTTATTAATTTCAAGTGATTAGATTTTTGACAATGACGTTTACCTGTCAGTTACATTTATTTGAAAAATGAAGTGTGTAGCAAAGGAATTGTGTTTATCTTAGGCTTCGGGATTAAAAAAAGATTTTTAAATTTATTTGTAAGATATATAGAAAAAGTATTAATGGATACCTGTAGAAAATTCATTAATCTTTATTTTTCATAATAACATAAAATGCGAAAAAATGGTATTTAATGGTATGTTTTGAAGAAAAGTCATTATAAGCTTCAAGTAAAGTGCCATTTTCGTTTATCCGATTTACACCAAAATCTAATTGTTTCTTTTCATATTGGAATAGGGTAGAAATACAAGGTTTCAGAATTTTCTGAATGATAGTATCTAAGTTAGAGCGAAGACAAAATTCATACACATACACACACACACACACACACACATTGTGAAAATGTTAAAATTGGATTCTAGGGACCTGAAAACGTAGTCATTTACTAAAATCTCGATATGTGATTTTTAGCACGATGAACAAGGGAATAGTTTTTATCTTAGGCTTCGCGACTAATAAAAAAAATTATTTTGAAATTCATCTGTAAAATATATAGAAAAAGTATCAATGTATTCCTGTAGAAAATTCAATAATCTTTAATTTTCATAAGACATAAAATTCGAATGGTAGCGGGAGGTAAAAAATTGTTTCAAATTCTTTTACCATTCCCTGGTGAGACTCTGGGCAATTCTCCATCTGAGGCTAAAATAAGACGATTTAACCAAACTTGCTTCTACCGGAAAGTGTACCATGTAGCCAGTATTCTGCTTCAAAGTTCTTCGAAAAAAAAAGAAAATTAATTTTGCTTATAATAATCGGACGCTGTATTCGATTTGGATGAAATTTGGTATGACAGTTTATATGGTTATGTCATTTTTTAAGATAATACTTGTTATTATTAGTAAACCACTAGTGTATGAAACTTAGGTGTCCCAACATTGATTATACCGTAACTTTTTAATGGCCACGCAGATAACGTGAAATAATTTTTTTCCAGAAAGATACATTCAAAAATACATACTAAATTTCATCCAAATCGAATAAAGCGTCCGGCTATTATAAGCAAAAAATTTTTTTTTTTTTTTTTCGAAGAACTTTGAATCGGAATAATGGCTAAATGGTACACTTTACGCTAGAAACAAGTTTGGTTAAATCGTCTTATTTTGGCCTCAGGAATCTGTGGTTAAGCCATGTCCCCTATTTGAGAGACAGCCTGTGTATACAGGATGGAAACGAACTTAATGTCATAAATTTAAGGGTGAGTAGTATGACATTGTAGATTACGAAACTGAAAGAATTTTTTCAAAATTCGAAAAACGAAAATTCGACTTTTCTTAAGGAAACTTTTTTATACTGCTGTTTTAATTCATATTTCATTAAAAATATGTTTATTAAAAATACATTCAAAATTAGTTGTATTATTAATAATTAAATTAAATTATTCTTAATAATTAAATAATAAAATATTTCATTATTCTCGGAAGTGTTAGTGACAAGTAATTTTTGCTGTGCTCTTAAAAAAAATGTATTCTAATTCTGAATTAGTGTATATTTTGTTGATTTATGGTGAAGTGAGACAAAACGCGGGTTTAGCAGCAGGTCTGTATGCCGAACGGTATCATGGAAGACGCCAGCTTGATTGCAGGATGTTCATCACCGTGACACAACGTCTTCGCGACATAGGCAATTTAAGAAGAAATAATGGACGAGATGGCGGCGGTCGCAGACTACACCACAACATTGAAGAAGAAGTCTTAGACTTGGTGCGTGCTAACCCGGAAATTAGTAGCAGAGGAGTGTCTCGTGTTGTAGGAGAAATATCTCACACGAGTGTTTTGAAATTTTTACACACGAATGATTATCATCCATTTAAATAATACCTATGGGAACAGGTGGATTGGCCATGGAGGCCCTGTATCTTGGCCACCAAGATCACCTGACCTCAATCCCTTAGAGTTTTATCACCCTTAAATTTATGCCATTAAGTTCTTTTCCAACCAATATAATATATATATATATATATATATAAATTTTGATTTTGGAATCGAAGTTTTTCAAAAAAAAATTAATTTTTATTTTCTAACTTCAAGTCTTTATTTAAACAGATTCGTTGTTGAACATAATAACAGCTTGTAGAAAGTGATACAAATAACACTTATGCCTAACTATACACTAGTTTATATACTAAGTTTATCATAAACAAATTTGATAAGAAATGATGGCATTTGTGATGGTAGTGAGTCATAACTCTGTGATGGTAGTGAATCATAACTCCTCCCCTTCAAGAAATGACATTATTTCACAGGATTCAATTCTAAGTCTATCTTTTCTTGGTTTACAATTTTCTTCTGCTTATATTCTAAAAAACGAGTATATATTCTCTTTTTACATAATATGAGTATAATAATGATACTTATAATACTTAAAATAATATATAATATAGGTACATGGTGATTGTCAATCCCTTTTATAGATTTGATTTGGTCTAGGTGTGTAATATTTAACTTGACTCTATTCAATTTATTTATTTCAGGTATTTGTTTAATTTCTATTTCTTTTATAGTGTCGAAAATGTATTCTTGATATAATGGTTCGTACTTTTGGAATTGCCAATTTTTTATAGTGCAGATATCTTGTTCATTGATGAAGATACCCTGTACTTGTTTATATTTGTAGTTGTCTCCGCAATTAAACTCTAAATTTTGGGGATTTGGGGAAAATATAATTACTTTATTTGTAAATGGTATTTGTGAAATGTAATTTTTTGTTGCAATCTCTTGGCTAAGACAATCATCATATATTTGTTTGTTTAGTATGTTATTAATACAATTGCTAATAGGGTTATAATTTGTTATACAATATTTATTATTTATAAATTTACGTATGGATATATATATATATATATATATATATATATATATATATATATATATATGTTATTATAGCTAGTAATCATATTGTTTTCCTCTGCTAATTGTTTGTATGATAAATCGTAATATGGTACTGGAGTAAATTGTTGAATTGGGTATAAGTTTTTTGTGTAATTTGGGACCGCTAATAAGATGTGTATCTTATTATTTTGTAGTGTACAAGTAACATATACCGTTTCGAGTGTTTGTAGTATATTTGGGTTCTGTGTAATGTTTTGGAGACTACTGGGATCTATTATGGTTATGTCTAATTGATTTAAAGAGCAGAATTCTAAGGATTTTATGACATTGTCTACTATGCTTTTGAGTCTTTGAATATATATTAAAATTTTATTAATTTGGATTTCAGTGTGCATAAGCGCTTTCCAACTTTTGTCCTGTTTCATTATTACAATTACTTCGTTAATTGTCGTTCGTAGTTTATTTTCGTCTAGTCTTACAGTTTGTAATTCTTTGTTAAATTTATCGGTCAAAGTTTGTTGTTGGCGGATAATTTCGTTTGTTTGTGCCTGTAATACTTTTTGGTTACTACTGAGTTGTTCTAAAATTGTATTGTAACGTTCTTCGTCAGCAGCGTCTAAATTACCTGTTATTGATTTTATTATAGATCCGAATCCATTTATCAAACCTCTCTTCTTCCTTCTTCCGAATAATTTGATTATGTTAGTTTCGAGTTCTTTGAACATGAAATTTATAATTTTGCCATTTTCAATAAGAAATGTTTCATTAGTTAATTGTTTGACTTCATTATTGATGAGTTGCTCTAATTTTGTGTATTCAGTGTATATTGGATTTATGTCGTTATAATAATAGTGTAATTGCTCGCTTTCTTTTAGGTAGCACTTACCAATTGTATGCAATAGAAATCCGGGGTTACTTGTGATGTTTTTTATTTCGGCGAACCCATGTGAGGTTCTGAAACAGTTAAATTTTGATCTTATCAATTTTTACCTTTCGTTCTCTGCTTTTCGTTTTTGTATTTATTGTTTTGAACTTATCGTTATAATTCTTTATTTTGGATTTCAGGTATAAGGGTTTTTTGAATTTGGTTATTAGTCGGGGGTTTTGTTTTAGATATGCTTCATTTAATGTCTTTAATTTATTAATTTTATTGTTTTCTAGCGGTTCTCTAAATCGTTTGAGTTTTTCTTGTTTTATTTTGTTCTTTACTTGTACTAACTCTTTTTGTTTTCTTTCTTTGTAAACCTGCAATTGATTATTTATTCTTTCCTTTGGTCTTAGATTTGTGTAGTCTTTTCCGTACAGTACTTCGTTCGGGGTCATATTTGTAATTGTTTGTATTGAATTATTGTACGCGAATATACAATCATCAACTGTTTCTTTCAGAGATTTCAGCTTATGTGTTCTTGTTTTTATTCGTAGGTGTTCGATCAGCGTGGAGTGAAATCTTTCTACCGCGTTAGATTTCGGGTTTTGAGCAGACGTTAAGTGTAGTTCAATTTGGTTAATATGACAAAATGTTTTTAGGGATATATTATTAAACTCGCAACCTTGATCGCATATTATTTTCCGTGGAGGTATCTTGATTTTAATAAATGTTTCTAGCGTTTTTACTATTGTCTTACTTTCTTTAGTTTTGACTGGATATGCTTGTGCGTACTTAGAGAATTGGTCGTAGATTGTCAGGTAGTATTGTCCATCAAGGGTCAGGAGGTCTATGTTTATAATTTCGAAAGGTCTTTCAGGTGTTTCCGTGAGATTATCTATGAGCTTAATAGGTTTACGATCATATTTGCATTCTTTACAAGTCTGACAATTGTTTATAAGGGCAGTAATAGTGTTAATCATCTTTGGCCAATAGTATTTTTCTTTTAATTTGTTATAAGTTTCCATGATTCCTCTATGGTTTGTTTTACCTGTGTGGTATAGGTAAACGATTTCATTCTGTTCATCTATTTGCTCTATATCTTTTACCTCTTTATTAACTTTTATTAAGTTTAAAGTATTTACTTCGAAATCTTTTTGGATGATTTTATTTAGGGCGTTAAAGATTTTGTCGTCACATATACAATAGTATCTAACTTTGGGGGTGATGTAATCCTTTATGAACTCCTGTAATTGTGTATCTAATTTATCTCTTTCAATAGTGACTATTAGTCTTTGTTTTTTGTTATTGAATAATTTCTTGATGTCTACGTCATATGTTTTGTCTAAAGAAAATATAATTTGAATATCTGCTACATTTATGCGATTTTCTAATATTTTTAAACCGTTAATTGGGTATTCTTGAGCTGAATGTATAGTTTCTATATCGTCTTGTGTGTCTATTATTCCTTTTATTGAGTCATCGTTTTGCTGTATAATCTTTTCTAGTTCTATTCTAGATTCTAACTCATCGCTTAGCACGAAGTTTTGTGGTAGTGCATAGACGTTTATTTGTATGCATGTGTTTTCAAATACGGAGTTTAGTATTTTAATTAATTCATCCTTCGGTAATTTGTCCAATCCGCATGATAAATATGGGATGTTAATTTCGTATAGGTCATTTTTTATTAAATAATCTCGAAGCTGTATTAGTGAGTTTTTTAATAATTTTTTATTGCATTCATCCCTAAATGATTCTTTTGAAAACAAGTGGAAAATGTGTTTATCATACTCATTTTGGATTATTATCTTATTTGGTAGTTTATTTACACAAAAGTTCCTACTATTGAATTGGTTATCTATTTGTTTTGCCAAACCTTTTCCGAACTTGTAATCCTTAGATATACAGTGCGCGAAGATGGGTGTCGTTGTTACGTCACCTACTTTAAAATTTATTTTGAATGTATTTCTGATTCTACTTAAAAAATCCGCGATTTTATTCGTTTTTCCTGCTATGTATTCTATCTCGAAATTATATTCGTTAAGTTCAATTTTCCATCTCATTAATTTTTGGTTGGCATTTTTCATGTTAAACAGCCAGGTCAATGGCCTATGATCAGTACGAATAATGAATTTTCGTCCGTATAGGTACGTCTTGAAATTCTGTATGGCCCAAACTATTGCTTTTAATTCTTTTTCAATGGTAGAATAATTTTGTTCATGTGTATTAAATGTCTTCGAGGCGTATGCTAATGGTTTTTCTTGTAGGTCTTGTACCTGCGAAAGTACAGAGCCCATTGCGTAATCGGATGCGTCGGTAGTTAATATAATTTTTTTATTAAAATCCGGGAATGAAAGTATTGGGGTATTTAATTTATAAGTTCCTTCATTTTCGTGAAACATTCTCTATATTCATTATTATAAATATCTATTGTAGACCCCTTGCGTAAACAGTTAGTGAAAGGCTTAGTTAGTTTTGAAAAGTTTGGTATAAACCTGCGATACCAAGATAGCTTGCCTAATAATGATTTTATTTCTTTCACTGTTTTCGGGATTTGAATATTTTGTATTACTTCTATTTTTTTCTCGTTTGGTTTAAGACCTTCGCTCGAGATTACAAATCCTAGATATTCTACTTCTGTTTTAAAAAATTCTGATTTGTCTATTTGTATTTTTAGATTTGCGTTTTTCAAGTACTCAAAGACCGTTTCAATATTTTGCAAATGTTCTTGTTCTGTATTCCCGAAAATGATTATGTCATCCAGATATACGAGACATATTTTACCTATTAAGTCTTGTAGGACTTCGTTCATGCACCTTTGGAAGGTGGCTGGTGCATTAATTAGACCGAAAGGCATTCTCAAAAATTCATAGTGTCCCGTGGTAGCGCTGAAGGCTGTTTTTTCTCTATCACTTTTGTCTATTAATATCTGATGGAAACCTGAGTGTAAATCGAGGGTAGTAAAAAATTTTGGGCTATTTATTTTGTCAAAAAGTGTATCGATATTGGGTATGGGAAATTTGTCTTCTTTCGTTTTTTGATTGAGTTTCCTGAAGTCAATTACTAGTCTGGTTTTCCTTTTGCCAGATGCATCTGCTTTCTTTGGTACAATCCAGATTGGTGAATTGTACGGACTTTTAGATTTTTGTATGACTCCTGTTTTTAATAATGTTTGCACGTGTTCCTCAATATCTTTTTCATAAATTTGGGGTAACCGATAGTTTTTTGTGTATACGGGTACGTCATCAGTGGTATATATTTTGTGTTGTATTTTGTTAGTGGATGTTAACGTTTCATTTTCTTTAGGAAATAGTGAATCATATTTTCCTAATAATTTATACAATTTATTCTTTGTTCCTGGTTCTAAATGTTCATCGCGTATTTGCACATATGTTTCTTTATCTTTTTTGTCCAAATTTTGAATATTAAACTTCATCTGTTTCATTTTAATCGTGTTATTTATAAAGTCTATTATTGTGTTCGTATCGCGGAGTATATCTGTTCCGAACAATAAGTTACATTCTGCGTGAAAATTTAAAATGAAAAATTTGTGGGTTTTTCCGAATATTCTAATCTCTACATACTTATCACATTTGACTTTGCTCGTCGCTGTTCTAAAAGTAAGGAATTCTTTAAGAATCTTCATTTTATTTTGTTTTATTGTCTGTTCCGTTATTAAGTTTATATTCGAACCTGAATCTATGAGAATTTTGAAATTTTGATATGTGATAATCGGGATCATTTTTGTATTTGATAACATCACATATTTTCTGTTATCTGGTCGGGATCGTAATCTAAAAAAGATTGATTATCGAATGTTTCATCTTGATCGTTAGTTACGCCCTCATCATTAATTTCATTGTCACAAGTATCTTCGGGATCTTGTGTTTCTAAGGCGTAATTTCTTTTTATTGTCTGTGTGGACATGGGTATTGTTGTTTTTGTCATTCCGGACATAGGTGTTGGTTTAAACTGTTGTCTCGTCTCTATACCATTTTTGATATTCTGTCTGGCAAACATTTGTTTACCTGAGGGTCTTGCAAGTTGAGGATTAAATGGTTTTGAGGGAAATTCTTGTCCTGGGAATTTTCGTGGAGGTGGGTTAAATTGTTTAAAAAAGGGGTTTTGTATGTTGGATTGATTATTTATTTTGTGGAGTGGTGATTTGTGTACTTGTGTAAAGTTGAATTCGTTAGTGAGTATCTGTTCACATTCATCCAAAGTTTGTATGTTTTTGCTGATAAATAGTGTTCTTAAGTTCAAGGGTATTAGCGATATAAAATGTGTAGTGATTAGTGTATGTATTTCTGTTGTTATTGCTTTCTTTTCTTCCTGTTTATATATTAATAGGGCTATTTTTGATGTGATTTTGTGGTATGCGGTTTTGAATTTTCCTAATGTATTATTAATATCGTTTGTGTGAGTAATCCGAAGTAATGTTAACAGGGTCGTGATATACGTACTCTTATCTTCGAAATTATTCTGAAGATAAGTTTTTATCTCTTCCCAAGAGTTGAACTCTTGTGTACTTAGAATATCTCTAGCTTTGTGAGTGAATTTCTTTTTTAGCATGGAAAAACAGTATGTTTTTTGTATGGCTGTGAGGTTTAACGTATTCATTACTGAGTAAAAATTGTCAGCTTCCTTGATGAATTCCGGGAGGGTTTTTACCTCTCCATCATATTCCGGAACTCCATCAATGAAGTTTCTGATATCACTGATCGTAGCAGTGGCCATGCTGAATTTAATTTGAGATTTTGTTAATTCTTCAACTGAATATGATAAAGGTGAATTTATGGCCTCTGTTACTATCTGTTTAATCTTGTTGGTACTTTGTTTATTTGATACAGGTAGAAGTCTAAATTTGTCTTCTAATTCTCTGATATTGTCAGTGTTCATTAATTATATATTAATTTTGTATTATTATGTGTAACTTGTATATGCCTTGTGTCGGGGCTCGTTCTGATTCCTAACAGCGTTAGCCGTTCCTCAGAACCCTTAGTATAACAGTATTTGTTCGCGGACCGATTGTTATTACCGGCAAAAGTGTGCGTAATTACTACGAGTGTTTTGTAACTTACAACAGTATTATTATGATGTATGTTGTTCTCTGCATAGTAGTAGATGTCTTGATACGTTTCAAGTGGACGGGCGTTTGTATCTTTCCCTGCACCTTCGGTGTTGTCGATGGTGATGGAATGGGATGTTCTACTGGGGCTGATCTCCTTAATCTCGTTGGGTTAAAGATGGGTCGTGGTTAGACCCTGGTGCAACCACTGTTTAGGTTGATTGTTGATGGAGTGAATATTTATGTGTTTTCACTTGTTCGATCGCACAGAGCAACAATTGAAATTGTTGAATAAAGTATTGCGCAGACTTACGGCGAATTTCAGCACACTGCCTTCTTTATTTGCGATCCTACCGACTGCGCCAATTTTGATTTTCGAATCGAAGTTTTTCAAAAAAAATTAATTTTTATTTTCTAACTTCAAGTCTTTATTTAAACAGATTCGTTGTTGAACATAATAACAGCTTGTAGAAAGTGATACAAATAACACTTATGCCTAACTATACACTAGTTTATATACTAAGTTTATCATAAACAAATTTGATAAGAAATGATGGCATTTGTGATGGTAGTGAATCATAACTCTGTGATGGTAGTGAATCATAACTTATATATATATATATATATATATATATATATATATATATATATATATATATATATATATATATATATATAAATTTTCTTTTGTAGGACTATTCGCATATTCTCATATGGATTTCGAAGCAGACAGGGAATCGATCAATACAGGAGATCCATCGCTTGCTGAAATGACACGGACAGCGATACGCATCCTTCGAAATAATCCTGAAGGGTTTTTTCTACTTGTAGAAGGTTAGTGAAATATTTTCTTTGCAAAAGCAAATTAATAGTTTTTTTACGTCTTTTAAAAAAGGTATACTTTTTTCAATAAAATAGGTTCATAAAATATGTATTTTCTTAATACAATGAAAGTGTGAAAAAATCGAACTATATTCAACGAAAAGCAGTGAAATAATGGAAAGTTATAGCACTTCTTTCACACTTTTATTGCAGACTTAAAAAAAATTGTATATAACTCGAGTAAAAATTTTCACATTTCACTTGACATGAAATAATGCTATACTTTTTAATTGTTACACAAATAAGTATAATTACTACATATTATTCAATACTGTGCCATTAGAATAATATCCATTTCAAGATCTGCATAACTCATCATTTATAAAAGTTTTAATTGTATTATGGCAAGTCTAGAATAGGTAGTCTCTATTTCATTATTTCAATTGACAATTAATTTCTCGATGAATTGATGAGCGTTGTTTTAAAAAAAGTAAAAGTTGGAATCTGTAAACATGTGGATCTCGAGTAATTTTTAATATGGTAAACTTAACAGTTGAATGTAATTTTGCTGTTCTAAATAATAATAATAATAATAATAATAATAATAATAATTAATAATAATAAATAATAATAGGTAATAATAATACTCAATAACAATAATATTAATAATAATTAATAATAATAATTAATAACAATAATAATAATAAAATTAATAATAATAATAATTAACAACAATAATTATTATTAATAATAATAAATAATAATAATTAATAATATTATATCAAATATTAATAATAATAAAAATAATATATATATATATATATATATATATAAGTAGTATTTTGTAAGTTCGATGAAGGGTTTTTAAAAAGAAATTTTATTTATGTTACAATTTTATATGAATGAAGTTAAGTGTCAGGTATCTGCAAGTTCAGCGGTCTGGGCTATGGTAACTCCTCCTTCGCTAGAATTGAGCTTCGTCGGGGAGTTTCAGCGCCGTCCTAGGGGATGAAGTTCGCGGTTGAAGTTCGATGTCTTCGACCTTGGGCTGTTCTTTTTTCTTGTGGAACATCTTTCGGAAGTAGACTGCAGCGGTGATGATGGCACCGATGATGAGAATTATGTACAGTGCACACAATGGGTAGTTGAACTCTTCTGCTTTAATTTGATCATTATAGTGCAATGTGTCATCGAATTTGTTTATTGGTTTTAATTCGTTGATGGAGTTTAGTTCGATAGCCATTTTTGGAATTTTTGTAATATTGTAATTAATTTCGAAATTTTCCATTACCAAGGGTTTGCCAAATGTTTCTTGTTTGAAGAGTAAATTTTTATTTTGGATTTGAAGTTTACAGTTGTCTTCTTTAATTAAAAGTATGCCTTGTATGTTGCTTATGCTGTCTCCTTGTTTGCGTTTGGCTTGCAAGTGTTCAGGATTTGGAAAGATTGCTAAATATTGGTTAATTTCTTCGATGTACTCGATGTGATTTTTCTTTATATTTAGTTTAATGAAATGGCAATTTTCGACGTTGTTTTGTAAAATAAAGTACTTCTCACAGGAATATTTGGTAATTTCCCTAATTTTATTGGGACATTGATAAGAATTTTCTTTATTGCGAGTACACATATCATATAAAGATCTTAAATGACCATCTTCAGATTTCAGAATATACTCGCTATTAGGAATGATAGTGATAAATTCGGAATTGTGTTTTGTGGGGGTTGGAATTAGATGGATAAGTTCAAACTGGGTTTTGTAATTTATAGGAATTTCTATAAAGTATATAATTTTGTTAGTTTGCATTTTGTAATTGACTGAAATTAATTTTTCAATTTCTAAAAGATTTTCTGAAATTATTTCGAATGGTAATTCGTTATTATAAAAATTTGAAATTTTGTTTAATTCTTTATATAGGTCGTGTGACTTGATGATGCTTGGATGCAAGGTATGAAGTTTACAAAAAGTTAGAGAATTTTCAATATCTTGTAAATTATTGAATGTTATAATGTACAGAGTGCTTAATTGGTTATAAATGTCTTTAATTAATAATTTATTATTATTTTTATCTCCATCAGCGATAACAATGTGCATAAGTTGTTCAATTTTTGATTTTAAAATATTTTCGTTTTCCCTGATAGTGTCGACAGTTTTGTTGAAATACTCTATCATTTGATGACTTATAGAATATTGATGTTTGATTTGATTGTTTAATTTGAATTTATTTTCTTGTAAGTGTTTTAAAATTTTCTAGTTCTAGGGTGTGTAGAAAAATGATGAAATTTTTCGTTAATATTACCCCTGATCACATAACTAACAGATTCGCCAAGCTCGTATAAAATCTGGCAGCCAGATTTAAGAATAGTTTGCATTCAGTAGCCAGGAGGCGCTACCATCGCATCATAGTTTGCATTCAGTAGCCAGGAGGCACCACCTGCATCATAGTTTTGTCGTCAAATACTAGATGGCACATAGCTACCGATAATTATGGTTTCTGCAGTATCAGATTTTTTGAACAAATTCAAACCTTTCAAACTGATTTTTTACGTTTCAAATATACTTATAATGAATAATTACCTTATTTCGTATGCGTCTGAATTATAATTATGTTGTGATTGTTGTGAAATATGTATACTGCATAAAATATTGAAATAAATAGCTTTTCTTCTCTGAATGTTTATTTAAAACAAAATGCACAATTCGACAAGGTCATCGTCAGTTGTGTACTGGGAAATACAAAACCACAGGGTGTAGTCCTGGAATGTTGTGTAATTAAGGAAATCCCAGGTATCTGGAAAGTATTGGTCAGGAGCACGAAGCGTCGGGAGCATTACTTTCAAGATTAGGGCTTTCCTTAATTATTTTACAGAGCCGTCAAAGTACATTTATGATATGCATATTTGTTTTCTACTTTTGTCAAATTTTAATAAGTTGTTGTCTAGCGGAAAGAGATCTGTATTTAATAGACAATCTGCAAATCTGTATGGCTTCCAGGCTGTTTATAATTTTTCTTTTCTTTACGTTTTTGAATACATTCTACATCATTTATATCAGGGCTGATTTTACCATAAGGTGGGTGAGGCGACCGCCTCAGGCCTCCGATTTTAAGCGGCATCATAAAAATTAGGATACAGGTGTCCATTTTTAGTGGGCCACCATTGCTATCTCGAGAACTATAAGAACTACAAAGACGGTTAAACGGGCGAACAATTTCTATTTCGCAAGACAATTTTTTTTATTTTAAATGAGAATATATAATTTTATATACAACCGGTAAATAATGTTAACTTTATTCTTATTAAAATCATAACTTAATGCACTTCATTATTTATCGAGAGAAATAAAATACTCCCTAGGGAAGTAAAGTACTCCCTAGGGAAATAAAGTACTTCCTAGGGAAACAAAGTGATTCAAATCCATTATTAATTGATATTAATTAACAGATAAGGAATATTATCAATTATATTTATATTGGAAAAAAATAACGATTTTTGTAAAATTAAATTTAAAATAAATTGTTTTTCTTCGTTTATAGAAATGTGTTTATTTATTCTTCTTTTCCGTTTGTATATAAAATATTGTATATAACACGGGAGTAAAGTGTCATTATTTGCCTCAGGATTCAATCTTCCCTCTCGACAAATAATGACGAACTTTACTCCCTTGATATATAAACTACTATTTATTCAATTTTGACGTTTTAAACTATCATTATTAGCTCCATAGCAACAAAAGTAACATTTTAAGGGAATTAAAAAAATTTAAATCACTCTCACAAAATTTTAACTCACTCTGCAATAAAAAATTCCTACATTTAAAAATAACATCGAGAACGAAAATAACACCACATTATTTATCAGACATTATCAGCCCTTTTCATTATTTTTTACGACATAAATGACAGACAATAAAGCTTTATAACTTGATGACTTGGCGTCTACCAGCGACGATTGTCATGCTCAGCCTAGTAACTGATCAGTTTTTATTTTGTCAAAATTAAATTAAATTATAATGGTTTTTATTATTATTTCGTCAAAATTGAATAAAATATTGTACAAACCACGTGAGCTAAGAATGTTTATTCACTCGAAGAAATTAAATCACGAGCCCGTATGGATAAACATTACGGTCACTTGGTGAGTAAATATCTATTATTTCCTCATTCGTTAGAGAATTTAATTCTGAATTTAGTGATACAATGTTTTCACACCCTTACATAACGATTTTTTTGTTGAGAAAAATGCATGTAAAGTTTCATGCCAATTTGAATGGAAAAAAAAATCTGTTGTGGCCAGCACAATACCTCTCGCCATTTCCATTTTATGCTATATAAGTATTGTATTGCACTTCGCTATCGAACCGTCGTTTTATAACAAAAACATTACAGAACTTTATACAAATATTGTTTTTATTGTATTTAACATATCTTTTGCACACATACAATTCTAATTATATCTATTTTTCACAGTATGAGGAAGTTCCTAAATGTCAGAGATTCTTCCAAATCATTAGCAAGATTGGCGGTATTTCTTATGGATATATGCATTTTACCTACAATTTTAAATATTTAATTAATAAAACAATAAGAAAGATTAAATGTACTTCCCAGAAAAAGCTTTCAGAATGTAACTAAAACTGTTGATTTTTGACACTGACATCTATCATTTACATAAAAAAAATTAAATGTCAACATAGATTTTTAGTAGTGGAATCCGATAGTCATTTTTCATCCCTTTATGACTATGCAAATAAATCATAAGGATGCATAACAAAATTTTTGAGAAAAATCGTACTGAACATTTAATATTTTTTATTTAACTCATATCCAAGCAATGATTATAGATATTTACATACCAAGTGAGCTAAGGTACTGTTTATTCATGAAAAGAAAATTTAGCTCACGAGCCCGCAAAGGCGAGTGAGTTAATTTTTTCGAGTAATTTCGTCGAATAAACATTCTTAGCTCACGTGGTTGGTACAATATTTTATTCAATTTTGACGAAATAATAATAAAAACCATTATAATATTTAATTTTGACAAAGTAAAAAACTGATCAGTTAGTAGGCTGAGCATGACAATCGTCGCTGATAGATGTCAAGTAATCTATTTAAAATCCTTTATTGTCTGTCATTTGTGTCGTGAAAAGTAATGAAAATGGCTGATAATGTCTGATCAATATTATGGTAAATGTTATTTTCGTACCTGATGTTATTTTAAATGCATTATTTGTTGCAGAGTGAGTTAAAAATTTTTAGACGACCATTGTGATAAGTATGACATCTCAACGTATCCAAACACTGAAAGTTGAACTTATGACATGAGTGTTACGATATATTTCATATCGTAATAGTTGACACGGTTGCTAGGTTACCAAGTCATTATTTTCTAACTATATGTGTATACATTATTTATTTGTCATCTGTCGTACATTTGAACCTAAATTTCAGGTTTGTAAATAAAGTAAAATTTATTTATGCTCGTCTAAAAAATAATAATCATAACTTGTATGAAATTCAAATATATTAGCTAGCTCGTGTGTATTGACTTGCACTCCACTACGCGTCGTGCGTCAATTTACACTCGCATGATATTTGGTATTTTTCATAATTTGTTACGAAAATAACTATTTCATAATACCATACTGTTACTATGATATAACAGGATTAAAAACAAAAGTGAAAAGATAAAAACGGCCAACTACAATTAAAAATCAAGTATTCCTAGGAAAATAACATCATCTTGATGACAGAAAGAGAAGAATTTTATTATTATTGCTATTATTATTATTTTATTATTATTCCTAAATGTTTAAATTTTATGTTATTACGAAAAACCTCGGCTATCGTCTCGGTTTACAAAACTCGGCTATCGTCTCGGTTTACAAAACTCAGCCGCGTCCGTTATTTACCACATAGCGGCCCAATGATCTTAATAACTATAATTTTGTAATCAGTGCATGTGAATTTTCTGTACTTGATTATTTTAATTAGAGATTTTCTATTTGAATTATGCATCATTATTATTTTGGCCTCTAACATTATACCGCCTTAAGCCTCCAAATTTATAAAACCGGCAATGATTTATATTGAAACCATGGCCTGTATTATGATTATGTAGTGCAAGAGAACAATACCAAATGTTTTTATTTTTGATATGGTATAGAATATGTTCTTTGAATCTTTTGCTTATTTTTCTTTTTTTGTATGTTCGGTGTATCTTTTGTCGCAATCTTTACAATGATGGAATATATTCCCGATGATTCTAAACATGTATTTTCCATTTCTTTACTTTATTGTTTTATGTAATATATTTTTGTTATATTTTTTTGTCAAAAAATATGGATTTTTTTGCTAAATAAATCGAAATACTGACAATTATTATTATTTTTATTTGGCACAGCCTTAATTAAACATCAATAATATAATATAAGCAATAAATGTTTTTCGGCACTTTTAAAACATGAAAATTACTCTGTTTTGATAAATTGTGTCTTAGTTTAATTTTAATTCAATAATGCCTATAAATTAAATAGTGGAATAATTAAAATTGTTGCATATGTAAGGAAGATTAATTAATTTATTTTAACTGTTTACACCTGTCCTGTCCCAGTGTCCCATGTAATAATAATTTTCCCGAAACCGCCAAGAATATTGAATTTTTATGGCCATCTTGAGTCTTGATTTGATAGTTCGTATTTGCAGTATGTACTAGGTATGTAAAATTTTAATTGTCGTTTTTGAATTTTATTAATGGTAATTAACCGTAGACGGTTTTGAATGTTTTTATTTTTTAATACGTGTCAAAAATGACAAACGCGAATTTATGCGCGCACTTATTTTTTTGCTGCATTGAGTCTGTATTGATTTTTAAGTCGTCAATGGCACTAGTCTCAATTAAGATTTCAAAATTTGTACTTATTTATTATCTATTTCAAATATATACTTGGTTTTTCTTCAATTTTAAGAAATATATTTGTTATTTAATAGTAAATTATTATTATTATTATTATTATTATTATTATTATTATTATTGTATTTTTTACTTACTATTATATTATATCATATTTACATTTATTATCTATTTCAAATATATACTTGGTTTTTCTTTCATTTTCCAGAATATTATTTGTTATTTAATAGTAAATTATTATTATTATTATTATTATTGTATTTTGGACTTACTATTATATTATATCGTATTTAATAATAAATAATTATCATCCTTTCAAATTTCTTGGTGTATTGTCACATCTATTGCATATTGCAATTCGTTCGAAAGAAACTCGGCGTCGGCATTTACAGTTCTCTCAAACTCCCCTCCACGACCGTACCCAAGGCCCAAACCCAAGCATCTGGCGCAACGTAAACTTTACTGCTTTGAAAAGATTCTTACGCCTAGTGAAGGAGCCGTTTTTGTGTTACAGGCGTGTGAAAATGAGCATAACCCACTTTTCAACCAAATTGGTAAAAATAGCTGAATTTTGACGATCGATTGTGGCTAAACCGCTGAACCAAATTTAACATTTAAGAGCTCCTTAGACGCGAAATTTTGAGCTTTTTAATTTTAGACAGAATAAAATTTTCTATAAGATGCACCGTTCTCAAGTTATAAGCGAAAAACTGAAAAATGTCCCAAAATTTCGTGGTTTTTTGGCTCCTAAAAGTTAAGCTCACCTCAGAAACTGTCGCAAACTCACATGACTCTTATTTGGGATGCTCAAAATGGATTAAAATCTTTTCCAGCTTTGTAATATTTTTCGGGAAGCAAAAGTTTAATTTGCCTGGGCTATAGAGACATCTGTTGAGAATAAAATTAATTTTTGTCTCTGCTGCCATTCTGTGCATAAGATCGGCGAATCTGTTAGTTATGTGATCAGGGATATTACTTTGCATGTATTCTACGATTTTATTGTTATTTTCGTAATCTTTAGTGACTGTTTTGTCCGTGTTTATTGTGTGTATGAGATTTGAGTATTGTTTATTGAGATTTTCGTAGTGTAACTTGAGAGGTTATAAGTCGTAAAAATGTACGAAAGTATGTTGAGTTCTTTGCAGCTTTGCATGTCCGAGGTTAATAGTCAATAGTCCTGGGTTAAGGGTGTTGTCCTTGATATCTATTCCGTATGCGTACAGGAAGTAGAGGGACCTGGAATTGCGGGATATTTGTTAATTATTTTGCGGGGTCTTTTTTTCTTCTATTAATTCATTTTTGAAATTATCTTGCAAGTTGGATAAACGGATGTGTTCTATTAATGTGGAGTGAAAATGTTCAACTAATCCGTTTGAATTTGGGTTTTGAGAACAAATAAAGAGTATTTCAATTTTGTGAATGGCTAGTAATTCTTTCACAATATTGTTTTTAAATTCAAGTCCATTGTCTAAAGTAATTAGTCTTGGTATTCCGTGATGAGAGAAAAATTGGGTTAATTTATTAGAGATTTCGATAGCATTGGTGGAGTTCACTTTATATGCTTGCGCATATTTCGAGAATGCGTCTATGATGGTGAGGAATTTACTGTTTTCTAGGGTGAGTGTGTCTATGTGAATCATGTCTAAAGGTTCATTAGGGGCGGGGGTAACATTAAGATTGGGTTTTATAGGATTTCTTTCGTATTTCGCTGCTAAATAGATTTCACATTTATTTACAAAGTCTGTGATAGTTCTTAATTGATTTGGCTAATAGTAACGTTTCTTGATTTGTGTGTGGACTTCGTTAATTCCACGGTGGTTCGATTTTCCTTCATGATAGTTCGTAATTACTTGTAAAAATTCATCTTCCTCTTTTACGTCTATTAATTTTCATTTCCTTTTGATAAACATGATTTCCGAGTTTTTGAACTATTTTTGTAGAACATTACTAAATTGTTCGTAAACGGGACTTGCAAAGTATAAATAATATTTGATACATGGTTGTATGTATTCTTTAATGAATTTAACAATATCATTTTCAAAATTTATTTCAGATATTTAAATATAGATTCTCATTTTGTCAACATGAAATTTCTTAATTTTTGGTTTGGATGGAGAATGCTTTACTTGAGTTATAAAAATTTGGTTTTTGCCGAAATTTACTCGGGATTCAGTAATTGTTATGCCAACTACGGGATTTTCGGGATTTGAATGAATGGTTTGGTCGGTTTCAGGGTCTTTTAGTTCGTCTTCATCTGGTTGAACTATTAAAGATTGGGTGTCTTCGGGGTTGTAGCTATCATTAAAAGGTCGTAAAGATTTTGGAAGTCTGAATCTACTGAGTTTACGTTTAATTCGATGCGTGAAAGTGCATCTGCATTAGTGCTGTCAAGAACCGGAAAAATTTGGAACTGGGTACCCGGTTCCAAAACTATCCGGGTACCCGGGTAGTGGAACCTATCTTCGGTTCCGATTCCGGGTAATGGAACCGATCTACGGTTCCGGTTCCGGGTAATGGAACCGATCTTCGGTTCCGGTTCCGAGTAATATAACCGATCTTCAGTTCCGGTTCCGGGTAGAGGAACCGGTTCTCTGAAATAAAACTTCAGATTCGGATTATGGAATCAATGATATTATTCAATTATAATTTTAAATTAGCCTCGCTATTTTTGAGAAATAAACAGATTTTCTGTTTTATTTGAGAAATATTATTGAACGATATTAATTTTTTATGTAACTTAATTGCACATAATAATGTGTAAGTAATATACCATAATGCAGGAGGATGATATTTTTTTTTAGAAAATGTAACCGCATAATTGCAACTTACACTTTCAGTTTCATATTATATATTTTCAATTTTCATTCAATATGGTTTATTACAGTAGCTTGATCTTGAGTGATGTTCTAAGATATTGTTACCTACCTACATAATGACAATAGTGACCATAAAATGAAGGGTCAAAGCAATAAATATTTCCTAGAATATCAATGAGCTACTTATACATTCTGCTTTAATATTTACATTTTGATCTCTCACTTTTCTCATATAAAAGAATACTTCTTAATTTCTTAACTTCAGTTCGATTAAATACAATAAATATAGCCATTTAATATTTTGTTTGTTTATGTAAAAATTTTAAATCCATCATTTTTGTTTAATAGACAATTAGGTATATGTTTTGTTTATATGTATCATTTTCTTTACTGCAAATTCAAAACAAAGGGTTGGTTAGAAAAATGGGAAAATTCCGTGGTAAAAGTGGAAATACCAGATAATGTATATAAATACAAAATACACATAGCAGAACATAAAATTTTTAATAAAAGTTTTTCTTTAAAGTAATAATTTATAATTCATAATTGTCAAAATTCAATCTGTTCGGGTTCCATAACCGAGAACCGATGAATTTCGGTTCCAGAAGCGAAAACCGATGAGTTTCGGTTCCAAGACCGAGAACCGATGAGATTCGATTCCAGAATCGAGAACCGATGAGTTTCGGTTCCAGGACCGAGAACCGATGAGACTTGATTCCAGAAATGAGAACCGATGAGTTTCGGTTCCAGGACCATGAACCGATGAGAATTGATTTCAGAACCGAGAACCGATGAGTTTTGGTTCCAGAACCGAGAACCGGGTAGTTTCGGTTGCAGAACCGAAAACCGGGTAGTCTTGGAATCGGAACCGAGAACTGGGTAGTTACACATTCAAATAACCGGGTACCCGGGTAATTTTGGAACCGGAACCGAACCGAACCGGAACCGGTTCCCACCACTAATCTGCATTTGTATTTAGAGATCCCTTTTTATGAATTACATCGTAATCATATTCTTCGAGTTTAAGTCTCCAACGTATTAATTTGGAATAGCCGTACACATGCAAATACACAATTCAAAAATAACACTCACCACTCACAACGACCTAAACAAAAACAAACTATCCATACACAAATTAGACAAGTACAACACCCTCAATTAATCCAAATTTTAAACCTTCCAAATCGACGCCTATGAGTGTCAGCACGAGGCAGTCGTTCACACCACGCTCGAGTTTCAATCCTTATCGCCCGCAGCAATTCTTCCACTTCCAAAACAGACCTAACGTTATCGCTGAAGAATTGTTTAACACTGAAATAGAGGATTATACAGAACTCGAAATTAACGGACAAAATGTAGAATATTGTGAAAACAAACCACATTCAGACTATTACGTAACCGAACCCGATCAAAACGAGCAAAACTGATTTTTTTCCTATATCAGCTTCGGAACAAATATTGAACTAATGAATGATTCATAATTTTCTCGGAAATGAATCTAAAGGCCCTAATAGACACTGGCAGTACACGCTCTTTTATAAATCCAACTATCGCAAATAAATTTTTCAAAAATAAAATTGAAAACGACCCATTCAAAATTATAACTACACATGGAACATCCGTTGAAAATTATAGCATTGTTATACCCTCTTCAAAATTATTCAACTCGCCCAATATTATGTTAAAATATCATTCGTTTAACTTCCATAAAAATTTTGATATCCTATTAGGTCTAGATAATTTAAAAATATTAGGTGCAAATATCGATTTGACTAATGATAAAATAACTACCCCAAATCAAGAAATAAAAATTTATTATCATAAAATATTTCCAAAATCTCATTACATAAAAATTCCCCCTAAATCCGAAAGATTTTCCAAATTATTCGTTCACAATATCGAAAATGGTGAAGCATTCATCCTCGACACTAAAATAAACAATGTAATTATCCCAGAAGGTCTCGCTAAAATAGTAGCTATGAAAACAAAGAGTTAAAGAACAAATAAAATTTTATTTTTCAACGTAAGAACCGTTAACACTAACACACTTATTTCAACGTTTTTCTAATAAAGCTACGCCTGCAAAAAAAAATCTTTTGGTAATTCTGCAAAATACGACTCCACTGTGTTTTCCAAGTCATCATTCGATAAAAAGCGACTCTCTCTCAAATGTTTTTTGAGTTTTGGAAAGAAATAATAGTCAGACGTGGTCAGAACTGTAAGGTGGATGTTGTAATTCGTCAAAGCCGCATTCATTGACTACTGCTTGAACAATTCGTGCTTTATGCACCATGCAGTTGTTGTGCAGAAGCAGCATTTTCTCAACATAATTGTGGGGTCTTTTTTCCGCATATAGCCCCTTTCAAGTTCTTAATTGTGTCTTTGTAGACATGAAATGTCTCAGTAACTTGACATAAGAAAATTGTCGCGATAGCATATTGTTTTCATAGCTAGGTAGATAACATAAAAAACTCCCCTCGTAATAGGTACTGTTGGAATCCACTGAAAACTGAGAAATATGAAATATCACTACTTGCTGGCGGTAATTAAAAAATTAAATGTTATAAATTATATTGTAGTTTATTCCTATTTTCTGTAACGACATGTAAGTGGGCAAAAGTTAATTTTCACCCATCTATTGCCATAGAGATAACCAAGCAGGCCGATAATTTAAGTGAGCAAAACAGAGTTTCAAGATTTGTATCCAATCTAACTAAGTAGGAAACAAGTTTCAATAGCAGGATTGAACAAAACAATTTTTGCCGATGGAAACTTTTACGAATACTATAACAGCTATTTTAAGGTAACATTATTACTACTATTATTTATTATAATAATCATTTTAATAAAGGTATGAACCATAAATTTTACGAGTGGAAGTCTCAGCTGTCATTCGCTTCTGAATTATTGCTGTAAGATTAACATATCACAGCTTAAAGCTCATGTGATCCTGTGTTTAAGAAGCAAAAAAGGAGATATTGTTGGTGTTCAAGTGCCTCGTATGCGTGAGCGTATCCTTTTATAGTATAAACAGATATACAGTGGGAGATAACCTTATAACCTTAATTTAGAAACTACCAACGTTTCCAAATTCATCAGAAGAAAAACTAATAACTAGTGGCACCTATTGACTACCAAATAGAAACTAAAAATAACCGCATTCCTGCAACCCGGATAACAGATTTTTCAGATTTTATTAGTGTACTCAGTTAATAAATTATTCTAACCTTAAACAAAAGTCATATGTCAATTATTTTATATATATTTATATAATTTATTTAATTTATGATGGATTACAGTTCCTCACAATTTGTGTTTCTTTGCAAATAAATCTTTTGCGAACTAAGCTGTTTCTTTTTTATTTTATACTATAATTATTATAATAAAGGTATGTTCTATAATTTATAATTATTTTTCAGATAAGAACATTACCATCACATTATTAATTATAAAAATCATTTTAACATATGTATTAAAGGTATGTAACATAATTTATATATTATCTATTTTTTATATTAATAATACCCAAAACAGCAAAACACATCAAAAAAACTATATCAACAAATATGTCAATAAAAGTATTTTGAAACAAAAAGACAGTGTGCTTTATTTTAACCATTTATACTAAACTGGAGCCTTTTATAAACTTAATATATCAACACCTTTCGTCGGAAAATTTGAGGAATACTATCATAGAAAAGAGAGTATATATTAATTGAATACTAACACAGCACCAGCACAGCTATCTTTGGTAATTTATTACTAATATTGTTATTTAAAACAGGCGCGGACACAAAGAGAGGGTAATGAGATTAATTAACCCTCCTGAGAAGGACTGATATGTTTAAATATGTAACTATATATTTATTGTTTTATAACTAAAGAAATTTTATTTTGTTTGTAATTTTTTTATAGTTTCTATTTCTATTTTTGTAAATATTACTAAAATTTGTTAAATATAATTATTATTTTTATCTCCACGCCCCTGAGAATATCACCTGGATCCGTTCCTGATTTTAACATTATTATTATTAACTATAATAATAGTAGGTAATCATTTTAATTTCGGTATGTACGAAAATATATATTTATCTACGACTAATAAATAATATATTTTAGATTTTATTATTACATTTGTCACATATTAAATAATGTCATTTGTCACGATAGTTTTACCATAATATCTTTTTACAGGTATTATTTAAAAAATATTTTTTTACTTCAATATTCATTATGACATATAATTCAAAGTATTTATCATATAATTTATACATTTTATAATTATTTTTCAGATTTTAACCTTACAAGTCATATATTATTATTATTAAATTATATAAATAGTTGAAACATAAGGTAGGTACTGTTTTTTGCCGATACATCTTGCAGAATAATATTTACACATATTATTCTGATACAGTGTGAATATGACTTCTTAACTTACGTAAAGGTACCCTTTTATATATGTAATATCACACCATAAAAGTTGAGAGGGTTACTTACAGAGGTAACGACATTTAGCTTAGCATCAAACCACATTTTTATTTCTTACTATTGTCACATTTGGAGCTAGAGTTCTTGTCCTTGAACTGACTTATATATGAATTGGGCACTTTGAGGACGTCCCCAAACGGCCAGCTCTGTCCTCCTAGTGCACAATATATGAACTAAAACGTCCTCAAAGGGCGCGTTAGCTATATATATATATATATATATATATATATATTCAATATTTGTAACTGCTTTGTCACATACTGAAGTATTCATAAACATTACTACTCCCACTATATGCGATACTGAAAAAAGAAAATTAATTCAAAAATTTGCATGTGATATACAACAAAGTGCGATAAATGACACAGTTGACCTAGAAGAAAATATAGAAAACAATACAGGCTTGTTCGAAGAAGAAATTCGTTAAAAGTTATTGTAGAAAACAAAAGTTGCGAAAATTGAAACGAATAGATAATATATTATATGGACATATATTTTTATATGTTATTGTTATTCATTTGCCTAATAAACATGAAAGACAAATATCAGTCTCAGATGTTATCTGAAAGACAAAATAGTAATGCTATTACTATACTTCATTTCACGTAAGAAAATAGTAGATGGCGCTTGAGAGCGGACCGTTTTTACGTGCATTAAATAAATAATTTAAATTCATGAAATTCAACTTTGTCAATAAAAAAAAAAAACTTCCTACATGGATACTTAGTTTAATATACCCTTGTTTAGTTTACTCAACTATATTGTTTGTACTCGCATTAGGCAAAAATTATGTATAATATATGTATGTAGGTAAAAATAAACTCCATTTTTACATTTATATAAAATAAAGAAAACATTGCATTATTATTAAGGTATGTTCATTTATCCTAATAATAAAGACGGACGTAAGATCTGGCCACACCCAACCCTCCCATTATTCTTACAGCTAGCCATCGATTTAAATTTTTTATCTGGCAAAGATACGTAAATGTTACAACACTTTTGTCAAAATTTGCGATTCAATTTAGCTTTACCCGATGTTGTATATCAGTGATGTGACGTCACATCACTGATGTACGAGCTGTCACGTACTACATTTTACGCTTTTTAACGATATTTAAAAACATGAAACATGTTAAGGGATATTCTAAATTATTTAAATGGCCTGCAAACTCCAGAAAATTTCTATGAAAGGAAGGAAATATATTTTGGGCATATTTTTAGTTCAAATTTTGGGCACCAGATAGAGATTGCTTTTGAATCACGAATCAAAATTCCAAAAGGCGTTTTGCAGCACACTTTACGACAAACGCCTACTTTCAACACTGAAAAATGTTTTCAAATCATGTAAGCTATGAAAGCAAAACTTAAGATCTGTGAAATTTGAATTAAATATTTTCTGAATTAAAGTTATATTCTCTTTTAAAAGTAGGATTAGAAAAAATGAGTATAATGTAATGTGTTTAAATAACTTGTTTTTGCATAATTTGTGCACTATTTTTCTGTAATAAAGCAAAAAATTATGGCCTAAAAAACTTTACGTTTTACATAAGAGGTATGCTAAGTGAAGTTAGCAGGTATTATTATTTTTGTTTATAACTTCTTTTGGTAAACAGCAAAAAAATGTTTTATACAGCAAAAATTAGCAAAAAATGAGCAAAAAATTATAGCCCAAAAAAACTTTACATTTTACATAAGGGGTCTGCTACGTGAAGTTAGCAGGTATTATTGTTATTGTTTATAACTTTTTTTGGTAAACAGCAAAAAATTTGTTTTATACAGCAAAAATTAACCAAAGAGGTGCCAAAAATAATAGCGCAAAATAATTTTACATGAGGGGTCTGCTACGTGAAGTTAGCAGGTATTATTGTTTTTGTTTATAACTTTTTTGGTAAACAGCAAAAAATTTGTTTTATACAGCAAAAATTAGCAAAAAATGAGCATAAAATTATAGCGCAAAAAACTTTACATTTTACATAAGGGGTCTGCTACGTGAAGTTAGCAGGTATTATTGCTTTTGTTTATAACTTTTTTTTGGTAACCAGCAAAAAATATGCTTTATACAGCAAAAATTAGCAAAAAATGAGCAAAAATTTATAGCCCAAAAAAACTTTGCATATTACATAGGGGGTTTGTTATGTGAAGTTAGCAGGTAATATTGTTTTTGTTTATAACTTCTTTTGGTAAACATCAAAAAAATTGTTTTATACATCAAAAATCAGCAAAAAATAAGCAAAAAATTATAGCCGAAGAAAACTTTACGTTTTACATAAGGGGTCTGCTACGTGATGTAAGCAGGTATTATTGTTTTTGCTTATAACTTTTTTTGATAAACAGCAAAAAATTTGTTTCATACAGCAAAAATTAGCAAAAAAATGAGCAAAAAATTATAGCACAAAAAAACTTTGCATTTTACATAAGGGGTCTGCTACGTAAAGTTAGCAGGTAGGTACTATTGTTTTTGTTTATAACTTTTTTTGATAAACTGCAAAAAAATTGTTTTATACAGCAAACATTTTACACAAGAGGTCTGGTACATAAAGTTTGCGGATAGGTACCATTGTTTTTGTCTATAATTTTTTATGTTAAACAGCAAAAATTTTTATTTATACAGCAAAAATTAACCAAAATAATTTTACATAAGGGGCTGCTATGTGCAGTGAGCAAGTCGGTATTATTGTTTTTGTTTATAACTTTCTTAGTAAACAGCAAAAATTTGAAGTATACAGCAAAAATTAGCAAAAAATGAGCAAAATATTATAGAGCAAAAAAACTTTACATTTTACATAAGGGGTCTGCTACGTGAAGTTAGCAGGTATTATTGTTTTTGTTTATAACTTTTTTTGGTAAACAGAAAAAATTTGTTTTATACAGCTAAAATTAGCATAAAATTAGCAAAAAATTATAGCCTTAAAAAACCTTACATTTTACATAAGGGGTCTGCTACGTAAAGTTAACAGGTATTATTGATTTTGTTTATAACTTTTTTGGGAAATAGCAAAAAAATTGATTTATACAGCAAAAATTAGCAAAAAACGAGCAAAAAATTTTAGCGCAAAAAAACTTTACATTTTACATAAAGGGTCTGCTACGTGAAGCTAGCAGGTATTATTGGTTTTGTTTATAACTTCATTTCGTACACAGCAAAAATTTGTTTTCTACAGCAAAAATTATCAAAAAGTGAGCAAAAATTTATAGCCCAAAAAAACTTTGCATGTTTCATAAGGGGTCTGCTATGTGAAGTTAGCAGGTATTATTGTTTTTGTTTATAACTTCATTTGGTAAACAGCAAAAAATTGATATATACAGCAAAAATTAGCAAAAAATTATAGAATAAAAAAATATGATAATTCTATCATGTCCCTGCTAACTTCACTGACCTCTTGGAAACACCCATAAGTTCTAAGTCGTTCTTAACTGCATCCAACCACTTTCCTTTCGGACGTCCTCTTCTTCTTCTTGCACCTGTTTCCTTCTTAAGCACTGTTCGAACTATTCTGTAACAATGGGGTATGTGACTAAATTTTGATTTTTACATATATGATACTAGAACAATATTATTACAAACTAATATTTAGTTTTTATTATTATAATGAGAAGCTATAGAGGTTTATTTTTATATATTATGACATATATTGAAATTCGATTATGGTCACATACCCCATTGGACAACCGAAACTAGTAGTACCAAAGAAATTCTTCTAAATATTATTTTTTGAAAATTTTTATATTACTATATGGGGTCCCGTGGCCGCGTGCCTGAGCGTCTGGTCGCGAACCTGGGGGAACCGGGTTCGATCCCGACTGACGCCAAATATTTCCAATTTTAAATGGCACAAAAGTGACCCCTGTGGTGCACTCTCCACGCCAGCTATGAGTGCCCGTGAGGTGACGCCTGGTAAGCGCCCACACGGTAAAATATATCGTCAACATTACCTATAATATAATATATAGAATAACGGGATGTAATAAGTCTAGTAGGCTAAACTACACTAAGGAAACCAGTTGACAAATTCAAATGTTTATAACTTAATTTGTAAATGAGAGATGTCAGTGTCAAAAATCAAAAATTTTAGTTATAATCTTAAATCTTTTCTGTGAAGTACATTTAATCTGTCATATTATTTTATTAATTAAATATTTAAAATTATAGGTGTTACATGAATAAAACAAAAGAACAAAAAATGGAATCAAGACATCATAAAAAAAGATATAAATATAATATGTAGAAAATGTCATTTAATTCATAAAAATATAAGTATTTAAATAAATAAATATCTTAATAAAGCTGTATTTGTAATTACATATTAATCGCTACTAGCCGGATCAATATTAAATAATCTTACAGGTAAAATAATACAACAATAGGTAACATGCATATATCTATTAGAAATACCGCCAATCTTGTTAATGAATTGGAAGAATCTCTGACATTATTTAGGAACATTCTCATATAATGAAAATTGAGAATTGCATGTGTGCAGAAGACATGTTAAATACAATAAAAAATTTGTTATAAAACGACGGATCGATAGCGAAGTGCAATACAATACTTATATAACATAAAATGAAAATGGCGAGAGCCACAACAGATTTTTATATTTATATATTATGCACTCGTGTTATTTTTACGAACTTTTTTAATGTATGACCAGAATGTTTTTAACACTATAGTCTAATTCTTTAAGATAGTTTGTATAATTTTTGTCAATAAGTATTTTATATCATTAAGTGTTTTATATTTCTCTAATTCACTCTCTCGATAAATCAATATTTTTAAATTTTCTTGTAGCATTTCTCTTTAAGTTTTATTTTTGACTTGATCTCCGGCGTGAATCAAATGACATATTTAACATTAATTTTTCTACTCTTTCTTGGTAAGCACCGGTCGAAAATCATATAAATTTTGTCATACCATAAATCAAAAATTTATCCGCAGTATTTTTATTGCACACTATATCAGATCAATCTTCCTCGCTTAGTAAATTATACAGAGCAACCAAGTCTGCTTTATCAAAATTGTACAATGTATTTTGGTTATTTTCTTTTTGTTTTTCGGGATGACTCATATAATTTAATATTATTTCCAGTGATGGATGATATTTGTCTGCTGTTTCCAGTATTTCTTCATATACGTTGACCTTTGCTCACATTGTAGAATACAAAACTAAATCTAGTGTACTAGAATAACATTTAGCACAATTATTTATAGAAAACAAATTCAAATTTAAAAGTATACCAGAATGAACTTCGAATATCCATTTTGATGATCGAAACTACATCCGTTTATTTCACTAATATTCCAATCCCCCATAACGAAAACATTTTCGAACTCCATAATATCTGGAATTTGTTCAATATTTTCCATAAATGTTTTGTATTCTTCTAGTTTAGTTTCAGGTGGAAAATAAACACAAATCACAACTATATTTATATTATTTATTTTTGATTTCACACAGAGCCATTCATACATTTCTGCCTTACTTTCAGAAATTTTTATCGGCTTGAATTTTTCTTTGACAGCTGAGAGTATTCCACCGCCAGGAGATATTTGTGTTACGAGTACTATTTTATCACGGTCTTTCCTAAATTAGGTATATCGAAATTTTTATTTAGTACGTTATGTATAAAGTCCGCATCAAAGTTTTTGTGTTACTATTTTATCGCGGTCTTTCCTAAATAGTATGTATCGCTGATCGAATATTTCTTGATTGTACATATATTTTCATTTAACCATGTTTCCGAAATTGGAATTATACCGAAATTTTTATTTAGTACACTATTCATAATGTTCTTTAATTTACTTTGCAAATGTCTTACGTTTTGGTAGTACAGTTTCAATGATTTAAGTTCTTTACTTATTAATCGTTGTTTTGCTATAGATATTTCTCTTTCTCATGTGGGTTGCGAAAAAAATATTGTCGTACTACTACTCCTTTTGGCCACAAATTACTATTACGTATTTGATTATGAATGTCGTATGTATAGCCTATTTTAAATTCTGCAAAAATTATTTTTGAGTTTAATTTGTAACAGAATGAATTCTCTAAGAAATTTCCAACATCTGCAGCTTCTGTTTCCGTTTCCCTTTTTGGAATATTTGTTAATGAACTGTCATTTTGCCTTTTTCCGATTACAATACATCTTCTATTTTTCTACTTGTATGAGTCTTAAATTCATCCTTTTCATTATTTACTGTTTCTGATTAATTTGTATCAGCTGCTTCAGAGTCATCGCACTCTTTGTTCTTTTTTTTCTGCCAATATTACTAATTGAACTAGCGGTATTGACTAGCAGGTATTTCATTCATTTTTACAGTGCTTGTCTGAATGTAAGGTTTTGCAGAATAGACAGATACTGACATCTTATTATTTTTTCGGGTATTATCGATATTCCTATCTTTATCTTTTTCTACTGTCTTATCATCATTACGGTTTACACCCGAGCGATCATTGTCGTTTGTAACCAAACTACTGCTAAGTTTATCAATTTTTATCTCTAAATTACTTATCTTACTAATTAAATGTTGATATTTCTGTAAAATATCTTCATATAGCATCCTATAAGCAGCATTTTCTCCACTTAACACTTTCGCTGCGTACGACGCACACGTTGCGTCCCGTATGTTGTCGAACCATTGCGCACGCCGCATCAGGTGCGTCCAGTACTCTATCTTCTTTCAACCGGCATTGTTTCGTCAGCCTTGTAAAGAGAACAATGTGCGTTGGCTAGCATTATCAGACAACTACAGAAAAGTGATTTGTGGGGTTAGTTTACAGTTTGATTTTTTTTGCGTCATGGGTGACAACGACCAGGGCTATTTACACTCAAAAGGGCTAAAAACACAAATATTAAAATAATGGCTATTGCATAAATAAAAGATAAAACATCAAGCAAATAAACATGATTTGTCTAAAATGTTGATTTCAGAATTCAAGAGGTTGGACACATAGGTGCGTCGTTAGCATTGCCGAACAAAAGGTGTCCACAATGCTGCCGGCGCAACGTGTGCGTTAAAAAAAAAATACTGGAAAATAAGAGTAAAGACTTCTACATACACATAATATTAACAAATTGAGAGAAAAAAAAAAACTAGAATTGCGCCAAAACTCATTACCGCGTTGCGGGTGCGACGCGTGCATTAATACGCAGCGAAAGTGTTAATAGAAGATTTTTTATTTCCAATGTTTGATACTTAGTCTCAAGTCTCCAATAGTGTGCATGGTTTATATTCATCACCACATTCTAAACAACATCTGTTATTACAATCATTAAAGTTTGCGCACTTATTTTGAAAGCTCTTCACAACCATTGCACTGACATCCATTTTTGGCGCATTTGTTACAAGCAGCAGAATTAATTTCATTTAAGAACTCTGTCTCAAACATCTTACAACACACTATTGTACTATTGTAATAATAATAATGATAATAACAATAATAATAATAATAATAATAATAATAATAATAAATAAATAATAAATAATAAATTATAAATTATAAATTATAAATTATAAATTATAAATTATAAATTATAAATTATAAATTATAAATTATAAATTATAAATTATAAATTATAAATTATAAATTATAAATTATAAATTATAAATTATAAATTATAAATTATAAATTATAAATTATAAATTATAAATTATAAATTATAAATTATAAATTATAAATTATAAATTATAAATTATAAATTATAAATTATAAATTATAAATTATAAATTATAAATTATAAATTATAAATTATAAATTATAAATTATAAATTATAAATTATAAATTATAAATTATAAATTATAAATTATAAATTATAAATTATAAATTATAAATTATAAATTATAAATTATAAATTATAAATTATAAATTATAAATTATAAATTATAAATTATAAATTATAAATTATAAATTATAAATTATAAATTATAAATTATAAATTATAAATTATAAATTATAAATTATAAATTATAAATTATAAATTATAAATTATAAATTATAAATTATAAATTATAAATTATAAATTATAAATTATAAATTATAATAAATAATAAATAATAAATAATAAATAATAATAAATAATAATAAATAATAAATAATAAATAATAAATAATAAATAATAAATAATAAATAATAAATAATAAATAATAAATAATAAATAATAAATAATAAATAATAAATAATAAATAATAAATAATAAATAATAAATAATAAATAATAAATAATAAATAATAAATAATAAATAATAAATAATAAATAATAAATAATAAATAATAAATAATAAATAATAAATAATAAATAATAAATAATAAATAATAAATAATAAATAATAAATAATAAATAATAAATAATAAATAATAAATAATAAATAATAAATAATAAATAATAAATAATAAATAATAAATAATAAATAATAAATAATAAATAATAAATAATAAATAATAAATAATAAATAATAAATAATAAATAATAAATAATAAATAATAAATAATAAATAATAAATAATAATAATAATATAATAAGTGGTTGTAAAATATTAGCATCGGAAGGATATACAATTCGGCACAACAATGTAGCGAAAGTCATCTACCAACACCTAGCTATTGCACTGGAGCCAACAAGAGTTACAGTTCCTTATTATAGATATCAGCCGGAAAATGTTATAGTTACAAATTAAGGTAAGCTTTAATGGAATAGAATAGTAGTAACTGACAGATACACAAACCATAATAGGCCAGATATTGTATATGAAAATACGCTAGAAAGAAAAGTGTACCTCATTGATATCGCAATTCCATATGTAACTAATATAGAAACCACTAAAAATAAAAAAATAACAAAATATCAAGATCTAGCACGAGAAATTAAAAATTTATGGCATATTAACTACGATGAAATAATTCCAGTAATCATCGGATCAACAGGTGAAATTCCAAAACATCTTCATCAAGAATTACTAAAATTAAAACTACCACCGAAAATCTATATAACTCTACAAAAGATTGTAATAATTGAAACATGCGGAATAGTAAGAAGTGTACTAAATAATGATTAACAAATCCAAAACGAAGTAATAATATAAAATACGATCAACAAAGTACGCTTGGATATTTCAAATACCACGAAGACCAGTACCTCAAGGATTCTTTTATATTATTACTATGTATTATAAACTGTAAATATTTAACTTCATATTTTGTATAAGAGGTCGTTGTACAAAACTTTTGTAACTTAAAAATGAATAAATATAATAATAGTAATAATTTTTTAACTCGAATAGGGCATCAACTGCTAAGGTTATTAGCCCGCTTGTTTCTTATTCAATGTAAAAATAACAACGTCCTTGTAAATAAATTTATATGTATGCAAATACGAAATATAACGTGAGTATAAAATGTATCAATATTTACGTATATAACTATAAAGAAAAAAGTATTAAAAACAACAAAATTCATATTCAAACGGGAAACTTTTAAAGAAGAAATCAATATATATATTTTTTTTTTTTTAATTTGAAAGTATAATTTTTCATAAATATTCACCGCACGCAAAAACTTCAGAACATTGCGAATTTTACCAGAGTCTGATAGAAGCAAAGAAAGTGAGTGGACTATACTGTGTACACGCAACAAGAATGTGTTGAACTGTCAGAGCAGTATCACATGTGTTGCACATAGGGGCATCATCCCGACTTTGACGGTACCCATGTGTTAGACTTGTACGACGTAGTCTCAGGCGATGGATGTTGACTTGATCTCTTCTGGTAAGATCACTTGGCATAAAAAATGGTGCAACCGACGGCTTAATGGTTTTAAGATGGTTCTGCACCCCATCCCATGTGCGCTGCCAAATTGCCAATACCTCTTTCTTCAGATGAAGACCTATGTCTGAAGATTTGAACATTAACACATCAACAGAGTCACTATTAGCGGCAGAACGTGCTGCCTCGTCAGCCATCTCGTCACCTCTAATCCCAACGTGATTTGGCACCCAAAGAAAAGAAATATCCTTCCCTATTTCATGAAGATGTTTCATGAGGGATAGGATATTATGGATTATTGGGTCAACGGAAAAAAGGTTTGAGATGGCTTGGAGGACGCTCAATGAATCGGTAACTACAAGGAACTTCCTAGAAGTTGGGACGAACTCGCAGTAGCGTAGAGCTTACCAGATAGCATAGGACTCTGCTGTGTAAATAGAAGTTATGAGAGGCATTGACCATGAGTGCTGTGTGTTGTCGACAGCAATTGCGCAACCAGTACCATAGTGGGTCTTAGAACCATCTGTGTAAATCACCATTGTGTTTTTGTATCCGTGCAGAAACTCTAAAAACTTTGACTGAAGCATTATCGGAGGACTGTTTGATTTATCGTACCTAGATAGTTCGTAGGTAGTCCTAGCAAATGGAACTAACCACGGCGGTACTTCAGATTCCCCTACAGGAATCGATAATGGCATGTCAAAGGTTATTTGTTCTAGAAGCTCTTTCGCACGGATACCTGCTGGTCGGGTTTGAATTTGCCGTTGACTGCACCAATTCTCATACCGAAAGAATGTATTGAAGTTCTTGTGTGTCGATAAAGACTTGATTTTAGATATATAAAGCAGCAGAAACTTTTGTTGTCTTACGTCAAGCGGCGTCAGTCCTGACTCTGAATATAAATTTAATGTGGGGGTACTTAGGAACGCACCAAGAGCGTAACGTAGGGCCTGGTTGTGGATTGGCTCTAGTCTACTTAGAGTTGTTCGTTTTGCCGAGGCATAGACACCCGTAGTCAATCTTGGACAGAACCAGAGATTGATACACCCGTATAAGAGTTTTTGGTTCCGCTCCCCATTTTGTACCCACCAACATTTTTACAATGTTGGGAGCTCTAAGACAAACAGTCCTTAACTCTTCAACATGTAATTTCCAAGTTAATCTTGGATCAAAGATTAGTCCTAGGAATCTGACGCTACTGACGATTTTAATAGTATTTTCCCTCATAAAAAGAAGTGGTTCGTAATGTGGTCGGTTTAGGTGGCAGAAGTACATCCACTGGGTTTTCTCGCAAGAAAACTTGAATCCAATTTTGTCAGCTCTCTGTATGATGGTGTTAATTGCAGATTGCAAAGTTCTGTTGATATCTCCCATCTTTTTGCCAGAATAATAATAATAATAATAATAATAATTATAATAATAATATTTTTTTTTAAGATAAAGCATCGACATCTAAGGTCATTAGCCCATAAATGCAGAAAAGGTAAGTATTCATAATTTATATTACTTTCACCAGAATGAGAATATTATCTACAATATTACGTTTATAAAAAAAATAAAAAATAAAGAAATCGTAATTAATAATAAATTAATATATAGTATACTCAGTTATTATTAACAAATTGTCTCAAAGTCCTTGATATAGATCACAAGCCTTAAGGAAATTAAGTACCTCCTTAATTATACCATGATCTGTCAACATAGCTTGGATGTTATCACCGAGATTATACGTTTGTCTCATAAGCTGTAGCCTGGGGCACTCCACTAGGACATGCGGTACAGTCATAGGAACATGGCAGTTTTCGCAGGAAGGTTGAGCTTCCCTTGTTAATCTGTAGCGATGTGTGAGCCTAGTGTGGCCTAACCGCAATCGATGGACTTTTACACTGTCTAGTCGAGACAGATCATTGGGTAATTGTGTTTGCCCGATCAAAGGTTTGACTAGATGTAGGTGGTTATCCACCATGTCCCAGTCCCGTTGCCACAACAAGGACACTCTCCTGTATGCTGCATTTCTAGCATCGGTGTACTTGATTACTAGTGCTTCTATTGTGTCTCTGTCGACAGCATTACGTTCTGCATTATCTGCTAGCTCATTCCCTCTAATTCCGACATGGCTCGGAATCCAAATGAACTTAATGTGTTTCCCAGAGTCGGACAAATGTTTTGTCTTTGATAAAATCATCTGAATGATAGGGTCCGTTGAGGAATGATCCGATAATGCAGTTAGAATGCTGAGGGAGTCACTAGCAGTAATGAATTGCGACCAGAAGATTTCGAGATCACAATATAATAATGCCTGCCAAATTGCGTAGGCCTCAGTACTGTATACCGATGCATCACAATGCAGCGACCAGGAGTGGCTATTATTATTGACAACTATTGCTGAGCCAGAACCTTGATCAGTTTTGGACCCATCCGTGAAAATTATTTTCACTTCAGGGTACATATTAACCAATTCGAGAGACTTCTGAGGGAAGAATACGGAAGGTAATGAATGTTTGTCATACTGGCAAAAATCCAGTATTACTTTGCCGGAGGAATAAGCCACGGGGGATTTTCTAAAAACCCAGTAGGTATTACCTTTGGCAACTGGTATTCAATTTCACTCAGAAGTTCTCTAGACCGGACACATAAAGGCTTAGATTTGGTACTTGTCCTAAAGTTTTCGTGAAACAAGATATTAAAATTTTTATGGCTGTGCTGAGCCCACATTTTGCATATATACTCGTATGCTATTATAAGTTTCTTGCGCCTTATCTCCAAAGGTGCTAGTCCGGCTTCGCAACAAAGATTTGCTGTTGGGGTTGTAGGAAAGGCACCAATACAATATCGAATGCCCGCGTGATGGCACGGATCTAGCAACTTTAAGGTGCCTTTAGCAGCAGATACATATACAACACAGCCATAATCTATCCTGGATAGCACAAGTGCCTGATACAATCTAAGAAGTATTTGGGGCTCAGCACCCCATTTTGTAATAATAATAATATTAATAATAATAATAATAATAATATTAATAATAAATAATTAATAAATAATAAATAATAATAATAACAATTAATAATAATAATAATAATAATATTAATAATTAATAAATAAGAAATAATAATAATAATAACAATTAATAATAATAATTAATAATAACAATTAATAATAACAATTAATAATAATAATTAATAATAATAATAATAATTAATAATAATAATAATTAATAATAATTAATTAATTATAATTAATAATAATAATAATTAATTAATAATAATAATTAATTAACAATAATAATAAAATAATTAATAATAATAATAAATAATAATAATTAATAATAATAATAATTAATAATAATAATTAATAATAATAATAATTAAACCCCCTATCTATATTAGTAAAGAACTCCAAATGTGGTTACCAGATTGACAAGGCAAACCCTCGAATATCACATCTGGGTACCTATTCTATAACTTTTTCAACTTTACCAAGATCTTGATCTTGGTATACGTCATCGTTTGATTTTCCCCCTCTCTAACGATAGATTTGTGAGTTATACTAGTAAATTTAGTGTCCCCATATTGTTGGTGTTTCGAGAATGGATTGGTAATATATTTAAATCAAATCTGACATTTACAACTTAATCTTATATAAGTTGTAATGATGAGATAATAAACAAAGGTTTCAATATATCAGTAATATATTATTCATATTAAATAATATCAATTAAAGTAAACATACAGGATGTCCCAGATTTAAACGGCATAGCTTGAACCATGGATTAAACACTAAAATAAGGTGACAAGTTCATTTGAGCAAATGCCTGTAGATGCTCTGTTTCAGATATATTCATGTTTTCCTTATTGGAGCAGCGCTACTTTAAAAAATCAACTATATAACGAGATATCAAATATTAATTTATTAAGTTGTGACATAATAATTACATTAATTATAGGTAAATGATTTGGCTATTGCTTAATTTTAATACAAAATATAGTTTGCTTGCCTAAGGTCAGGGCAAAAATGAAAATTATAGGTGAATTCAAACAATTTTTTTATTTTTGTACAATAAAATAATAACGATTTTTTATAACATTTGTTCAAAATGTTCACCTGTAGTAAGCAAACAGGCACGATAACGATCTGCCACAGCATTGGTCGCTGCTTGACATTGATCGGGAGATATGGTTTTGAATCAAAGAAATTCTCATCTTTGGTAACATGAAAATCCTCATGCAATTAAAGAGAAAAATGTCCAATATAAATTTCAATGCAATGTTTGGCTAGGTATTATTGAAAATACTTTAATAGGCCCTTTCTTTTTGCCACATCGTTTAAATTCAGAGAGGTTCTGCAATTTTGTAAGTAATGATTTGAATGATTTATTGGAAGAAGTTACAATAGCAATAAGAAGAAACTCTTGGCTACAGTTAGATGGCTGCCTTGCACATTATGGGAGACAACCAAGAGAGTGGTTAAATTTACACTATCCACAATGCTGGATTGGTCGCAGAGGACCTGGAGGTCTATTCTAATTCACTTATCAAGTCGCTAACTGTGTGGTGTCGCTATCTCCACTACTGCTAGCCGTACTGTAGAGGGGGTCACCGAGTGAAGCGACTATCTCTAGACTTATCAAGACCTAAGTAGGTGTCGCTAAACTGTTTTACTCTCGCTAACTTTGAAGTTTGCTCATGTTAGTGTTTTGTTTGTAAACAAATGAAACAATAATTATGAAACACACTTTAAATTATGGACTATACATTTCTACGTAATTACACTAATTTTCATATTTTTAAATTAATTAATATTGATGTCTAATATTAAAATGAACGAATGGAAAAAAATTTAATTTTAATGTTATAACCATAGTCTTTGTGAATAATTTGAACGTTAATTTATTTTCGATTTATTTATATTTTGTTTATAACAATTAAAAAAAGAAAATTGTTAGATCTCAGCTTTTATTAATAATTAGAAATTGATATTTGACATGCTGAATCAGAATGTAGTTTTTATATAAAATATTAATAAATTTTTATTTGAAATTGATTAATTTAATTTTAATAATTGTTTTATTATAAACCATATGTTCACGCGCGAAAACAATAAAAAGGATTAAAATTAAACTAATGAATTTCGAATAAATTATTAATAGAAGCTGAGATCTAACAATTTTCTTTTTTTAATTGTTATAAACAATATATAAATAAATCGAAAATAAATTAACGTTCAAATTATGCACAAAGCCTATGGTTATAACATATTAAAATTTAATTTTTTTCCATTCGTTCATTTGAATATTAGACATCAATATTAATTAATTTAAAAATATGAAACTTAGTGTAATTACGTAGAAATGTATAGTCCATAATTTAAAGTGTGTTTCATAATTATTGTTTCATTTGTTTACAAACAAAACACTAACATGAGCAAACTTCAAAGTTAGCGAGAGTAAAACAGTTTAGCGACACCTACTTAGGTCTTGATAAGTCTAGCGATAGTCGCTTCACTCGGTGACTCCCTCTACAGTACGGCTAGCAGTAGTGGGGATAGCGACACCACACAGTTAGCGACTTGATAAGTGAATTAGAATAGACTTCCTGTAGCATGGCCAGCCCGTTCGTCTGACCTTTAGATCATGTTTTTCCTTAGGCAAGAAAACTAAATTTTGCATTGAAATTAGGCAATTGCCAAATCATTTACCTATAATTAATGTAATTATTATGTCACAACTTAATAAATTAATATTTGATATCTCGTTATAAAGTTAATTTTTTAAAGTAGCGCTGCTCCAATAAGAAAAACATGATTATCTTTGAAACAAAGCATTTATGGCCATTTACTCAAATGAACTTGTCACCTTATTTTTACGTGTTTAATCCATGGTTCAAGTTATGCCGCTTAAATCTGGGACACCCTGTATAATTATCAAATTTTTTGCGATATCTTCCATTATTTAAATTATTCTCTTTACTTATTACCAAAAATCCTTATTTATCACTCCAGCAAAAAGAGGAAATCTTTTTAAACTGCTCGTACTTCATATCAGTTCCAACGTGATCTGTATGCACATGTTTTAAATTTATATTGCCATTCTTAAATAAAATAATAAAATTGGCTTTATCACGACTCAGATGTTTGGGTATACGTTTATACGTCTGACAGAGATAAAAACAGTCAATAGACTTATGCCGACCCATGCAAAAGTATTCTCTAATTATATCCTGTTTGCTACACGCTACATCGTCAAATATAAAATTAGAATTATATTTTGCATCACTTGGCTTTACTATATCAGTACAATCATTATGAGTAAAGGAACCCACATCATGAATAGGTTTCACTAATTTTTTCAAATACATGTATTTTGGTCGATATAAGGACTTTGAATATATGTAAATATTCTCAAAACGTAATCCATTGAAATGTTCCAAAAGTGATGTCAATTTAGTTTTTTCACAACCAGAGGAGCCTGCGACTAAGCACTTTACTGTAGATGTTAGTAGAACACTATGACGTAGTTTTTCACCCTCCTTATCGAAATCAAAATTTTTAACATTCAGTGACTGCTTGTTTAATGACACGCATAATGTTTAAAACTGAGGTATTAATAACCAATCATATAAATTTTTTGTATAGAAGTCCATTGAACATTATAAAATGCGGTCGCAAGTAAATTCACATTGCAGTGTATTATTGAATGTCAAAAGGGGTAGTGGCTTACTTAACAAAGTAATTAATAAGTTATCCGTTGAGTTGCACATTCCAGGTTATAGTTATTGTGGACCGGGTACAAAATTTCACAGAAGATTACTGCGTGGAGATCATGGTGTAAATGAATTGGATGAGGATTGTAAACAACACGATATAGCATACTCTAATAATAATAATAATTATAATAATAATAATATTAATAATAATAATAATAATAATAATTTTATATACGTATCGGCATCGACTTCTATGGTCATTAGCCTTTTCACGTAAGTATATTCTTACCATGTATAGCACGATCACAAACATAGTAACATTAATAATAATAATAATAATAATAATAATAATAATAATAACAATAATAATAATAATTAATAATAATAAAATTAATAATGATAATAATAACAATAATAATAACAATAATAATAATAACAATTATAATAATAATAATGATAATAATATTAATAATAATAATAATAGTAATAATAATAATAATGATTAATAATAATAATAATAATAATAAATAATAATAATAATAATAATAATAATAATAATTAATAATAATAATAATTAATAATAATAATAATAATAATAATAATAGTAATAATAATAATAATAATAACGAATAATAAATAATAATAATAATTAATAATAATACCTAATAATAATAATTAATAATAATAATAATTAATAATAATAATAATAATAATAATAATAATAACTAATAATAATAATAATTAATAATATTAATGATAATAATAATAATAATAATAATTAATAATAATAATAATTAATAATAATAATAATTAACAATAACAATTAATAATAATAATTAATAATAATAATAAAAATTAATAATAATAATAATAATAATAATAATAATTAATAATAATAATAATTAATATATAATAATTAATATTAATAATAATAATAATTAATATTAATAATAATTAATAATAATAATAAATAAGAATAATAATAATAATAATAATAATTAATAATAATAATAATAATAATTAATAATAATAATTAATAATAATAATTAATATTAATAATAATTAATTATTAATATTAATAATAATAATAATTAAT